>CM026566.1:6169636-6205442 GCA_015143295.1 Tetracentron sinense | reverse complement strand
TTATGACCTTGGAGCAAGTAATATTCGAGTTCGGCTTTACGGGTCCAGTTCTCAGAGCTAGCCCTCGATTTGCTCCACACTGAGCTTAACCGGGCTATGATGGCTCCGGATAAGATCGAGAGTGGTTTGTCCTCATTGTTTTCCACATGAGACATATTGCAGAATTTGGTTGACAATTGTCGTTTGTTTTGGCAGGTCTAATTCCTCACGAGTGTTTCTTTGACGGAGAGAAGAATCGAGAGGACAGTCTATATTTCAGGAGAAGAGAGCTAGGACTCTGTCTATCCATTTCGCAGGGCGCCGGCTCATCAAGAGGAATGTACTCGGCACCACAGGCCACCGCCTTTGGTCGTTCCACGGCATTTTTCCTCCCGTCATTACCTCGTTGCTCATCGCCCCGCAGTGACTCAGGCTACGGTTATATACTTCCTGCCCACTTTATTCCCCCTTAGTGTCTGCACCCTTTGTGGAAGGAATGCAGCCAGCAGGTGAATGTCGGAAGGCTAGACAAGTATGGGCTCTTTTACTCATGGGCTAGCCCAGGGCCACATTATTCGGATTGCCCCGCGTCTAAATACCATCTTCAATTCTTCCGGTGGATGCATGCCCCACGATTCGGCACATCTCATCCTATCTATTCTCCCTAGCTTCGAGGTCCCCACAGTCTCCCTCACTCTCGCCCATTTCCACTCATGGTTCGATTGTTTTTGCTCTACAGGAGAGAGACCACGTGCGATACCGACGATGTCGTGCAAGTACGCTAGAGCATTTTGAGTTTAAGTTGTATAAAACTTTCTGTGGCCTGGTATGCGTTATTATACTAAGTTTACCCTATTTCTGATAGCTTGTTAACTATTTAAATCACTGATATTCTTACTTAATCGCACAGTCGCTTATTAGTGACGAATGTCTCGCTCGCGTGTTGATAGACAAATGATTCCACCTCACTCCTTTGTGGTGCGTTCACTAATTTCGCAAAGGCTTTTCGCTGCGGCTACTCCTGTGAGAGCGGGAGTTGAACCTCATTTCAACTCCCCTCGGCAATCGTTTTTTTAAACGGACAAGGTATTCCGGGAGTGTGGTTCCGTGGGGGGAGAATGATTTTTAGCCGCCTTATCGTCCCTGGTTTCCAAGATTTAGACTTTGACGTCATCTTTGTATGGATTGGTTGTCATAGCCATCCGGGCAATGTTGCTGTTTTGAAAAGATGGTGATTTCAAGCCTGAAGGGGTAAAGCCTTTCACTTCCTAGGATTAAATAGGAGGGACATTCCTCCCGCAGCCTTGATGTAAACAAACCTAGAAGCACAAAACTCCTCCTCCTCGCCATTCCAGGTCGTGAGCGATTTCTTGGACTTGTTTCCGGATGAATTCCCCGGGTTACCTGCCTAATCAAGGAGATTGAGTTCGCGGTAAGAGCTTAACTCTCCGGGCCCCGCTCGTCCAATTTCGAGAAGCCCCATATAGAATGCCCGATAGAGCTTGTGAAGATTTGAAGACGCAAATTGAGTAGTTACAACAACTTTGGTTTCAAATCCAACCAAGTGTGTCACCGTGGGGTCTCGTCCTTTTGTAAAGAAGAAAGACGGGTCGATGAGATGTTTATAGACTACCGTCAGTTCGAACAGGTAGACTATCAAGAATCGTTATCCCTTTCTCAAGGAGCGATGACTTTTGTTTGACCAACTGAAGGGAGCGAGATTCTTCTCCAAAATTGATCTTAGATCGTTGTCATCATCAAATTACGGAGTCCATGCGGAAGATGTTCCGAAGACTCTTTAGGACTCAGGTCTGGGCATTACGGTTCCTTTTGTCAGCCTTTTGGGCTGACGATGCACCACGGCGGCATTCATGGATTTATGAACCGGTGTTGCCGTCTTCTTGGATCGATGCGTGATTGTATTCATTGATGACTTTTGGTGTATTCGAACGGAAATCCGCACGAACCTCCGCCTCGCTCTAGAGATTTGATAGAGCATAGGCTATATGCCAAATTGAGTAAGTGCGAGTTCTGGTTAGAGAAGGTCGCATTTCTTGGACATGTGGTGTCGGCCGAGGGCATTTCTGTAGATCCAGCCAAGGTTGAGGCAGTCATGAGTTGGGAGACGGCCCAAGAGCGTCACGGAGATACGTAGTGTTCCTCGTATTGGCAGGCTACTACCCGAGATTGGTGGAGGGATTTCCAGTTTGGCTGCACCTCTCACCTACTTGACAAGGAAAAATGCAAAGTTCAGTTGGAGTGACCGATGTGAAGTAAGTTTCCAAGAGTTGAAGAAACGCCTCACCACACCCTGTCCTTACTGTGCCATCTGGACCTTTTGGGTATGAGGTGTACAGCGATGCCTCGCATGTTGGACTCGGGGTGTGTCCTAATGCAACCAAGCAAGGGTCATTGCCTATGCGTCAAGGCAGTTGAAGAGCATAAAAGAACTACCCCCACTCACGACTGGAGCTTGCGCGGTCGTGTTTGCACTTAAAATTTGGCGACATTATCTGGCCGGGGGTGGAGTTCTATGTGTACACGGACCACAAGAGCCTCAAGTATCTCTTTTCCCAAAAAGAGTTAAACTTACGACAACGGCGTTGGATGGAGTTCTTAAAGGACTACGAGTGCACTATCCAATATCACCCGGGAAAAGCAAATGTGGTGGCAGACGCTCTGAGTAGGAAACCATCGGGGTTGTTGGCTCACATGTTGTGCGGGAATGGAGACTGTTAGACGATTTGGTCAAATCTAGACATCAGTGTGAACGATTCTGTCCGCAGTCCGGTTTTGGGCAAATGTTACAGTTCGGCCGTACCTTATAGACTTGATCCAGGAGTATCAAGCCACGGACACTGACTTGTTGGTTTTCCGGATAGGGAAGTGGCCAAGGGTAGTACGGACTTCTCTCTCACTAGCCGAGGTGCTATTACATTCAAGGGAAGGCTTGTGTCCCAGCCAATGCAGACCTTCGGAGAGAGATTATGGACGAAGCTCACCGGTCTAAGTATACAGTGCATCCCGGGGGGACAAAGATGTACCGGAACCTCAAGAGTCACTTTTGGTGGCGAAACATGAAGAGGGAGGTTGCGGAGATGTGGCACGGTGTTGTGGTATGCCAACAGGTGAAAGCAGAGCATTTGAGACCAGCGGGTCTTTTGCAGTCCCTCCCTATTCCCGAGTGGAAATGGGAACATATCTCTATGACTTTATCGTGGGGTTGCCGAAGACGGTTAGGAAGACCGATGCTATATGGGTAGTTGTTGATAGACTCACGAAGTCCGCTCATTTCTTACCGTACCGGACTACATTCAACTCCAATCAGTTAGCGGAGCTATACATCAAGGAAATAGTCCGATTACACGGGTGCCAGTGAGTATTGTGGTCGGATAGAGACCCAAGATTCACATCCAGGTTTTGGAAAAGTTTTCAAGGTGCAATGGGCTCCCCGATTAGACTTTAGCACAGCTTTCCCACCCACAGACCGACGGGCAAACCGAGAGGGTGATCAGGTTATTGAAGATATGCTCCGAGCATGTATGCTAGACTTCAAGGGAAGTTGGGAAGATCACCTACCTTTGGTGGAATTCGCTTACAACAATAGTTATCAAGAAAGCATACAATGGCGCCTTTCGAGGCTTTGTACGGAAGAAGTTGTAGATCCCCGTTGTATTGGGATGAAGTGGGAGAAAGAAAGATTTTGGGCCCCGAGTTAATTGAACAAACCGCGGATAGGGTCAAGCTTATCCGGGAGAGGTTGAAGACCGCACAAGATAGACAGAAAAGCTATGCCGACAACCGAAGGAGGGATCTTGAATTCCGAGTCGGTGATTTTGTGTTTGTAAGGATTTCACCGACCAAAGGTGTTATGCGATTCGGGAAGAGAGGCAAGCTTAGCCCGAGATATGTGGGTCCGTTCGAGATCATTACTCGAGTTGGCGAGGTGGCTTACCGTGTTGCTTTGCCCGCTTACATGGCGGCGGTCCACAACGTGTTTCATATCTCCCAGCTTCGGAAGTACATCCCGGATCCTTCTCACGTCATCGAGCTTGATCCGGTTGAGATTCGAGAGGATCTCACTTTGGTTGAGAAGCCGGTTCATATTTTGGATCGAAGAGACCAAGTACTTCGCAACAAGACTATTCCGCTAGTTCTCGTGCAATGGCAACATCACGCTCGAGAAGAGGCTACATGGGAAAGTGAGGCCGAAGTCAAGGCGAAGCACCCCGAGTTGTTTGAATGATTTTTATGTATGACTTGTAATTTTGTTTCAAATTGTTATGCTAAGTTGTTTAAATTGTAAAGCACGTATTGTCCAAATTTCGAGGACGAAATTTTTGTAAGGGGGGGAGAATGTAGCACCCCAGACTTTTTCATCTTTAATGAATACCACCTTCGTAGCTAATTGGCCGTTTTTTTTAGTCTAATTAATAAATAAGGGAGAAATCGGAAATTCCGAAACGTCAGAAATGTGGGTTTTCGAAAGACGAACCCAACGCAAGTTGAATCGTCGAAATCCGACGAGAGAGTCAAAAGATATGGTCAAAACAGTCCAGACATATAGAGAACCGATCGCTCGGTTCAATCAGCGATCGATCGGTTCATAACCGATCGATCGGTAGCTATCGCGCGGTCAGAAATTTTGTATGGGGAAATTTTCCAGAGAGTGAGTTTTTGACCGGTCGAGTGGTCATAAACACCGATCGCTCGGTAGGCAACCGATCGATCGGTCATAACCACCGATCGCTCGGTCTTCGCGTTTTGCAGAAATTTCAGTAAGGGCATTTTCGTCTTTTGGGTGTTAAACCCTTACCCATAAGGGTTTGCTCGACCCTTTGAGCCTCATTCACAACCCTTAGACATTTTGAGAGATAGAGAGAGAAGAGGAGAAAGCTCTAACCTAGGGTTTGGTTTTGAGAAGGAAATCAAAGGGGGTTTAAGAACCATAGCTCACCCCAACTCAAGTTGCTTCCAAATCGAGGCTCAAGCTCGTGTGTGAACCATTCTCCAAGCTAGGGCAGCAACCCAAGCACGTTTTTGAAAGGGGTTTCTTCCCCAACTCAAGCTTCTTTCAAGCAAAGGCTTCATCTTTCAAGTTGGAGCTTCAATCAAGGCCCCTACCAAGGATCAAGCCTTGATTCAAGGTTAGTACACCCTACTAACTTACCCTAGCAATAAATCTAGGTTTTCCTTATGAAATGTGATTTATGCTATTATGTTTGCCTCTCATATGAAATGTATCATCTCCAATGAACCTAAATAAGATAAGAAAAAGGTATGGATGTGTGTGGGGGGGGTTGATGTGGCGATTGGATGCCGAGGTGTATGTTGGGTGATGTGTGTGATGGAAATGGTGGATGGGTACTTTACCAATAATGAACATACCTTGATTTTTGGATGGAAAGTAGGCACTAAAAAGAAGAAGATGAACCATTAAGGAACCTTGCATGCTATGTGTTTGATAAAATGACTAAACAAGGGATAAATGGACTTAATGAAGAAAATGGAAATAGAAATTGTGTAAATGTTCTTAGAAATGATAAATTGCTCAAATGTGCTATATGTTGCCTAAATTTTCATACCACTATGTTAAGGATTGAAATGCCATAGTCATGTGATCCGCCCATTCAAGTATGTCATCATGATTACCACTATTGACAAGCACACAAGCACGCATGCATGCATGAAACCGGGTTTTTCCAAGATTGTATTTGTATATGAAATGAATCAAGAACATGACAAGGAGGTTGGTAGCCCTAGGAAGGGTGCTAGCCTCTGGCTCACAAGAGAAATGAATCGAGAACATGACAAGGAGGTTGGTAGCCCAAGGAAGGGTGCTAGCCTCTGGCTCACAAGAGAAACGGAACAAGAACATGACAAGGAGGTTGGTAGCCCAAGGAAGGGTGCTAGCCTCTGGCTCACAAGAGAAATGAATCAAGAACATGACAAGGAGGTTGGTAGCCCAAGGAAGGGTGCTAGCCTCTGGCTCACAAGAGAAATGAATCAAGAACATGACAAGGAGGTTGGTAGCCCAAGGAAGGGTGCTAGCCTCTGGCTCACAAGAGAAACGGAACAAGAACATGACAAGGAGGTTGGTAGCCCAAGGAAGGGTGCTAGCCTCTGGCTCACAAGTATACAAGTCAAGAACAAATCAAGACATGAAATACAAGACAAGACACGATACACATACATGATTTGACCGAGACACGAAAAGGGTTTCCGAGACATGAGTTTTACCGAGGTTTTTGCATTCATACACGCATGTCAAGATATGGCTATGTATCTTATGTTTTCACTATTGCTTTAAATTAATATCTTGTATTGCTCACTGTTGTTATGCTTTCGCTATTGTTATGGTTAGCTAGTAGTTTGTACTCGCTGAGTATTCCATGCTCAGCCGTACTTTTATGTCGGCAGGTACTATGGATGTCCTCGACCCCGAGCCTTGGGTCGAGGAGGAGTATGTAGAGGAGAGGGAGCCACCTATCCCATGGCAGTCTCAGGAGGATGGGGACTTGGATGCGTGGCCATACCTCGACTACTGTTGAGAGGAGAGGATTAGAGAGTTCCTTTTGTATTTTGATAGGTGGGCATGTCCACCTTTACCTTGATTGTATTTGGTATATGTTAACTTGGAATACTATTTGGAGTTATAGAAGAAAAGAAAAGTTGGCTTATGCTTCCGCACTTGTGTTTAGTTTCCGCGCTCTGATTTTCATTGAATTATATTATGTTTAGCCTCTTGCATTACAGGATGGTTTGACAGGTACACGTAGTCACCTCTAAAGTATCCCTTAACTCCTAGGGGGTATTTTGGGGCGTGACATTTTGCCTGATCATCTTTAGATAGCTATTAGAAAAGCTGGATTTTTCCGTTCTGAGTCTGAGGATGTTTTCATATGGAGTCTCAATTCTAATGGTAAGTTTTCGATCAAGTCTGCTTGGGAGAATATCAAAAATCCTTACCCTTAGAAAGAATGGAGTAAGTATATCTAGAATTTCATTGTTCCAAAGAAAATCTAAATCTTTGGATGGAAGGTAATGTATGGTGCAGTTTCTACTGATAACAAGATTCAATCTGCTAGTATTCCTTTTGTTAGTTGTTATTCTTGTTGCACCAATGGCCACATTGAAAACTTAACTCATCTTCTTTTTCATAGTAATATTGCAGCTAGTATATGGAGGTATTTTGCAAGTTATTGTTCTATCATCATTCATTCCAGTGATACTATTCAATGTTTTTTGATGTGGTGGTTTCGAGCTTATGACCGAATTCAGAATGAGCTCTACATATTGCTTCCTCTTCTTATCATATGGGAAGTTTGGAAAGAAAGGTGTTCTCGCAGATTCAAAAGAGCCAAGAAATCTTCTGATAGTCTTATTGCCCATATTAAGCTTGGAATGATGGCTATGGGAAGCATTCCAAGAAAGAAGAGATTGGATTTCTCTATATTAGATATTGGTACTCCTCCTCAAAAACAAAGAGAGCTAATTTCTATTGTCAAGTGGATTCATCCTACAATCGGAAGAATTAAACTTAATGTGGATGGGGCTTCAAGAAGTAATCCAGGTCTAGCAGGAGGAGGGGGTATCATTCGAAACCATAATGGAGATATCCTAGCTTGTTTCTTTGCTTTTCTATGATCATTGTTCCAGTTATGTGGCTGAATCTAGAGCCTTACTTGATGGTATCTTGCTTTGTCAATCTAGAGGGTATTCGCAGATTGATATCGAATCTAACTCTAAAACTCTGGTTGAAGCATGGAATGGAAATTCTACTCACTCATGGACTGCTCAGTATTGGAATAAACAAACACATAAAGTTCTCAGAATAGTTTCTAATATTCATCACATATACAGGGAAGCTAATCAGGAGGCTGATTTTTTAGCCAATTATGGATGTGATACTCATCTTAATGGTATTTTTCTTTCTAGACAGGAGTGCCCTCCTCGGCTCCAATCTCTTATTTTCCTTGATAAATTGGGGATAGGAAATATCAAAAGATCTTAATGTGCTTTTCTAGTTATGTTTCTTTGTGATTCTGTGTAAGGCTGGGGGTTTTTAATTCCCCCGGCCCTTTGTGTTTATTTTAGGGGTTTTGGTTTTATGTCCTCCCCTTGTAGTGTCTTCCCAGGGGTAAGGTTTTATGTCCCCCCCTGGCTGTGTCTTTGTAGGGGTAAGGTTTTATGTCCCCCCATTTTTATTTAATTAATAAACAGGTAGGGGTCTGCCAAACCCCCCACTCCTATATATATATATATATATATATGATTAAGGACCTTAAAAAATGTCATCTTTCTCATTAAGATTAAGTACAAAACCTTGGAATCACATCCTATCTTAAAGGTTTTGAAAAATGGATTGAAGGATGAAAATGATCTATCCAGTCGATCAGATAGACCATACAGCCGATCAGGAAGACCATTGTAGAGCCCCAGACTTTTTCATGCTTAATACATGACACTTTCGTTGTCATTTTGCCTTTTTAGAGTTATAATTAATAAATAAGGAAGAAATTAGAAATCTCGAAGCATCAGAAATGTTTCTTTTCGAAATACGAACACAACGCAAGTTGAATCGTCAAAATCGGACGAACGAGTCAAAAGATATGGCCAAAACAGTCTGGACCTGCAGGCAATCGCAGCTCGGAAGGCGCTAAGGACATAGCTCGGTTATGCGCTAAGGACATAGCTCGGTTAGGCACTAAGGACGTAGCTCGGTTATGCGCTAAGGGCGTAGCTCGAAAAGCACAGACAACGCATAGACAACGTACTCTGATAACGTATACGTTGTGCAACAGACAACGGGTGCCTTGTGCAGCAGACAACGTGTACGTTGTACAGCACAACGGGCACGTTGTACAGCACAACGGACACGTTGTACATAAGACAACCGACAACGAGCTCAGCACTATGCACAACACAACGTGACAACGGGTTCGGCACCCTTCACAACGGACAACGTGTTTGACACTGTTCACAGCACAACGAGTTGGTGCTGTTCACAGCACAACGAGTTGGTGCTGTTCACAGCACAACGAGTTGGCACTGTTCACAACACGAGTTCGGCACTCGTGTTTTTACAGAAATTCAGTAAGGGTATTATGGTCTTTTGGTCGGTTCACTCTTACCTTAAGAGTTTAACCCGAACCTTTAGGGCATCATTCGACACTTAGAGAGATTGGGAGATAAGAAGAGAGGAGAAGGCGATTCCTAAACCTAGGGTTTCCAGTTTGGAGAGAAATCAAAGGGTTTTGAGACCCTAGATCACTCCCAGTCCGGGTTTTCTTCAAGATCTCATCCCAAGCTCGTGCGAAGCTCGTGTTCCAAGCTAGGACAGCAACTTACAGTCGTTTGGAAGAGGGATTTCTTCCTCATCTCTTCAAGGTCGGTACTTCTTGCTACCCTCCTAGTTATAGTTCTTCTTTTCCCCTCATTTCTCTTTATTTTCTTTTATTTACATATGTGCTATGAGATGGATGGTTGTGAATGGTGAATGGAGATGGAATGGGCGATTGGATGCCAGTGGTTGTATGGTGATGATTAAAATGGGGAGGGCATTGTTCCAATAATGAACATACATGTATGATTTGAGTAGAACCCATCTAGAAAAGCATGTTGTAGGGTAAATCCATAATAAACACACCATGTTTGATGAAATGCCAAGGTGAATAAAGTGAGTTGTAAATTGGTAAATGCATACCTAATAAATTCTGAATATTGCTAGGGCCTATGATAGTGTGTTTCCTGCTTTCCCTAAATGATATGAATATTACATTGCTAAATCATTGATGTTATATGTGTTGTGAAATTACCCAAATGTCATCTTTAAATTTAAATGCAAGTATGTACACGGTTCCCACGAGCACAGCATGCATGGCATGATTTATCGAGGTTTTCAAGAACATGGTTAGAGGTGGGACATATCCTAAGATATGTTTTACCTCGCTTTTCACAAGAAGACAAGAACCAACATTCCACGAGGGGTCTCCCCTCACTCACAAGTGCATATCATGAAGAAGGGCCTCCCTTCCCTCGCAAGTACATACATATCATGAAGAAGGGTCTCCCTTCCCTCGCAAGTGCATTGCATAAAGAAGGGTCTCCCTTCCCTCGCAAGTGCATTGCATAAAGAAGGGTCTCCCTTCCCTCTCAAGGCATCTCTCAAGGCATCTCACAAGCGCATTTCACAAGTGTATCTCACAAGTTACATGATCACAAGCAAGCACGCATGACATGCATGCATGCATGTCATGACACGTACTACACGCTCGACAAGATCAAGCAAGACAAACACGACAAGCTTTCAAGTACGAAAAGATATTTCAAGTCAAGTCAAGTGCACAAGATTTCAAGGGTTTTACCGACTTTTATGAATGCAACATGATGAATTATATTGCTTACTTTATTGTCATGATATGAATCATTCCTGCTTTATATGCGTGAATTGTTTCCTGCTTTATGTATGATATCCATATGCTATGACTGTTGGTTAGTGCTTAGTACCCACTGAGTATTCCATGCTCAGCCGTACTTCTTATGTCGGCAGGTTCTGAGGGAGCTGCTGCTCCATTTGATGTATGTGCTCCTGGTCCATGGGTGGAGGAGGAGTACGTCGAGGAGCCTTTGGAGGAACCTCCCGTAGAGGGTTATCAGTAGGTGGTGATTAGATTCTGAGTGGATTAGCTGTGGGTGAGATGAGAGATATACCTACATGTATTTTGGCGGGTCTGTCCGCACTTTCTTTGGTTACCTTTTGTATAAACTTGGATTTGCGTATGTATATACATAGAGGTTTGGTAGACTTCCGCTGTGCTATGTTAGAGTATGTTTCCGCTATTTATATCCTCTATTGTATATGCTCTGTGGGTTTTGCAGGTTAGTTGTCAAGCAAGTCATGATTAGTCGTCCAAAGTTCACTCTAACTCCTAGGGTGGGTTTTGGGTCGCGACAACCATCAAGTCGATCAACAAGCCTTATGATTGACTTGATGGAACAAATTTTTTCAAAATTTGTCTGCATGTTCTGATCGTGTTGGAAACCATTATGAATCCATATTAAATCATTCCAAAGATCATTATGAGTTATTAATCATGTTTATCTAATAATTTAAGAGACTTTGGAATACTTGAAAATCATGCTAAAGGCAAGCCAAGTGTCCTTGGAAATCATTCCAATCATTAAGTTCAACAAAATTGGATTTCAATGTTTTCTGTGCAAAAATACACTATCCAACCGATTAGAAGGGTCTTCTAATCGACTGGATAGACCAAGTTCTGGGAATTCGGTTCTGACCATTTTTTCTCAAATCTAGAAATCTTTGGGACCCTTTTTGACAATGAATAAAGTAGGATTAGGATTTAACTATTAGACACAAAATTGTTCCCCTTTCAATTTTAAGGGGCATAGAAGTTGAATCACCTAATTTTGTTGAGCCAATCAAACGTTATGGTTAAAATACTAAAGGAGATAATACTTTGCTCTATCCAGTCGATCTGGATGGACCAGTCAATATTGGGACCCACTTAAAACAAAAATAAAGCAGAATTAGGATTCGACTATTAGATACAAAATTGTTCCTATTTGAATATTGAGTCTGGAAGTTGAATCACCTCATTCCGATAAGCGAATCAAAAGTTATAGTCGAAACACCGAGAGGCAAAAACATTACTCTATCCAGCCAATCTGAAGACTCATCCAGTCGATCAAAGGACTCTCCTAATCGACTGGATGAACTCCAGAATGAACAAAAAGCCTGTAGCGGCTATATTTTAACGGGTGGTTTCGAATCTATTGCCTCTCCAACGGCTATATTTTTAAATGTACTATAAATTGAGATATTCTATGAACTAAAACAAAAAGGGTGATCAATCTATTAATTCTCAATCATTCACCAAGATCCAAAACTCAAATCCATCATGAAAAATCTGAAATCCCTAATACTCTATTTTTGAGCTAAAATCCAATCCATCTTTTGTGAGATTTCTTAGAGTTTGTTATTCCATTCTTATCCAACTCTTAAAAGAGTTTGTATTTCGGATTCAAGATCCAAAATATTTACATTGTAAAGGTTCATCCTTAACCTCAAAGGATTGTGAAGGTTTAATCCTGAGCCAAAAAAGGATTGTGTAACGGTTCATCCTCAGTCCCTAAAAGGATAGTAAAAGTGGTCTCCTTGTCACGACCCAAAATCCCCCTAGGAGTTAGGAGACTTTTGGCTCATGACCGCCATGTCATAACATCCTGTCATGACACATAAGGCGAACATAACATCCTGTAAGAGCATACAAGGCATACTAAAAGGTGAACCTGAAAATTTCTTTATAACATAAACCTGCGATTTGTATTCCAAGTTTGAACCAACAAATTATACAAAGTCTAAAGTGGACATTCCCCACTTTCAAAATACACAACCCTCTTCCTCACATCACTCAATAATGGTCTAGATAGGGCCTCCTATCTAGAGCTCCATCATCCTGGTGATGATCTATGGCAGGCTCCGGCTCGTAGTACTCCTCTTCTATCCAAGGCTTAGGAGCATGTGCATCCACAGAACCTACCGAAGTCAACAATTCGGCTGAGCATGGAAAACTCAGTGTATACAAACTACTAAATAGCATTACCATAAACCTCAAGGATAGCATATGCACACATCAGAGCAAAATAGGCAAAAGCAAAGTGGAGTGAGCATATAACTTAGAGCAGTTCATAAAACAGATAACATGTGAGCATTTCTTTACGGGGCACATATCATTGAGTATTTCACTAGCTATATACTTTGAGCCATAACAAACCCGATACTTAGAGTGATTCGCAAAACCGATAACAAAGCGATACCTTACAAGCAAGAAGGTAAACTTCCTTGAGTTCAAAACAAAGTGATACTTTACAAGCAAAGAGGTAAACTCCCTTGAGTCAAAACAAAGTGATACTTTACAAGCAAGGAGGTAAACTCCTTTGAGTCAAAACAAAGCGATACTTTACAAGCAATGAGGTAAACTCCCTTGAGTCAAAACAAAACGATACTTTACAAGCAAGGAGGTAAACTCCCTTGAGTTGAAATAAAGCGATACTTTACAAGCAAGGACTAAGCCCTTGAATTCAAAAATCATTCTTTGAGCGCCACTTTTGAGAAAAACCCCTTTTTGCAAAACCATGATACCTTAACTTAGAACAAAACCCTTTTGAGCAAAATCATATTTTGAGAAAAACCCATGCTTTGATCAAAATCCTTCTTTGAGCCAAAATCTTCATTTAAGCATGAAAAAATAAAAAACAAAAACAATTCAGTGAACCTCAAATCAAGGGTTTGAGTTGAGAATCTACAAGGTCGAGGGGATGGTTAGGGCTTCCTATAAGTCTATCTACCATTTTTGATGTTTTAACAATTGAGCTATTAAGTTAAGGGATGATGTACTTTAAGTGCGGAATAAGGAAAATGAAGCAAACCACAACACAAAGATTTTTACGTGGAAACCCTTCCAGAAAAAACCACGGGACCTAGTCCATCCATGAGAATCCACTAAGACAAAGTAAACAAGAACTTACAAGACTCGAACCTGACTCATTCGGACTCGACACCACGATCCTTCAGTTCTTAATCCTCCACGTCTCGAAAAGTCACCATGTACTCTCAAGTCCCATGATCAACCGCAGCCTCTTGTACTTCTCTTTGTGTCTCTAAAACAGTCCACGATCTTCCGATCGATCTCCGTCAATGACAGCTTCGGATTCCACTGACCAAATCACTCTACCACAATCCTTCTCGGATTGATCTCCTTCAGAAAGGCTCCGGGATACTCCAGCCAAGGTGTTCTATCTAGAACAGGTTGATGGTTTGATAAGAATCATCACCTAGATGGACTCCTTCAATGCACAAGTCCAAACAAGCAAAAGTGGAACTTTGGGCTAGCAAACTCTAGGTTAAAAGCATTAACAATAGGGGAGGAGAGCACCAATTTCCATAGGTTTTATAACCTCTAGAGGAACTTAAAAAATACTCTTCACATACTCCCTAAGTTATCCTCTATGAAGTTGAAGGCTTCCCCACTTATAGAGGATCAAATCCCATGCTTAGAAGTTGCTAAATTAGTTAAAAACCAAAGAATGAAGCAAAGGAATCGCATTAGCAAAACTCACATATTAGGGTCGACCCATGGGGATCCATTGGTCGACCAAAAATACAACTTCGGACAACCAAAAGGTCCCTTAGGTTCGACCCTCAAAAAACCAACTTGCTGTCCAATTTTCCCATACAGTTTTTTGGCTATTCAGGGCGACCCAAAACGCCCAGGGTCGACCCTGAGGCTAAAAATGATTTTAAAACATTGTTTTCAGCTCTTGATCTCTTCATAAAAGTTGTTTTTATTTTTGATGCGGTCGATTTGACATATTATAGAGCAAAATCTAAGTTATGGTTTGTGAGATATACCCAAAACAAGTAACCTTAGTTTTTTGAAAAAATTTCAGATTTTAAAACAAGTTTTGCACTATTTATCTCATCACCTAAGGTTTAAAAATTCATTTTCAGATCTTTGTTTCTTCACAAAAGTTGTAGCTATTTTTGATACGGTCGATTTGACATATTATAAAGTAAAATATAAGCTACGGTTTGGGAGATATGTGCAAAACAAGTAACCTTGGTTTTTTGAAAAAATTTCAGCATTGTTAACTTGTTTTGCACTACTTATCTCATTACCTAGAGTCCGTATGATTAGACTAAGACACTTTTACCACCTAAGACATCATGTTAGGATTATTCTAGGTCAAATCCCACCTATAGTCACATGGTATCTAGGTCACTTACCATCCTATAAAGGAAATGATCATCTGAGTGGATGAAGCGATTCTTCAACACGCTTCAACTTCACTTGTCTTGGATGTTTGACGGCAATGACACAAGAACCACTCCTAGACACCTAGACTCACTTTTTTTGACACCGGAATATGCCAATATAAAAATATGGACTTTACAATCTCCCCCTTTGGCAATTACATGGTAAAACCAAACTGAAGTACATGACTTGACACAAACTCACCCAAACACATCAAAACGGTGAATTAGGACATTACATGACTCCAACACTCTTACATGACATCAATCGAAAAATCATCTTAATTTAAGACACTTAAGCTCTTGCCAAGAAAAATCAGTCTGCTACAACCTTGCACTTACACATGCTCAAAAACAAAATACTCAGTGAAGCATGTGTGGAATATTAAAATAAGTAATCGCAGGTGAAGCAAGGAATGTACTGAACGAGGGAAATACTACCCTAACATTCTCCCCATTTTTGGCACAATGTCAAAGGAAGGTAGGAAGCCAATATTCAATAAAAATATACCAATTTAACAAAAGTGAAATATCAAGGCAATCATAGTACAACCAATCAAAGCATACAATGAGGGACTAAAAACCGGGGAACGAGATAGAAATATAAAGCACAAACTCCCCCCCCCCCCAACAACTCAAGCACAGAACTCCCCCTAAGATTAAGGATACCACCAAAAATATGGCACCTATGCTAGAAAGGCCCATGCCAAAAGAAAGAAACACACACACAAAATATTACAAAAAATATCATGTGTCACACAAACATGCATCAAAAGCATTCCAAGCAGTAATAATTTAAAATTAAAAATCCAATGAAGAACATGATTAGTTAGTCCGACTGAGGATATCCATCTAACTAAATCTCATTGAATGCTAAAGCATAGCCAATTCACTTAAAGACATTTAGTGAACAGTTCAAAAGTGAAGCATTGTGTGTAGTGGTGGTCTGACAAGATACTAGATCTAAGTTTCTTTCCCTTTCCAAGGGTATGACATTAACCTCTAAGGGGACTCCTGAAGACATAAATCTTAGAAGTCAAACCTAGTTAGATCCAGATATGCTGATTGTTTACATTTTAGTGCTCCTGTATCCATTTTATTTGACTCATTAGTTTTCTTTTATTTTTGGTCAAATACCTCCAAACTTTGTAAGATTTCTTTTGATGATCTTTATCTGATCATATCTTTTCATGCAATGATGACTTTCACACTATCTAGGTAGGTAGTCCTGGCTATTAGCAGCAGGGGCTTTCACTCTAGTGACCAAGATAGATACCTACTGTCTGGATAAGTAGCCATTTCATACTGTTTGCATCCAATAGTGACTTTCACACTATCCCAGTAGGTAGCCCTTTTCATTGCAACAAATTAAGCTCATGGAGGATACACAAAATGGGGATGACTAACAAATATGGTCATTCTAGATTGGTCATCCAAGGTCACACTTAAGGGATAAGTCATACACCTACAGATTGGAAAATAGACCTCTCAATAGAATCAGTCAGAGTGTATATGAAATTTGTAAAGCATACACACATGAATAAGTCTCTAACTGTTCAAGATAAAATCGGTCTAATTTTCAGCCTAACCAAGAGACTATGAAGGTGATATATCCTCAATCAGCAACAAACTTTTTTTTTTTTTTTTTTTTTTAATAAAAACCACTTAGAAGGAGTGAGGGGTTTGGCAGACCCCTACCAGTTTATTAATAAATAAAAATATGGGGGGGACATAAAACCTTACCCCTACAAAAGATGAGAAAAAAGAAAAAGAAACAATATCGGGGGGGGGGGGGGGACATAAAACCTTACCCCTACACACAAAATTAAAATAAAACTGAGGGGGGGGACATAAAACCTTACCCCTATACAACCAACCCAACAAACTAAACCTTTACCTTTCTAAAATTCCAATACCTCTTTTATCCAGCGAAAGCAAAGATTTAATTTTTTCTGGAATATTCCTGTAAGAAAGCACACAATTAGAAGTCATCATATCACATCCAAAATTAGCTAATCCATCAGGCACATAATTTGCTTCTCGGTAGACATGCTTTAAAGAGAAACTATCTCTAAAGAGATTTTTAATCTTCTTATCCCAATACCAATTTTTCCAAGAATAAGAATTTTGCCCATTCCACCTCTCGACCAGAATTTTGGAATCGGTTTCAATGTCTAAATTAAAAATACCCAGGGACTTACACAAATTCAAACCATCCAGAAGAGCCCGGGCTTCAGTAGAGTTATTGCTATCAATACCATAGAAAGAATAAAAGCAAGCAACAAAATTACCGTTATGATCTCTAATAACCCCTCCTCCACTAGAGATACCAGGATTCCCCCTTGAAGCACCGTCAACATTTAACTTCATTCTTCCCCTAGGAGGATAAATCCACTTAACAAATAACAAGCGAGAAGGAGAGGGAATAGATTGCCTAATGCCAAAAATAGGAGACAAGTCCAAATTTTCCTGAGGATAATAAGATGCAATGTTCAAAATCCTCCTCTTGATGCTACCCAATAAAGAAGTAATAGTTCAACTTTTAGAGTTGTATTTTCTACTACACCTCTCGATCCAAATATCCCAGACAATCAAAGACGGAACAAGATAAAGAAGATCATTTTTCCTGTGTGAGGCCGCCCTGAACCATCTTTTAAGATTGCAATTAATATAATCTTGAGAATGAAATGGAATATAACAACAAGCCGAAAAAAATCTCCATAAAGGAATGGCAATTTCACTACAACTTAGCAGATGAGATATATCTTCCATTCTAGAATTTTTGCAGGAACAACATTTACTCACCATAGGAATACCCAAACTTTGAATAGCTAAATCAGTTGGGATAGCATTATGAAATATTTTCCATCAGAAAACCTGAATTTAAGAAGGATCAGCAACAAACTCATGTTCAACCCTGGACAAGTATAGAAATAAAGATCACACAAGGAATGCAGATCATGCAACTCAAGCAAGGGCAACATGAAAAAAATCTTTTTGGATTTTATGGTTTTTCAATGTTTTTGGATTTTTCAAAATAAAGAAAACAGAAAAACATACCAAAGCAAATAAACACTAGTAAAAAGAAAGACTACTAGTATACACAAATAGCATAGCACTAGGACACGATAAGACACTAACAGCACACCCTAGGCTAAGATAGGTACGGGCTAAGTGAAGCCCTTCTGGTCTTCCTTTCTCACCCACACGGTTTTAGAAGTTTGATTGACCATTTGGTCTCTAACCGTTTCATTTGAGGTAGGTATGACCTTTTGCCTCTTCCTCCTGTTCCTCCTTTTCCAAGATTGAGTCCTAGAATTATGGCGGGCATTTTGGTTCTCCATGTTACCTCCTCTATATCTAGGATGAGGAGTGTCATGACCATGCCACTATCTAGATTTGTGAGCCATCTTCACCACATCTTCACACAAACTCCTAGACTTCTCCACTAGGACCTCAACTCTCCTATGAAGATTCTCATTAAAGTTGTGTTGGTTCCTTGAACCATGATTGGGCATTCTTCGAAGTTTAGGACATCGAGGCTTCATATGACCCTTCACTCCATAGTTATGACATGTAAGAATGAATTTCTGAATAGAAGGGTCTTTCCCTTTAACAGGAGGGCGCCTTTTAGCACCAGACTCAGTGTTCGAGGTGGATGGAGTTCCTTTCACATCTCCACACCTCTGATTTTGCTCACGTTCAGCCAACTTGATTTCAAGACTTGTCTTTTCATCAAGACAAACATCTAAATCAGATTCAAGTAGCTGAGTCTTGGCAAGGATGGAAGCCTTCTCTTCCTCAAGCTGTGACACAAGAGCTCTCAACCCTGAAGCCACTTGGTCTAAGGCATCTTTTTCCATTTCAATAGATTTGATCTCTTTGGACATGGAAAAATGAACCTTTTTCAGCTTTAGACATTCCTGAAATAGTTCATCATAGGCTGCCTCAAGGTCTCCCTCAGAATCTGAGTCATTCTGACTCACATCATCCTCCTCACCATCCTTACAGTGTTGGTTACTCATAGCATTTGAAGAAGATTCCTCAATCCCAGATAAGGATGCAGTGAAGGCCA
This sequence comes from Tetracentron sinense, assembly GCA_015143295.1. NCBI lineage: Eukaryota > Viridiplantae > Streptophyta > Magnoliopsida > Trochodendrales > Trochodendraceae > Tetracentron > Tetracentron sinense. Next base: position 6,186,552 of record CM026566.1, on the reverse strand, counting down.
CATAACCCCTAGTCTCCTCACAAGAAGAAATATCTGATTCCTCAGATTCAGATTCACTATCATCCCTTGCCTTACCCTTAAATCTTTTCTTATTGGAGCATTCAGCGGCAATATGGCCATAGCCTTGGCATTCATAGCATTGAACACCTTGGAATTTCTTGTCCACACTTTTAAAATGTTTCTTGTTTTCAAAGTGCTTAGACTTGGGCTTTTCAAAAGATTTTTTTCCTCTCGAATTAAATTTCTTATTCAGTTTCAAAAATTTTCCGAATTTCTTAGTAAATAAAGCCAACTCTTCTTCATCCTTAGAGTCACTATCTGAACCATCTATGGATTCTTTGATGGACTTCAAGGCAATGGATTTTGGTTTCTTAGATTGATTCAGATTTAATTCATAGGTTTGGAGAGAACCAACCAACTCTTCAAGTTTGAGAGCATCAACATTTTTGCTCTCCTCGATGGCGGTAACCTTCGATCGAAATCTCTCAGGTAGAGATCTCAAAATTTTTCTCACAATTTTGGACTCTGGAATTCTTTCTCCTAGATTGAAACTAGAATTGACAATGTCACTCAGATTGGCATAAAAACTATCAAAAGTTTCATTATCATTCATCATCAACTTTTCAAACTTAGAGGTCAGTAATTGAAGTTTGGAGATCTTGACAGTTGTATTCCCTTCATGGGTAATTTGAAGAATGTCCCATGCCTCTTTCGAAGTGTCACATGTAGAAATACGTCAAAATTCTTCGAGTGTGACAGCAGTGAAAATTGCATTTAGACCCTTACTGTTCCATCTACAACTCTCAAGCTTTACATTGGTCCATTCAGAAGAAGGTTTAGGGATGGTCTGGTCATTTATGGTCTTTGTTGGATGGGTCCAACCTTGTTCAATGGAGAACCATACTCTCTCATCTAGTCATTTTAGAAACGCTCTCATTCGAGCTTTCCAATAGGCATAATTATTCCCATCAAACAATGGGGGACAAGAGATGGATCCTCCCTCTCTTTGGAGATTCATATTCACCGAAAAGAATGAGACAAGATCACACTAAAAAGTTAGTGAACCCGCTCTGATACCAATTGAAAAAATAAAAAATAAAAACAATTCGGTGAACCTCAAATCAAGGGTTTGAGTTGAGAATCTACAAGTTCGAGGGGATGGTTAGGGCTTCCTATAAGTCTATCTACCCTTTTTTATGTTTTAACAATTGAGTTATTAAGTTAAGGGATGATGTACTTTAAGTGCAGAATAAGGAAAATCAAGCAAACCACAACACAAGAATTTTTACGTGGAAATCCTTCCGGGAAAAACCACGGGACCTAGTCCAGCCATGAGAATCCACTAAGACAAAGTAAACAAGAACTTACAAAACTCGAAATTGACTCCTTCGGACTCGACACCACGATCCTTCAGTTCTTAGTCCTCCACATCTCAAAAAATCACCACGTACTCTCAATTCCTGTGATCAACCGCAGCCGCTTGTACTTCTCTTTGTGTCTCTAAAACAGTCCACGATCTTCCGATCGATCTCCATCAATGACGGCTTCGGATTCCACGACCAAATCACTCTACCACAATCCTTCTCAAATTGTTCTCCTTCGGAAAGGCTCCGGGATACTCCGGCCAAGGTATTCTATCCAGAATGGGTTGATGGTTTGATAAGAATCATCACCTAGATGGACTCCTTCAATGCACAAGTCCAAACAAGCAAAAGTGGAACTTTGGGCTTGCAAACTCTAGGTTAAAAGCTTTAAAAAATGGGAGGAGAGCACAAATTTTCATAGGTTTTATAACCTCTGGAGGAAATTAAAAATACTCTCCACACAGTCCCTAAGTTGTCCTCCACGAAGTGGAAGGGTTCCCCACTTATAGAGGATCAAATCTCATGCTTAGAAGTTGCTAAAATAGTTAAAAACCAAAGAAGGAACCAAAGGAATCGCATTAGCAAAACTCACATATCAAGGTCAACCCATGAGGATCCATTGGTCGACCAAAAATACAACTTCGGTCGACCAAAAGGTCCCTTAGGGTTGACCCTCAAAAAACCAACTTGCTGTCCAATTTTCCCATACAGTTTTTTAGTTATTTAGGGTCGACCCAAAACGCCTAGGGTTGACCCTGAGGCTAAAAATGATTTTAAAACATCATTTTCAACTCTTGGTCTCTTCACAAAAGTTATTACTCTTTTCGACGCAGTCGATTTGACATATTATAGAGCAAAATCTAAGCTACATTTTGTGAGATATACCCAAAACAAGCAACCTTAGTTTTTTGAAAAAATTTCAGATTTTAAAACAATTTTGGCACTATTTATCTCATCACCTAGGGTTTAAAACTTCATTTTCAGATCTCGGTTCCTTCACAAAATTTGTAGCTATTTTTGACACGGTCGATTTGATATATTATATAGTAAAATATAAGCTACGGTTTGGGCGATATACGCAAAACAAGCAACCTTGGTTTTTTGAAAAAATTTCAGCATTGTTAACTTGTTTTGCACTACTTATCTCATCACCTAGAGTCCGTATGATTAGACTAGGACACTTTTACCACCTAAGGCATCATATTAGGATTATTCTAGGTTAAATCCCACCTATGGTCACATGGTATCTAGGCCACTTACCATCCTAGAAAGGAAATGATCATCTGAGTGGATCAAGCGATTCTTCAACGCGCTTTAACTTCACTTGTCGTGGATGCTTGACGGCAATGACACAAGAACCACTCCTAGACACCTAGACTCACTTGTTTTGACACCGGAATATGCCAATACAAAAACATGGACTTTACAAAGCAAAACCCCTCTTTCAAATCTTATACTGATACAAAAATCTAATTTCAAGCATATAAGTTCATAGAGCATGTATGAGCAATTTAATAGCCATGTAAGCCTTTAAAATTCACGGTAAGATTCATAGCAAAACAATTTAGTAGAGTGTATTTACCTTAAAAGTAAGTTTTTACACTTGTGTGGACTGAATCAAGCTTGAGGAAAGCTTGGTTGAAGCTTTGGAAAAATCTGGGTTTGAAAGCCCCCTTCTTCAAGAACACGCACAGAATTTCTTTGGAGAAATTCCAAGCTTGTGGAATCACCTTGAAGATGAATTTCAAGCTTTAGAACACTCAAGGAATAAAGCTTGAGCTTCTAGAACAAGGTTGGGACCTCACTTGAGCTTGGGAGAAAATGCACGAACACTTTGAAACTCATAGAAACTTTCCTTCTTCTTCCATCTCTCTATCAATTGATTCAAGGGTTTAGTAACCCTTACCCACAAAAATCAGACCATATTTATAGCCTAAAGGTTGCCAAAAATACCAAAATATCTTAGGAAAATATCCCAAAATATCTACCAAGGTCGGTGGAAGAGTTCTAGGCTGTTACAGGGTCATTTTTGGCCATTTTGGGGCTGACTCGTCAATGAGTCGACGAGTGACACTCACTTGTCGACTAGTGGAGCTCACTCGTCGACTAGTGATGCTGTGACAGGCCTAGGTTTTTCCCGTTTTAGTATTTTGACTATAATGTTTGACTCCCTTTTCGGATTTTGACAATTCAACTAGCATTGGATTCCTCTTTCAAAGGGAAACGACTTTTATGTTTTGTAAAATTTCTAAATCTTCTTTGTTCGTGGACCAAATTGCCCTTAAAGCTGACTAGTCCAAAAATGGATTTCAACAGCCCAGATTTTCAGCAGACTCATTTCTAAAAATCTGATGTTTAACCCAATCTCGACTCAAAATTTGAAAAAGTGATAAACATGAACCTCGAAGAGGGTTTCAATACCTTTCCAAAAATTCAAGAATCACTTGATTCCAATCAGTGGTGAGAATTTTAGAGCTCTTTAAATTTGAGGGTATGTTTAGGCATCCTTTTCTTTGACACTTGGAGTATGTTATACTCTCCTTTTTCATTTATCCCAAACACCCTAAAATACTTTCCATACATATTTTTATTCATTTGAAACCTCATTTCATTTTAAAACATGAAGCCATAATTCCATTAAGGCTTTAGGCCTTGAAGGCACTATTCACAGCACTATTCATAGCCTAGGGAACTTGGTTCCGGGGTTCTACACTCCTAGCCTGCAAGGGATTGTAACGGTTTTTCTCTTTACCTGGAAGGAGAGGACACGGTTTGGGAATAAAATCATGAGAAATCCTTGGAGCAGGAATAGCTCAAGGCGGGGACGTAGGCGGATTATCGAACCTCGTGAATAATTTCCGGTGTTAAGTGTTTGCATCTCTCTAACTCTCTCTACTTAACTAATTTCCATTATTGTTTACACTATTGTTTAAGTAAAATTGTTAGATTCTCTATTTTCCTTTAACTTGTCTTAAAGTTGAAATTTCACTTAAGGAATTTAGAGTAAATAATTTTTAATTGTCATAGACCCTATTCACCCCCCCTCTAGGATCCATAACCTGGGCAAAAAGTGGTATCAAAGCTAGAATCTCTATATTTGATCTAAAAAATCTTAGAGTTTAAAGATATATTTATATGGCAAATTCTATAAATGTTAAATCAACCTCCCTACGAGAAGGCCAATCAACCCAAAGACCACCTTTATTTGATGGTCAATACTATGCATATTGGAAAGTTAGAATGATGTATTTCATTCAAGCTTTAGATTATAAAGTGTGGCAATCAATAATAAATATTCCCTTCATCCCCTCAAAGCTTGTTAAAGGTATTAAAACGCCTACGAATAAGGATGAATGGACTCAAGAGAATGTTAAACTCATTCAAATCAATGTCAAGGCAATAAGTAATTTAAATTGTGCCTTGAGTCCTTAAGAGTTTAACAGAGTCTCGGGTTGTGACTCCGCTAAGGAAATTTGGGAAGGGACCAACCTAGTTAAGGAAGAAAAAATTAATATTTTAATCCATAAATATGAATTATTTAAAATGATAGAGAATGAGCCCATTTCTATTATGTTTTCAAGATTCACTAACATTACTAATGAACTTAAATCTCTTGGTAAAGTGTATCCCAATGCAGAAATGGTAAGAAAGATCCTCCGGTCACTTTCAAAAGAATGGACTCCAAAAGTGACTGTCATCCAAGAAGCCAAGGATTTGTCCAAGCTGCCCAAGGATGAACTTCTCGGATCGTTAATGACTCATGAGGAATCAAGAACTCCAAGAAGAGGAGCCTTCACCTTTTAAGGGACATGTCTTAAGATCATCCTACTACAATGAAGAAAGTGATATAGGTAGTGAAGTAGAGGAGATGGCCAAGAAATTCATGAGGTTCTTGAAACATAAGAAGAATATCAAGAAAATGGCTTTCATAAAAGAATTTGAAAAGAAAGTCATCAAATGCAAGAAGAACAAATCAAGTGATGAAGGAGAAGATGTGGTTTGATACAAGTGCAAAAAACCCGGTTATATCAAATCGGAGTGCCCCTTACTCAAGAAAAGATATACCTACAAGAGAAGAGCAATGAAGGCCACAACTGTTAGACATATATGCCCCATTCCAAAATTGTATTTATCTATTTAATCAATAAGTGCATATTTTTACATTCACACATTATCTTCTACATTGAGTAAAATATCAAAAAGTATCTCATTGGATGAGACTACTTTGTCCTATAGGTAACATTGTAGGAAAACCATCCAATTAGTTGATAAACTAATTGCTAAGGAGATATGGTTTTCCAGTTCCTTGTAGACCTAAAATTGTTCTAAGTTAATCAGGATACATCTAGACAATGTATTCCTAATAACTTACACATTGTTAGTTCTATATGATGGAGTGATGAATCTCAATCACTGAGAGAAGGGTCTCTTGACTAAGATGTTGATATAAGTAAGAAGTACTTATATTGCAACTGGATCACTCAGTGGATACCCTTAGAAAAAATATTATCTTTATATTTAGGGTAGTCCATCGGACAAATTGTCTTTAACGTGAGAGGTCGACATCTTCTCTAGTATTTGCCTATGTAGCTTTGATGTAGCCAATCGCCAATGTCCATCACACCGGACTAAATACGGGCTTGTTGGGTTATGTACGCTATACTGGAAGAAGTGTGTATACACTCAACAATGATTCCACTACTCTTACAGAGTAAATAATATTGAGTTGATACTTGTCAAAACCAGACTTGAAAAACTCAGCGTTGGTATTTATCGATGAAATGGTTTTATCAAGGAATTTATTTTCTATATAAAAGAAATGTAATTATTAATTATTATTTCTTTTAAAGAATTTTTAAAATGTTTTGAAAGTCCAATTTTGACTAAAAGTATCAAATAGAATGGGTTCTCAATATAAGCTAGGGATTAAAGACAGTATTAGATATTGTCTCGTAAGCTTATAACAATATTGGAAGTGGAGGGACACATCTGTAAACAAATCTTGAGATAAAAATACTTTCAAGTAATTCTCTATTTTATGGAGGTTAATCACATTGTGTTAATGGAAATTAATTGTGATTGGTGAAAGTCTAGGGATATAGATAAAATTCTATAATCCTAATGGAGTGTAGGAAAGGTGTTTCCTAGTAACAATGTTTTAACCAAAAGGTTGAGTACTTGGTCCCACAACCGGAAATAGGAGATCCCTTAAGATCCCACACACAAGGACTTTCTTAAAGTATTTAATTTAATTAAATAATTAAATTAATTAATTTTTCTAAGTAATCACTATATGGTATAGTGAAGCTCTAAAAGGTGAAATCACATTAGATGTGAAAAATCAAATGGGTAGGACCCATTGGGGAATATGATAAAAGATCACATGAGATGACCAAAAGGGGTTTGGAACCCTAGGGGCGTGTGGGGTGGGGCCCACCTAAGGTGGGACGCTCACTTCAATGAGGTTATAATAATAATAGTTATTATTAATTAGTTTCTAATTAATTAAACTCCTTATTGGATAAGGTTTGTTAGTTAGTTAGTTAGTTAGTAATTAAAGATTCCTTGTTGGACAAGGATTCTATTAGTTTCTTGCTAATCAAGGAATCCTAATTGTATTAGGATAAAGATATGGTTAGTTGGTTACTAATAGATAAGATTAGTTTCTATTTTGATTAATCATAATTAATTATGGAGAAACCAAATAGGAAACAAATCGAGGAGTCCTTATTGGATAAGGATTAGGACTCTTGGGTTGCAAGCAACCCAAGATTGCCTATTTAAAGGGTTGGACGTCCAAGCATGTGGAGCATTCATTAATTTCCAGATTTGGAAATCCCTCTCCTCCCTCATTATCTCACGCCCACTTCTCTCTTCTTGAAATGTACGGTCAGCCTCCATTCCACCCCCTTTCTTGTTCTCTTGTCTTCTAGCTGTTGAATATATATCAAGAAGAATATCAAGAATATATCTTTGATAATCAAGAAAGGTTCTTTATAATAAAAATTGGATCTTTTATTCAAGATTCATAGATCTGGACTTTTTGAAAGGGCCATTAGCTTTCATTAGAGAAAGCTTTAAAGAAAAAGAAGGTCTGTGTGGATTGCGAAGGAGACTTGGCACTTGTAAAGTTTTGCCGGTATCGCTATTATCGTGGATTTGACTTAATAATTTCAAAGTCACAAAGGTGATTATGATTTCTTACTCTCATTGAATAAAATCAATTAGAATCTTAGTCAGAGCTTGGGATTCAATGTATGCCCCCCAAAAATTGTTTTTCTAAAATTAAAAAGAGATATACTTTCAGTGGTATCAGAGCCTTGGCTATGCTTCTCTTTGATTTTAAGGCATAACCAATTTTTATTAAATCATATTACCCTCCCTATAGATTTTGGCTACCCCTAGTGATGAATCTTTTTTATTCTTGATCACTTCTTGATTATGGGATAATCATTAGTAGGGCTTAGGGGTCTCCCTGTAATTATCGAGGGAATAAAAATTAAGCCATAGAAATTAGTGTGAGACTAATTTCAAGTTTGGATGATTCCAAAACCTCTCGAAATTTTAATAGGGATAAGTATATATAGATAAATAAATTTGGTTAAAGGCCTTAAGGATTTGGAGATCCTTTTTAGTATTAAATTAAATTGTTTAATTTATTCTGAAAGCCCCGAGCTACCATAAATAATATATAATATATTTATCATGATAAATAAATGTTATTTTATGTGTTGGATGGGTTCCACAAATCATACCTCCTTCTCTTTCCCCTCCCCTCCCACTTTTCTTATTTTTAGAATAGGGTTGCTGATTTATGGTGGACTAAATCAACCGAAGGAGATGTCCGGAGAACCATTACAAGATAGCAAATTGTAGTAGGGCTTTATTTAATTCCCCTGTTGTAATTAAATAAGGTCGTATGATTTTTGTAAACCCATTATGAGATTATAATATGATTATAATTATTATATTATTATTCATGTGATGATTAATAGTATTTCATTTAGCCCAGAAGTTGTGATAATTGTGATTATCGCTTTTGTGATAATTTAGGATAATTAGATTTTACTTTTATTAATGAATTGTGTTTAATTATAAATTTTTTATATTTAGACACAATACATTACTAGTACTCTTTTTGACGTGGAGCTTGTGACCCATGCGAAGATTTTTACGTAAAACCTTTACATACGAGATTATTGGATAATTGTGTCTAAAAAGACATTAATCGTAGATGGATCACTAAATTGACATCCAAATACCCTAAAGTTATAGGGATGAGTAGTTTTTGATTATAAGGTGAAAACTCTAATGATCAAAACCTCCTGTGAGGGCTAGTGGAAGTTTATCACTCCTTGATAATCCTATTATCGAAAATTTTCATAATTCATATGATGAATATTTAGATATTGATATGATCATGCCTGTTTAATATTGTTCCCTTCAAGAAAAATATTAAGTGATAATAAATTAGATTATTAATCGTAAGGCCTTCCATTATCAATAAAGATTATGAATTAATTAGCCTGAGTCTTGTCTTTCTGATAGGAGTTTGACATAATTCAGTTTAAATTAAACTCCTAGTGCATTATTTCTATTGTAGATAGGACTGTATATGGCCTGATAGAGAGTGTCAACTAGCATGGGGGCACATCTCTACTTGATCACATGACAACCGAAAATAATGGGTTTCACTTAAACAAAGAAACATGACGACTGACACAGTGACAATCATGTTGTCCTGGTAGGTCGCAAGAAAATTGAGAATCACTAATTTACCTAAGGAGTTATGCATGAGATACTTAGTAATGGATGATTACTATCCACCTTGTAGTGCATGTGTGGTACTATCCTAGCATGGAAGATTACATGTGTATTATGAAGATCTCAATACTCATCTGGAATAAAAGCTTTATTCCCTAATTTCATATACTGAAGGGAATGATGAAATTTGAAGAAAGATGAGAGGATCATCAAATTTTAAAATCCCAAAAATCCAATGAATATATGTGTAAAAATAAATGTAATAATTTATGCTTATTTTATTGTATATATAAGCCATGAATCCCCTTTCCAAGATTCTAGAAGAGAATCGGTTGACTAGTCCAAATTTTGTGGACTGGAAAAGAAACCTTGACATTGTGCTTATCTCTCAGAAAATAGCTTATGTCCTCACATCCGACTATCTAGAATTTGATGACGCAATTTAGACCCCTGAGGCAGTTGAGAAAGCCTTAAAGTGGCATGAGTCAAATAGTTTGCCCAAATGCTACATGCTTGCTTCCATGTTAAATGTCCTACAGCAACAGCACAAGGGTTTTGCTACAGCTAAGGACATATTGACTAATCTCAGGGAGATGTTCAGGGAACAAAACAGTACTGCTAGGCAGTTGGCAATAAAAGGACTGATAGAGACCAAGATGTCTGATGGTAGCCCAGTCCGGGAGCATGTTGTCAAAATGATGGGGTTCATTAATGAACTCTTGACCCTTGGAGCAGATCTTGATCAACAGAGTCAAACGGATTCGATCCTGAACTCTCTCCCAAAATCCTTTTCTGCTTTTATATTGAATTTCAATATGAACAAATTGGAGACTTCTCTGTCAGAGCTCCTAAACATGTTGCAAGGAGCTGAGGACCTTATGAAGCGTACTAAGCTCTATGCAAATGTCGTAGAGGGAGTTGGACCTTCAAGGCTCAAGCCTAAAGGGCAAAGGCTAGAAAAAAAAGAAGTCCAATTTCTCCAGGTTCCTCAAAGGCAAGAAGGGTAAGAACAAGAACAAGAAAGCTTCTGATAAAAAGGACAAGGAAATGAATCAGAATGTCTGCTTCTATTACAAGAAACCAGGTCACTGGAAGAGGAATTGCAAATTTTACTTAGCATCCCTCAAGGACAAGCCTTTGGAAGGTATGTCAGAAACTTTCACCATTGAATCCAATTTCATTATTGGATCCTCAATCTCTTGGTGTGTAGATAGTAGATTTACCTCACATATTTGTAATATGCTACAGGGGTTTCAGGAGAGCAGAAAGCTCAGTGATGGGGAAATCAAAATAAGGATGGAAACGGAAGCAAGTGTTGTTGCGATCGTCATCAGAACTTATATTTTAGAATTTGATTTTAATAGGATCTTAGTTTTAAAAGACTGATTATATGTGTCAGACATGCGCAGAAATTTGATTTCTGTTTCTAGTTTAATCGTTAATGGTTATTCAGTGCATTTGATACTAATGTAGTTATCAAATACAATAATAGTGTTATTGTTTCCGGCACATTGTCTAATGGTCTTTATTATCTTGATCTTGTAAGTAATTTTGTAAATAACATTTAGGATAAAGAGTCCACCAGTGTGACACCTCAGAAAAGAGGTAGAGAGTCTGTGAATCCAACATACTTATGGCATCTCAGATTAGGCCAAGGCCATATCAATTTGGATAGGCTCAACAAATTGGTAAAGGATGGTCCTTTAAAACATTTACATGTTGAACCTTATCCAACTTGTGAACCTTGTTTGCAAGGTAAAATGACCAAAAGGCCATTTACAGGCAAACCTATGAGAGCCACAAGTATATTGGAATTAATTCACACTGATGTATGTGGACCCATGAATCATTCAGCTAGAGGTGACTTTGTCTACTTCATTACATACACAGATGATTTTTCTAGATTTGGTTTCATATATCTAATGAAACACAAGTCAGAATCTTTTGAAAAGTTCAAAAAATTCCAGAATGAAGTAGAAAAACAATCAGGTAAATGTATTAAAACTCTCAGATCCGACCGAGGAGGAGAGTACCTCTCAAATAAGTTTATGGATTATCTTAGAGATAATGAAATCGGATTCCTTATGATACCCAAAAGAAACTCATGGATATTATTTCTATAATCCTAGCGAACAAAAGGTGTTTGTAAGCAGGAATGCCATTTTTCTAGAAGATGATATGATCCTCAATAGAAAAGATGGATTTAGAATTGATCTTTAGGAGCAAAGTCAGGATAAAGTGGCCAAGGTTAATCTCATCTTAACTGAACCTTTAAATACACAACAATTTAGGAGAAGTGCAAGGATCAATCAACCTCTAGATAGATTGTCTTATTAGTATGAGGTATATTCTATGGAATCGGATTCCTTAGATGATGATCCTTACATTTATCAAGAAGCAATATGTGATATTGATTCTGATAATTGGCATAAGACCATAGAATCTGAAATGGACTCCATGTACTCGAATGGTGTCTGGACCCTGGTTGAAAAGCCTGAGGGAATTAGACCTATTGGGTGCAAATGGATCTACAAGAGGAAACGTGGATCCGATGGAAAGGTAGAGACCTTTAAAGCAAGGCTTGTGGGAAAAGAGTATAGTCAAAGAGCTGGTATCGACTATGAAGAAACCTTTTCACCAGTAGCAATACTAAAGTCCATTAGAATTCTGTTATCAATTGCAGCTTTTTATGACTATGAGATATGGCAGATGGATGTCAAAACTGCTTTCTTAAATGGAAACAGTCAAGAGGAAATTTATATGGATTAGCCCGAAGGTTTTGAATTCTATGGCCAAAATAATAAAGTCTGCAAATTGATAAAATCCATTTATGGCCTTAAGCAAGCTTCTCAGAGTTGGAATATCCGTTTTGATGAATCAATCAAATCGTTTGGTTTTCAACAAAACATGGATGAAGCATGTATGTATAAGAAGGTCAGTGGGAGTGCAATAACTTTCCTAGTTCTTTATGTAGATGATAGTCTACTCATTGGGAATGATGTAGGAATGTTATCAACGGTTAAAATCTGGTTATCATGTAACTTTGCATTGAAAGACCTCAGTGAGGCATCCTATATTCTTGATCTTAAAGTGTTTAGAGATCAAAGAAAAAGGATGCTGGGATTGTCCCAAATCAATTAGATTGACAAGAATTGATATTTTCACGCAGTGAGTATCGTGAGTAAATATCAATTAAACCCGAGTCTTGAGCATTGGACAACAGTTAATGGCATTTTTCAAGTATTAATGGTGGATTAAATTGTCTAGCTTACAGTATGGATAAAAGAGTTTATCCAAGTATGACATGGATAAAAGAGTTTATCCTAGCACAGTATGGATAAAAGAGTGTATCCAGACACTTGGTGCTGTTTCCTTGATAGAATCTCCTATCATACTTTATGGTGATAATAGTAGTGCTATTGCTCAAGCCTAAAGCAAATCGGAGGACTAAGCACAATGAAAGGAGATTACATCCGAGACAATTAGATTGTCAAGAGTGGAAACATCAAGTTATCCAAGAGTGCGCAACAGACAACATGGCGGGCCCATTTACTAAAGCACTTACTCATAAGGTGTTTTGAGAAACATCTAGAGTCGATGGGTATTAGATACATAGGAGATCGGCTTTGAGTGCAAGTGGGAGATTATTAGACATATATGCCCACGAAAGTCATTCCGGAATTATATTTATCTATTTAATCAACAAATGCATATTTTTACATTCACACATTATCTTCTACATTTGGTAAAATATCAAAAAGTATCTCATTGGATTGGACTACTTTTTCCCTTAGGTAACATTGTAGGAAAACCATCCAATTAGTTGATAACTGAGTGCTAAGGAGATATGGATCGCTCAGTGGATACCCTTAGAAATATATTGTCTTTATATTTAGGGTAGTCCATCTGACAAATTGTCTTTAACGTGAGAGGTCGACATCTTCTCTAGTATTTGCCTATGTAGCTTTGATGTAGCCAATCGCTAATGTCCAACACACCGGACTAAACACGGGCTCGTTGGGTTATGTACGCTATACTGGAAGAAGTGTGTGTACACTTAACAACGATTCCACTACTCTTACAGAGCAAATAATATTGAGTTGATACTTGTCAAAACCAGACTTGAAAAACCCAGCGCTGGTATTTATCGATGAAATGGTTTTATCGAGGAATTTATTTTCTGTATAAAAGAAATGTAATTATTAATTATTATTTCTTAAAGAATTTCGAAAATGTTTTGAAAGTCCAAGTTTGACTAAAAGTATCAAAGAGAATGGGTTCTCAATATAAGTCAAGGATTAAAGATAGTATTAGATATTGTCCCGTAAGCTTATAACAATATTGGAAGTGAAGGGACGCATTTGTAAACAAATCTTGAGATAGAAATACCTGCAGGTAATTCTCTATTTTCTGGAGGTTAATCACATTGTGTTAATGGACATTAATTGTGATTGGTGGAAGTCCAGGGATATAGATAAAATTCAATAATCCTAATGGAGTGTAGGAAAGATGTTCCCTAGTAACAATGCTTTCACCAAAAGGATGAGTACTTGGTCCCACAACTGAAAATGGGAGATCCCTTTATATCCCACACACAGACTTTCTTAAAATATTTAATTTAATTAAATAATTAATTTCTCTAAGTAATCAGCATATGGTATAGTGAAGCTCTAAAAGGTGGAATCACATTAGATGTGAAAAACCAAATGGGTAGGACCCATTGGGGAATATGATAAAAGATCATATGAGATGACCAAAAGGGTTTTGGAACCCTAGGGGCGAGTGGGGTGGGGCCCACCTAGGGTGGGACGCCCACTTCAAGGAGGTTATAATAATAATAGTTATTATTAATTAGTTTCTAATTAATTAAACTCTTTATTGGATAAGGTTAGTTAGTTAGTTAGTTAGTTACTAATTAAAGATTTCTTGTTGGATAAGGATTCAATTAGTTTCTTGCTAATCAAGGAATCCTAATTGGATTAGGATAAGGATATGGTTAGTTGGTTACTAATGGATAAGATTAGTTTCTATTTTGATTAATCCTAATTAATTATGGAGAAACCAAATAGGAAACAAATTGAGGAGTCCTTATTGGATAAGGATCAAGCAACCCAAGATTGCCTATTTAAAGGGTTGGACGTCCAAGCATGTGGAGCATTCATTAATTTCCAGATTTGGAAATCTCTCTCCTCCCTCATTATCTCACGCCCACTTCTCTCTTCTTGAAATGTACGGTCAACCTCCATTCCACCCCCTTTCTTGTTCTCTTGTCTTCTAGCTTTTGAATATCAAGAAGAATATCAAGAAGATATCTTTGATAATCAAGAAAGATTCTTTATAATAAAAGATTGGATCTTTTATTCAAGATTCTTAGAGCTTGAATTTTTGGAAGGGTCATTAGCTTCCATTAGAGAAAAATTTAAAGAAAAAGAAGGTCCATGTGGATTGCGAAGGAGACTTGGCACTTGTGAAGTTTTGCCGGTATCACTATTATTGTGAATTTGACTTAACAATTTCAAAGTCGATTGTGATTTCTTACTCTCATTGAATAAAATCAATTAGAATCTCAGTCAAATCTTGGGATTTGATGTATGCCCCCCAAGAACTGTTTTTCTACAATTAAAAATAGGCATACTTTCAACAACTTGGGATGACTCTGATAGAAGTACGGATGCTAGCTCAAGTGAGGAAGGAAATGCCAATTTATACCACATGATCCATGAGGATGAATTAAACTCTTCCCAAGCTAACTCTTTATTGATGAACTTTATGAAAATTATACAAAAATGTCATCTAAAATTAATATTCTTAAGAATGAAAACTCTTCTTTTCAAAATAAACTTGAATTTGTGCAAAATGAATGTAAGTTTCTAAGAGAAGAAAATGAGACTCTTAAAAAGAAAAATTTATCAATCTCAAGTGAAAATGAATACCTACTAAATGAGAATGATAAATAGTAAAAGAGAGTGAGAATGTGTAAAGTGACAAAAAATCAAATACTCTAAAACTATCACGTATCACTATTGACCTGCAAATAATAATGGAATATTAAAGACTAAAGTTTAAAAACGGAGTAGCACACTATCAAAAAATGCTAGATATGAAAAAAAAGTTAAATATGTGCTCAGAAATCAAAAGTACGATGGCGCCGACCATAGGCAGATTAGGCTATAATGCTAAGTATTTAAACAAAAAATATATGAAAACGGTTTACCCGTCTACAAAGAGAAAAATATATACTTGTATTGGAAACAAAAGGGTTAGGCAACGTTTGGAGTGCCCTAAGGGAACTAGGCATCCCAACGGATAAGGTTGTTGGATCTCGAAGAGTGGTTTGGGCGCCAAAGGGTGCAACCTAAAACTTTGATGAGGGTTTCACTTAAAAAGAAATGTGTTTATTGTCAATCTTACATTTAACGGACTTATGAGAATGATTTTGCTAGAATTGTGATGTGAAAGACCCACCCGACCCGAACCCGCTGTTTAAATCATGTTTGTAGTGCTTTGCATATATGCTTTAAAGGCCTATGATGAATAAGCAAGTATAGTTGGATATATACACAAACCCCGCCATCGATGAATACTGCTCAATGAGACTAATTAGAATATGAATGAATTCTCTGCCACGTGATGCATATTCTATAAGTATATGCTAAATGAAGAGAGTTTGATTGGTGAAATTCGAGGATATTTAATGATTGATGCGTGATTTTATATGCTTGATGGATAGTCTGATTAAGTGAGTAGAAAACTATTATATATATTTTCTGCTTTGAAATTGACCAGGTATGGGAATTCCATACTTGAATGTATTAAAGACTGTTATAGGAGGCTATGATATATTTTTCACTGCAACAGTTCAATGAGTGGCGCCGTACGCTTTGGAGATCTACTGCTTATTACGACAAATGCAACTAAGACAAGCTCAGGAATAGAAATTTGCATCATTGTATGATATCAGGAATCGATGATAATAGTTAACTGATCTCCTTGCACTGCACTGCATTTTTAATGCCTTGTGCCTGTTATAATCATGTTGAATATTTGTATTGAATAAGAGCTAATAAAGTATTTAAATGGCATTTGTGTTAAATGAGAAAAGAATTGGAATTTAAAAAAAAACAAAAAAGTGATCCATGTTTCCTTAGCGATCGAGATGAAGCTTCTAATCGAATCGTAATAGCCCAAACAAGTTATCGCGTTTGTGACTTTTGAATTCGTATTGACTGAACGGCTTTGGCGCTCACTGATCATGCTGAGTGCTAGGGGGAAGAAAATTATAGAAGAAACCCACTCGTAAAATCTCGTATGGTAAATGAATGGATCATATGGGGTAAAATGTCTTTGCCAAAGATACAAAAGGCTAACATCGGTCACCCATCCCCACTCTCCTACTGATATAATATAGGATTGGTAATAACCAACAAATGGAGAAAAATTTCATATTAATACTAAACCTCCCTACCGCCATATGTTAGGGGGGAGCTACCTCAATGTCATAGATATAGCTATTAAGAGGGATTTTTCCACGCCCGAACCCCCCCACCCCATCATCCAATTATGGAATCATCAAAAAGGGGGAGATTATTACGTAGGTTTTGACTAAGGCAATTCAGTGATTTGCTGAAACCCAATAAAGGAATTGTGAGACGCGGACCTTTCACTCCAGATAGTAGGTCGCACCCACTTATCCAAAAGGGGATAAGTCCAGGGAAATGTGGATAAGGGCCGGGTTACGACAAAGACGAGGTAAAGGTCAGTTAAGTTCGGGAGATGGTAGGCACCCCG
>CM026566.1:6142184-6169536 GCA_015143295.1 Tetracentron sinense | reverse complement strand
AAATGCTCTTAATTTGTTTGTTATAGCTTTAGGAACATGAATACCAGCTAGTAAGTAAGTGGGAATGGAAGATAAAACATGCTTAATCAGAATTAATCTCCCACCCGAAGATAGAAATTTTGCTTTCCAACCTTCCACCTTAGCAATAATAATATCAATAAGGGAATTAAAATAAACCTTTTTAAGGCGACCTTTATAAATGGGGACTCCTAGATAACGAAATGGAAATTTTTTTCGAGGGATCCCCACCTAGTTAGATATGGATTCAGATCTTCTTCTAGACATGTTATCAGAACAATAGATATCACTTTTTTCTCTATTAATCAATTGCCCTAACGACTTTTCATAAGAGGAAGCAAAATAAAAAAGTTTCTTAATATTATTCTTCTTACCATTGCAAAATAAGAGGGTATCATCAGCAAAGAGAAGGTGGGTAACCGGGTTACCAAATCTCCCTAACTTATAAGTAGAAGAAAGACTCATAGAGATATTTTTGATACCCTGACTAAGAACTTCTTTCGCTAAAATAAAAAGAGCTGGAGAAATAGGATCACCTTGCCGGAGACCACGCGAGCTCTGAAAAAAAACCTTGTAAACAACCATTTATAAGAATAGAAAAGGATGGATTAAAAAGACAACCACGAATTAATCTCATAACCTCTTCATTAAAACCCATTTTTTCCAAGACTGCAAAGATGAAATTCCACTCCATTTGATCATATGCTTTAGACATATCAAGTTTGAAAATGGTATTACCTCCAATAACTTTCTCCTACACCATTTCTTGAGCAATACTAACATTTTCTAATATATTTCTACCTTTGACAAAGGCACTCTGCTCATCGGAAATTATATTAGGAAGTAATAAACCAATTCTGTCAGACAAAATACGCGATATGATTTTGTAAAGGAAATTACATAAGCTAATAGGTCTATATTCCGAGAAAGAAGTAGGAGAAATACATTTTGGAATTAGAGCAATAGCAGTTGCATTTATAGCTTTAGGCATATCAGCAGTCAAGAAGAAAAATGTAATAGCATGGAAAAGATCATCTTTAATAATATTCCAACATGACTAAAAAAAATATCCAGAATAACCATCAGGACCAGGAGCAGTATCAGCCGACATACTAAATACGACCTTTTTAATTTCTTCAATTGTCGGAGAAATAGAGATAATATTATTATTATCCTCAGTAATAAGACTAGGAATGAAATTCAATATTTTAGTATCAATCAGAGAATTATTAGAAGTAAGCAAATTTTGAAAGAAAGAAACTGCTTCCTTTCCAATTTCCTCCTGATTATCCATCCAAATTCCTTGAGCATCTTTGATTCTATGAATGCCATTCTGACATCTTCTAG
Source organism: Tetracentron sinense (assembly GCA_015143295.1). Classification (NCBI taxonomy): domain Eukaryota; kingdom Viridiplantae; phylum Streptophyta; class Magnoliopsida; order Trochodendrales; family Trochodendraceae; genus Tetracentron; species Tetracentron sinense. Next base: position 6,168,171 of record CM026566.1, on the reverse strand, counting down.
AATTAGTGACCATATGGAAAATTGTGTGTTATTATCCCCCTCTTTTAGCCATTGGATTCTAGATTTTTGTCTCCAATAAATTTCTTCTTGGAGAAGAATATATTGCAAATCAATTTTAAGATTAGATAATCTAACATTTTTTTCCTCATCCCAAGAATTTTGAATCTCTTCTTCCAGAAGGCCTATTTGATTCTCTATGTCTTTCAGTTTCATGAAAACATTACCAAAAACCTCTCTATTCCAAATTTTTAGAGTTACTTTTAATCTTTTAAGTTTTAGGAAGAAAGAAAAAGAGGATTAGCTGAAATAGGGGAAACCCAAGAATCAGTCATAGCCCTAGAAAAGTCCGGATGAGAAATCCACATTTGCTGAAATTTGAAAGATGAGGGACGTTTAATGGGAGCTTCACCAAAGACAAATAAAAGAGGAGAATGATCAGATGCAATTCTAGATAGATGAGTAACCGACGAGAAATGGAAATTTTGAGACCACTCAGGATTAATTAAGATACGATCAAGACGGGCATAAATATGATGAACACCCTACTAATTGTTACACCATGTGAATTTGTTACCAGAAAAGCCAGCATCCATTAGATCCAAATCATTAATCATATTTTTAAAATCTTCCATAGAGTCAAAATTTACATCCCTACTTCCCATTTTTTCATTAGAAATTACAATTGCATTAAAGTCACTACCAATGAAAAAAGGACCAGAAAAAGTATTAAAAGCAATATTGAGGTCTGCCCAAAGGGATAATCTCTCCCGTCTAGTACATTTGGCATAAATGAAAGCGCATCTAATCTAAACCATAGAATTATCACAAACATCTACTACTAACATTTGATTAGAAGCAGATATATATGATACTTTAATATTATTTTTCCAAAACAACCATATCTTATCATGATTAAGATTAGAATTAAAGTGGTTTTCCATACCAACAAAAGAACATATTTCATGGATAGATTCAAAAATTTTTTTTGGTTCAATAATAGCCGCTAATGAAACAAGATTAGAAGAAATTAAATTTTTTACTCTAGCTTTAGAAGCTAAATTACCAACACCTCTTATATTCCAGATTAGATAATTATTCATTAATAATATTTTTGGAGTTTGTATCTTTAGAGAGAACCGCAGTTCTAGAACGAGTAACTCTGTCCGTTGCAACACTAACTTTATTTGAATAATTTTTTCGTTTTGGATTTTCCAAAGACTGGTTGAGGAATAATACCGAATTAAGGAGTTGTTTGGAAAACTTTAATCCATCTTTTTTGAATTCTTCTATTTTATTTAACGAACAAGATTCAAAATTGGAATGAAATTCCATAGTTTGAGATTGCTCCTTAAATTTTTTTTCCATATTCTGATTATGAAAGGTAGAATCAAAATTTTCTATAGTCTCCACTAGATTGTTCCACATACAATAACGATTAGAGTATTGAGAATTATTTCGAAAGTATATGTTTTCTATCATCTGAAGACCATTTAACTCAGAGTTAGATAGGATAGTGTTCCTATCCAGGACACTATTGGATCCATTAAAATTCTTATTGGAATTATCAGATTTTGATTTCTTATTTATAAACGAAAAACAAGGACTTCCCTTGTTGAAGTCCAGGCTGTGATTTATTCTAGCTGAATCTTGGAGAGATGTTCTAATCACCATTGATTCTACAGCATGATTTTCCTCATGATGTTCACTGTTATTATCAACAGAGATAATAGGAGAGATCATACCTTCCAGTGCTTGCTGAGAATTATTTTCATTGAGAAAGTCCACCCGGTTAGCACTATTTTTTTCTGTCAAAAAAGAAGAAACATTTGTATCAGATTTACCCATTACCTGGACCATGTGAAGATAAAAAAGATCATCAGTGTCTTCAATCGGGACTGGAGCCTCCTTAGATCTTGGAATCACTGAGTGAAACGCCTGGAGAATCCATTGTTTCGTGTGGTTGTTGTTTGGTCCAGCGTCTACATTGATTCTGGCTTTGGATATTTCAGAAATAGGATCTACGTATGGGGAATTTTCCTTGTTCTTTCCTTCTTTTGACAAAAGAGAATTATTATCTTCCTTTTCTCCCAGATTAGTAGTTTCCTTTTCCTCTATCGAGTCCACAATCTTCATAACCCACTGTTGTTTTGGATTCTTAGGAAGATCTGAATGCTCTTCACGGTTGTTTGGTTTTCTTTCTATGGGCTTCCCAACCAAGCAAGTGGTATCATCATGCCCTAACTTCTTGCATTTCAGACAAAACTTATATTTCTTTTCATACTCAACTTGCTGCCATCGACCTTGGTCCCCTACCCCAAGCCAAAAACGATCCGAGTTTTTTTTTCCAGAATATTCATCTGTATACACACACGAGCAACACTAGGTCTAGTGAAGGTTTTCATAGGTCCATCAATCTTTAAAACCATTCCTAGGATGCTGCCAATGGATTCGAGGGCCGAGTTATTAAAAAGAAGGATAGGTAGATTCGGGAAACTCACCCAAATCGGAACTATTGAAGGTTCGAACCCCGATACAAACGATGGAGTCCACTTGAAGAAACGAAAGAGATAACCCTTGATGTATACAACTTCTTTAAGCCATATCAGAAGGAATTCTTCTTCGGAAGAGAATCGGAAAAGAAGGTGTCTAGTATCAAGGATTCCAACCGAAAAAGCTAATCTAAGACCTTCAGATTTTTTAATGTGAGCTTTAATGATATCCAAAGATGGACGACCATAAGAACACTTTGCAATGAGAGAAAACCGGTGTGGAATTGCAAAAAGACAGGATTCTTCTTCTGAAAAATATATCATTGGTTCTCCCTTAAAAGTCCCTGGTTTTTTGATAGGAAGAGAGATCTGAGTTTGGATTACTTGAGAAGAAGGATGTCTTCCAACTATGGCTGCCTAGGAAGGAGGATCCAACGACTTGGGAGGGGGATCTCCTTCCCCACCACCGGCAACCCTAGGGTTGGGCATGAAACCCTAGCCAAAAGCTTGCTAACATGCACTAAAAGATAGGTAAAAAATAAAGATTGCTAACTTGCACCTCCAGAGCTCAAAAAATCAGTGGTGGTTAATCATATTATTATATTGGTTTAAGGAACCTATGGTCAATCTAAGGTTATTGAGCTTTTATCCAAACCATCTAATGAGGACTTTTTACAAAAGTACTAAACACTCTCAACTTAAAATAAGACACTAAAAATCTTGAGAGTTCTCTTTTGATCTCGGATCTGATATTGCTTTATGATGATCCATCTTCTTCAATTTCATCTTTGAGCTTTGAGCTTTTGTCATCTTGAATGATGTGAGCTTGAATGATTTTGACTAGGACTTGTTCTTGCATATAGGCTTTAATATGATCCAGCTCATGCTTTTTTTGGTTGAATGACACTCTAATGCTCTTCTTAATATGATTTTCATAGAAACTAAAAAGAGACATTAGTAACACAATATCCATTCCTTTATTGTGTTATCATCAAAATCAATGATATTGCCTTAGGTCGAAACCTAAAGGCTAACAAGTTCGTGCTGATCAAGGGGATTCTTATGCTCTTGCCGAGCTGCGAGAAGCACGAGTTCGTGATGATCCCAGCAAGCCTCAGTATCCCCATGAGGAGCCACTTGTTCGTGATGCGTAGGAGCTGCATACTCAGATGCATTACGGGGACCAGAATGCGTGGATGACTTCTAAAGATGTAGAAGCCATGATCAGTGCCCATGTCAAAGGCACAGGGAAAAGCTTTTCCATTCAGGTTTCCTAGATAGCAAAGGAGATTATTGGGACCTCCCCCTTCTCGGATTAGATCAACCAGTCATACACTCCCTCTAGGTTCATCATGTCGAACATCGTCATGTTCAATGGGAAGACGGACCCAGTGGACCACCTATTTGACTTCAAGCATGCGATGGCTCTTCGTAATCCTGATGATAACCTTCTATGCAAATTCTTCCCCAACAGCAAGATGGTTCCGTAACTTGCCCCCTGGCTTAATCAAAAGCATGGCCGAGCTCAGGTCAGTGTTTATTGATCAGTTTATTGTAAACAAAAGGAAGAAAGTAGGTGCAGATTCCCTCTTTGCTCTAAAGATGAAGCCAGCGAAGCTTCTACGGGACTTCATTCAATGGTTCAGTGATGAGGTCTCTAACATTGACAAGATTGAAGATAGTAGCTGTATAGCCACCTGCAAGAATGCAGCACTCAAGAGGTCCAGAATGTATGAGTCTCTTGCTCTTGATCACTCAACTAAGCTGGATGATCTGATGGTCCATACTGCTAAGTTCTGGAGATTTGAAAACGACACCTCAGTCGTAGCATGGCCAAGGACGAGGGGAGTGGATGCTGTAGAGAGAGCGGACAGAACGTCCTCATCAAAGAAGGGGAAGAAGCCAAGGTATGAGTCTTCATCATCAGAAAGGTCAGCACCTAGAGAACTAAAGGAGAAGATTGTGTATGTGACTCAATGGCATCGAACAAGCTCTTACTTTCTATGACCATGACATGCCAACCGTGGTCAGGCCTCACTACGATGCTCTCATTCTCACTATGCGGATCAGAGACTTCGACGTTAAGAGGGTGCTTGTTGACTCGAGGAGTGAGGTAGACATTCTCTATCTCCATGCCTTCACCCAGATCAAGCTGGATCCAACTTTGCTTATCACTGCTTAGATCCCGTTGGTTAGGTTTGATGGAAGCTTGATGCAACCCATGAAGGAGATCGTCCTATTAGTTGAGGCCGGGCCAATCATTTTGCCAACGTGATTCTCTGTTCTTGATGCACCGTCCCCATACAATGTCATTCTGGGGTAATGGTGGACCCATGAGATGAGGGTTGTTCCATCCTCATATTATCAAGTGCTGAAGTATCCTACCTAGGACTGACCAAGGGAGATCAGAGGAGATCAATTGCTGTCCTAGAAGTGTTATTAAACCTCACCCAACATATCCAAATAGCAATTACAGTGCGAGTCCATGGTGGAGGAGAGCACGGGTGAAGAGCTGAGCAGACCATCCGTTGAGCCCACAAAAGTTTTCCATTTGAGGACGGACGAGGAGCCGAAGATGCTGCAGATCGGGACCAGTTTGACAACAGAGGAAGAGGCTGAGCTATTGGGCTTTCTAAAAAATAACCTTGATGTCTTTACTTGGTCACACAAAGAGATGACGGGGATCAGCCCGGAAGTCATCTGCCATCACTTGAATGTTGATCCGTCATCCCTCCAGTCAAGCAAAAGCCACGAAGACTTTCCCTTGCATATTATGAAGCCGTCAATGAAGAGATTGACAAGCTTATCCAGCACGGGTTCATTTGAGAGGTTCAGTACCCAGATTGGATAGCTAATGTAGTAGTTGTGCTCAAGAAGAGCGGGAAAGTGAGAGTCTGTATCGATTTCACTAGTGTAAATAAAGCTTGTCCAAAAGATTTTTTCCCTGTTCCTAAAATTGATAAACTTATCAATGCTACTGCTAGCCTGAGATGTTGTCTTTCATGGATGAGTATTTAGGCTATAATAAAATGCTTTTAGCTGAGAAAGATCAAGAGAAGACTACCTTCATCACTGAGTGTGGATTGTTTTGCTATCATGTCATGCCCTTCGGTCTTAAGAACGCTGGTGCTACTTATCAATGGTTGATGAACCTGATGTTTGGGCCTTTGCTGTGATAGACAATTGAGGTATATATTGATGATATCATGGTGAAGAGTCGAGTTCGGGCTTCTCTCGTGGCGGATTTGGTTGAGCCTTTCTCTATTCTTCGAGCTTTTAATCTGAAGTTAAACCCTAAAAAATGCATCTTTGGCGTCACCTCAGGCAAGTTTCTAGGCTATCTTATCAGTTAGCATGGTATTGAGGCTAATCCAGCTCAAATCCGTGCACTGGTGGACATGCCAAAGCCAAAGACAAGAAAGGAGATTCAGAAGCTCACATGATGTATTACTGCTCTCAACCGTTTCATCTCAAAGTCCTATGATCGATGTAAGCCTCTTTTCGAGTTGTTGAGGAAGGAATCAATATTCAGGTGGACCAAAGAATGCTCTCAGGCTTTTGCTGCCCTTGAAGAATATTTGGGCTCTACTCCCATCTTCTCTGTACCTGAACCTGGCAAAGTGCTATATCTTTACTTATCTGTTTTAGAGCAGGCCATTGGTTCCATTATGCTCAGAAGCTATGATGGTGTGGAAAAGCCTATATATTTTATCAGTAAAACCTTTCTCAAGGCGGAGTTCAATTATAGCAAGCTTGAGAAGGTATGTCTTGCTCATATATTTTCTGCTGAGAAACTACGTCCTTACTTCCAGACTCATACCATCGTTGTCATCACAACGTATCCCCTAAAAATTGTATTGGGATGACTTGAGCTGGTGGGGCGAATGTCAAAATGGGCTGTTACCCTTAGTGAATTTGACATTCAGTATCGAGCACAGATATCAGAAAATGGACAGGTTATGGCAAGTTTCTTATCCGACTTCCTTGTAGAAGAAGTTGGGGCAGAAGTGGACCCTGATCGTCACGAGCTCCTTGATGATGTTAACAATAGGAGCGTTGAGCAAGACGAAGTGCGTATGCAAGGCGGGTTGACATCATGGAGTGATTGGGTCTTGTATGTAGATGGATCATCCAATGCCAGTGGATTAGGACTTGGTGCTGTGCTTATTAGCCCTGAGGATGTTAAAGTCTAAAAGATGATGTGTCTAGGCTTTTCTACCTCTAACAATGAAGCTGAGTATGAAGCATTGCTGCTTGGACTTCAGAGTGCACAAGAATTGACGATCTCGAAGCTGAGGGTATTATGTGATTCTCAACTCGTGGTGAACCAGATGAATGACGTCTATGAATGCAGAGATGATCGGATGATACGTTATGCTTCACTTCTTCGTGATCAATGCAAGGCCTTTGATGTTGCTCAAATTAAGCATATACGAAGAGATGACAACAGGCATGCTGACGCTCTGGCTTACATTCCTTCCATGTTGTAAGCTGATGAATCAAAGGTTGTTCTCATGGAGTACAAAGAATATCCATCTATTGATTTGTAGCCACAGCGAGAGGTAGCCTTCATCAACCCCGTACTGAGTTGGATGACATGGATGATAGTGTATCTAAAGGATGGAGTCCTCCCCATCGATGCAAGAGAGTAACGATGTATATAATACAAGGCACCCCGTTACGCCCTCTTGCACAGAGAGCTATATCGAAAGTCGTTTGGAGGGCCCCTACTGAAGTGTGTTCATCCTGTTGATGCTGAAAGGATTTTGGCTGAACTCCATGAAGGAATTTGTGGCATTCATTCTGGAGGAGGGACAATTGCTCATCGTGCTTTGAGGTAGAGATATTTTTGGCCTTATATGCAAGCAGATGCTCAGAAATACATGAAGAAGTGCAGCCAATGTCAACGTTATGCTAGATTGATCCATGTTCCAACTCATGAGCTCATTACCTTGTATCAGCCTTGGTCATTTGCTCGTTAGGGGCTTGACATTGTGGGACCCTTTTCTAAAGCTCCAGGCAATCTAATCTTTTTGTTGGTGGCCACAGACTACTTCTCTCGATGGATCGAAGCTGTCCCCCTCGCACGTATCAGAGAGCAGGAAATACAGAAGTTTATTTGGGAGCATATCATCTTTAGATTTGGCATTCCTCAGTCCATCATCTCTGACAATGGGAAGCAGTTCACATGGAGAGTCATTTCTGAATTTTGTGAGGAGCTCAAGATCAAACCTAACTTCTCATCACCCTATTATCCTTAAGGGAATGGTCTAGCCAAAGTAGCTAATAAGAGTCTGTTAGCCTTAAAGTTACAACCACATGAGCCTAAATTAGTCTTAATGATGACATAAATAATGAAATGAGTCTTGTAATACTAATGTCTTCATGAGCAATTTATTCCACAGTATTCAGAAATTTAAGAAGGGATTTCAAGCCAAATTCAAGAACATTCAATGAAAAAGACCAAGTCAAGACATGAAAACAATTCTAAATCAAAGTTTTAACAAGATGTTCAACTATCAACAAAAAGAATTTTGGAAGCTTATCTTGAAGACACTGCTACTGAAGACCTTTGAAGCCAAAGGATCATCCTAATCAAGGTCTTAGTCTAGGTAGTAAGTATGGTCTGTCTAGGATTTTTTGTAAAAATCCTAAAGTGGTTGATTTGGTGAAAAAGCTCAAAATTCCTTGGATTGACCATAGGTCCTATAAAAAAATATTAAAATATGATTAAGGACCTTAAAACATGTTAATCATACTCAAAAAGGTTAAGTTTAAAACCTTGGAATCAAATCCTATCTTAAAGGTTTTGAAAATGGATTCTGCAAATAAATTAGCCTATCCAGTCGATCAGATAGGCAATCCAACCGATTAGGCATACCATCTAGTCGATCAGGCAAGCCCTGTGATCGACTGGATAGAATAAATTTTTTCCAACTTTGTCTGCATGTACTGATCGAGTTGATTCTCTTTCCTAATCCATTTTAGATCATTCAAAAGATCATTATGAGTTATTAATCATGTTTTACTAACATATTAAAAGACTTTGGAATTTGTGCAAATCATTAAAGTCTAAGAAAAAGTATTAAAAATCAGAAAAACCAAAAACTGGAAACTTTTTGGTCTATCTAACCGATCAGGTGGTTCATCCAGTCGATTAGACGGTCCATCTAGCCGATCACTCCTTCCTTTAATCGACTGGATAAAACAAAACCTCATAAAACAGGTTTTTTTTTATCCAAGCGACCATCCAGTCGATCAGGAGGTTCCTCTAATCGACTGGATAGTTTAGAAAAATTTTGAATATCCGCATTTAATGCCAATGACTATTTTTCAACAGGTATTTTGCATTCAATGCTCATCAACGGTAATAAATTTCAGATCACTATAAATATGAGTGATCTTTGAATGATCTAAGAACACTAATCATATACACTCACTCTTACACTGTTACATTAAGAATCATTCTCTTGAGCTAAAAATCCCAAATTTGAAAAACGATACTCTGTTTTTCTCTTTGAGCTAAATTCCAATCTTCCATTGAGAGATTTATTAGAGTTTGTTATTCCATTCATATCTAACTCTTAAAAGAGTTTTTCTTTCGGGTGTAGTACCCAAAATCTTGCATTATATCCATTGAAGAACTTGTGTTCTTCTAGTGAAGCTACTGCTTCGGTTAACAGAGAGGGTTGTGCTCTGTTGATGGTTTGGCCCTGACCAAAAGAGGGGTTGTGGAAGGTTGCATCTCGACCGAAAAAGAGATTGGGTTTGGGCTTCACTAGATTAAGAAACTTGTGCAATCGTGGACTGTAGTGGAATCCTCCAAGCTGGTGTTGTTTAAGGCGGGGAGTAGGCTGAGCTTGCCGAACCTCGATAACAAATCTGAGTTTACATTCCTTAACTCTTTCTCCTTCGTCTTGTGCTTTTTATTGCTAATTTATTTTATGCTTAGTTGGATTTCCCTTTGATTTTTATTTTTTGCATTAGAAGGGAAATAGTTTTAAAAATTGCCATTGACCCTATTCACCCCCCCCCTCTAGGGTCCATATTTGGGCAACAAGTGGTATCAGAGCTTATAACTCTTAGTTGATCTAAAAATTCTTAGAGTTTAAAGATCTTAATGGCAAACAATAGTTTTTCAACTGGCTTAGGAGAAGGGCAATCCAAAACCAGACCACCCCTATTTAATGGAGAACATTATAATTACTGGAAGACCAGAATGATGTATTACCTACAATTCTTAGACTATCAACGTTGGAAGGTAATCATCAATGGTCCCCATCTTCCTTGTAAATTTATAAATGATGGAAGGGTTCCTAAAGTTGAGGAAGAATGGGATGAAAATGACATTAAATTAATCCAGAAAAATGCTAAAGCCATTAGCAACCTCTATTGTGCCCTTAGTCCCCAAGAGTTCAATCGAGTATCTAGCTGTGACTTAGCCAAAGAAATTTGGGATAAACTACAGGTTACATATGAGGGAACTAACCAAGTAAAAGATGAGAAAATTAATATGTTAGTTCACAAATATGAACTGTTCAAAATGGAGAAGGATGAGTCCATTGCTGATATGTTTACATGTTTTACTAACATTACTAATGGTTTAAAATCTCTTAGTAAAATGTATACAAATACAGAAATAGTAAGGAAGATACTGAGATCTCTGCAAAAAAATTGGTCTCCAAAGGTTACTGCCATTCAAGAAGCCAAAGACCTCACTAAGTTAACAATGGATGAGTTGCTGGGTTCACTGATGACTCATGAAGTCATTATGAAGGAGCATCAATCAGATGAACCAAGACCAAAAAGACGATTGGCATTGAAAGCCTCTCAGCCTATTGAGAGTGAAGAAGAAGAGGAAAGTGAAGAAGATGAAGACTTCTCACTAATGACAAGGAAGTTCAAAAATTTTTTGAAAAATAAGAAGAACTTCAAGAAAATGCCATTCAAAAAGGAGTTCTCTAAAGAGATAACTAAGGGAGAACCAAGCAAGAAGGAACCGATCATATGCTTTGAATGCAAGAAGCCAGGTTATATTAGATCGGAGTGTTTTCAATTTGCCAAGAGCAAGAAATACAAGAAGAGAGCCATGAAGGCCGCCTAGGATGATTCAGAAGACAACAATTCTAAAGCATCAAGTGATGAAGAGACAGCCAATCTATGCCTTATGGGACTTGAAAATGATGAGGTAATCTCTCCCTTAAATGACTTTCTTTCCTTTGATAAAATAAGAGATGCTTTTGATGAATATGCTGAATTTAGAAAAATTATTTCTAAAAATAAATCTCTTAAAAAGGAAAAGATTTTACTCCTCACATCACAAGAAAATCTTCAAAAAGAAATTGAAGAATTGCAGATGAAAGAGAATGATCAATCATTTCCAATTCACACATGCAATTGTGATGAAAATGAGGCAAAGATCAAGGACTTAATTGAAATTGCTTTTAAACTTTCAACCGGAGAAAAGAATTTAGCAAGAGTTTTGGAACAACAAACTTGTGTTTTCGGAAAAGCTGGTTTGGGATATATTCCTTTGTCAAAACAAAAAGACTCTAAAAAATTCTTTTCAAAATCCTCTATTAGTTCAACTACACCTTCAACTGCTTTTTATAATTTTAATAAAAAGGTTGTAGTTAGACAAGTTTGGGTTCCTAAAGGGACTTCCCCTCCCAAAACTAACTATGGAGGACCCAAGATGATGTGGGTGCCAAAGAAAGTTACTTGAACTTATCTTGTAGGTATGCTTCAAGTCAAAATCCTCCAAAACAGTATGGTTTTTGGATAACGGCTGTTTGAGGCACACGAGCGGGAACAAAGACTTATTCATTTCTATCTCTCCTAAAGATGGAGGATATGTGACCTTCAGGGACAACGCGAAAGGGGCGATCATAGGCATAGACAATGTTGGTAAGAATTCTTCTACTCTAATTGAAAATGTTTTATTAGTTCAAGGACTTAAACATAATCTAATTATTATAAGTCAACTTTGTGATAAAGGTTTAAATGTATGTTTTAAATCAAATCTTTGCATGATTAATGATAAGGACAATGTCAACACCTTGTTTATAGCTCATAGAAATCAGAATGTTTATACTCTTGAATTTAGTGACTTTACTACTCAAAATATGATGAGTTTATCTGCTGGTAGTGAAGTTTGTTGGCTGTGGCACAGACGTTTAGGTCATGCAAGCATGGAATTGCTTTCTAAACTATCTAAAATTGACTTAGTAAAGGGTCTCTCAAAAACCACATTCATCAAAGATAAAATTTGTGATGCATGACAACTTGGAAAACAAACAAAATCTTCATTCAAGAATAAGAAAATGATCTAAACCTCTAGGCCTTTAGAACTTCTTCATATGGACTTATTTGGATCAAATAAAATAGTGAGCATAGGAGGTATAACCTATATCTTTGTGATTGTTGATGACTACTCTAGATATACATGGATATTATTTTTATCACACAAAAGTGAAACACCTAATCTTTTAAAAAAGTTTTGTAATAGAGTGCAAAATGATATACTATAAATAACATAAGAAGTGATAGAGGTGGTGAATTCAAAAATTAGGAGCTTGAGCTATATTGTGAAGAAAATGATTTTAACCATAACTTCTCAGCTCCAAGAACTCCACAACAAAATGGAGTTGTTGAAAGGAAGAATAGATCTCTTCAAGAGATGACAAGAACAATGCTAAATGAGCATAAACTTCCTAATTATTTTTGGACTAAAGCCATCAATATCTCTTTTTATGTTATTAATAAGGTAATAATAAGAAATAAATTAATAAAAACCCCTTATGAACTATGGAAAGGAAGATCCCAAAATATTGGTTATTTAAAGTATTTGGATGTAAATGTTTTATTCTAAATGACAAACATCATATAAAGAAATTTGATTCTAAAGCTAATGAAGGAATCTTCTTTGGTTATTCAAATAATAGCAAAGCTTATAGAGTATATAATAAAAAATCTTTAATGGTAGAGGAATCAATACATGTAGTCTTCAATGAAGTAAATCCATTTGAAAAGACTAAACCAATTGAAGATGATTAAGATACAAATATTGAGAAATTTTTTAAAGAAATATCTAATTTGAAACTAACTAATCAAGAAAAAAAACAAGAATCTAATGAAACTAATCCTGAAAATCTTGTTAAAAATGAAGATGAAGAAGAAATTGATATTAAAGAATCAATCAAACTACCTAAAACTTGAAGATTAAATAAAGATCATCCTAAAGACCTAATCCTTGGTGACTTAGAAAAGGTAGTTAGAACAAGAAGAAACATATGTAATAATCTAGCTTTCCTTTCTCAAATTGAACCTAAGAATGCCCTTAAAGATATTGAAGATGAATCATAGGGTATAGCAATGGAAGAAGAAATTAACCAATTTGAAAAAAAAATCAAGTATAGGATTTAGTGTCTAGACCAAAAGATAAATCTGTCATTGGTACTAAATGAGTGTTTAGAAACAAAAAGGATGAATCTGGAAACATAATTAAAAATAGACTATGATGAAACCTTTGCCCCGGTTGCTACACTTGAAGCTATTAGAATGCTACTTGCCTTTACAAGTCATAAAGACTTTAAACTATTCCAAATGGATGTGAAAAATGCATTTTTAAATGAATTTATTTTTGAAGAAATCTATGTCTTCATTACTGAGGAGAGAAGTTTTGCTCTGGAGGTGCACGTTAGCACAATTTAGAAAACTAGTGTAAAATAGCATCGTTTTCTTGTTGGGATTAGGGTTTCATGGAAACCCCTTAAGCAGCCACCACCGTAGGAGGTGGTTCCTCCACTAGGCCGCCAGATCATAAAGTTTCTTTTGCTGCGGTTATTGGTGCTAGATCAAGCAAAGGAGAATCTGCCAATGGGGATATTAGATTAAATGTTATGGATACAAAAAAACCAGCCATCTTTCAAGGTGAACCAGCGTTATATTTCTCTGTAGAAGAGCTTGAACATTCGGCGATTCCTCTGAAATTCGCACTAGTTGCTAAATGCGCTTATGGAAGGCCGAAGCATGATGTTTTAAAAAAATTTTTACACGAGCAATTCCATGTAAGTCAAAACTTTACAGTGGGCGTGATGGATTCAAGACATCTTCTTATACGTTTCCAAGAGGAAGAGGATTATCTAACGGTTTGGATGAAAGAATATTGCTATGTTGATGGTAAACTAGTTCGATTCATTAAATGGTCGCCTCAATTCCGATCTGGTATAGAACCCTCAATAGTGCCGGTTTGGAAAAATCTCCCTGGATTACCATTAAACTTTTTCAACCCTAAAGATCTTTCCTCAATAGGGAACATTTTAGGGAGAGTTTTACTTGTGGACAGACCTACAAGGAATTTATCTAGACCTAGTTTGGCCAGAATTTGCGTAGAGATTGATGCTAGTAAGGAAAAAATCCATCCTTTTTTGGCTAGGAATGGGGTCAGCTAGCAGATGGCAGAGGGTTGTGTATGAAAAGGATGTCTTCTTTTGTTCTCGGTGCCAAAAGCTTGGGCATGATGAGGATCATTGCAAAATCTTTAATAAGAAACCGTATCAAAAGGGGGCAGTATCTAAAACTCTCAAACCTGTTATGGAATCTGAGAATATGGTTCTTAATAACAGTAACAAAGGTTTGAAGGAATCGGTTCCAACCCACATCTGGGTTACAAAAGCTTTTGGGAAAACTTCAGACGCTGACTTGATGAAAGAGAATAATAACAATAATATAACCAGCGAGGTTCTGAAGCAGTCGCACCAGATTCTTGCCGTAGAAGAGCATCAAACAGAAGAGATCATAATGGCAGGCACAGAAAATATGGAACTTGAGATTTCTGGTAAAGTAGATGGTTCTGTTTAGCCAAGAGTGAGCACATCTTTTATTCTGATAGAAGAGAAGGATGCTGAAATTATTGAAGACTGTACCAACGATTTTATGGAGGAAGAAGGTGCTGACCGGATACCCGAAACAAGTCTTCTCGCTATAGATAATAGCAAGATTGAGCAATCTTCTTTGCTTCCAGAATTTTATTTAGATTCTAATCCAGCTCGTGGAGTGGTTTGCAGACAACATGGTTGCTCTCCTCGTTCTCCAGTTGCTGCAAATAGTGAAACCTCACCAAACAACTCTGATTTGGAAGACTTACAAGTCCCACCTATTTCAAAGCTGAGCATTATTCTTCAGCGTGCCCAGGTTAGTATTCCAAAAAGTAAGAAATTATCTTCTGACATGTTATGGTCATCCTCGGCTTCTTCTGAATTTCATAATGACATATATGATTCTATTATTGTCCCGAAAGAATCTTTCATTGCAGAGTCAAAAGCTTTCATTGAGGAACTTTCCAAGGTTTTTTCTATCAATAATTTAGAAGTGGAGGAGGAAAAAGTTAAAAAATAAAAAAAAGAGTTTCCCCCTTCAGCTATCATTACTCGATCTAGAGCGGTGGCTCAAGCTAATTGTGAAGAAAACCACATTGTTTTCCATGTCTACCTTACTATCTTGGAATATTAGAGGAGTGGGAAATTTAGCTTCTAAAGCCCGGCTGAAAAAATTGGTGGAATTACATAATATTGCTCTGATTGCGATTATGGAGCCTATGCAACCAACTGACAAGATTCAATCTCTCAGAAAAATGTTGGGTATGTCTGATTATTTTTTCCATCCAAAGATATGGCTCTTTTGGAAAAGCTCTTTGACTGTTTCTCTCATAGCGTCACTGGACCAAGCTATTATTGTTGATGTTAGAGTTGCAGGGTTGGATGTTATCAGATGTGTTTTTGTGTATGCTAAATGCCGAAGGGAGGAAAGACAATTATTATGGAATGATCTTATTCTTATTCTGGCTTCATATGAGGCCCCTCTTATGATAGCTGGGGATTTTAATGCTATTACTTCGCCGGATGAGAAACTGGGGGGTCGAGAAATCAATTTACGTTCCCTTGAAGACTTTAATGCTTTCATAAATGATTTGGGGCTTATGGATGGGGGCTTCTCTGGAAATAAATATACCTGGTGCAACAATCAAAAAGGGACAAACAGAATCTATGCTAGACTTGATCGGATCCTTTTTAATGCTGCTTGGATTCCAATCTTCCCAAATTCGCAGGTGACTCATTTATCTAGACTTAATTCGGATTATGTTCCTCTGATTTTAAATTTTAAAGTCATTGGTGCTCGGAACCCTTCTTCTTTTCGTTTTCAGAAAATGTGGACAACTCATTCAGATTTTCAGAGGTTAGTTCATAATTCTTGGATTCTGCCTGTTAATGCTCCTCCTCTTTTAGCTTTCTTTGTTAAATTTAAGAGGCTAAAAATTTCTCTTAAGATTTGGAATAAGGAGGTGTTTGGGAATATTTTTTCTAAAATGAAGGACTTGGAAGAAAAAATTTGTTGTGTGGAAACAAAGCTCCAGGATGAATGGGACAGTAGGCAGGAGGAGTATCTCACTTTTCTTAAGGATGAGCTGCAAAAAGTCATTCTCCAAGAGGAAATTTTTTGGCGACAAAAATCTAGAATAAAGTGGCTCAAGGAGGGTGATAACAACACTAAATTCTTCCATACTGTTGTTAAACAAAGAAGAAAGAATAATGGTATTTTAAAAATCAGGAATGAGCAGGATGAGTGGTTGGATTCACCAAATGATATTGCTACAGAAGCTATTTCTTTTTATCAAAATATTCTTACTTCTTCTGGGAGCTCTATTGATGCTCAGGCTATTGATCTTATTCCTTCATTGGTTTCTTTAGAGGACAATATATTTCTTGTGACTTCTCCCACTATTGATGAAGTCAAACAGGTTGTTTTCAGCATGGATGTTGACAGTGCGCTGGGACCAGATGGTTTTAATGGTGTCTTCTACCATACTTGCTGGGATATTATTAAGGATGACTTATTCAAGGCTATTACTATATTCTTCAAGGAGCATCATATGCCTAGCTCAGTTAATGCCACTGCTATAGCTTTAATAGCGAAATGTGAAGACCCTTCCACTTTTGCTGACTTTCGCCCTATCAGTCTTTGCAATTTTCTATATAAGATTTTTTCAAGGGTGCTTGCTGACAGACTTAGAAAAATTCTCCCCAAAATTATCTCGGAGGAACAAAGTGCTTTTGTTAAAGGCCGGAACATTACTGAGAATATCACGATAGCCCAAGAAATAGTTACTGAGATTGATAGGAAAGCATTTGGAGGCAATATAATTATTAAGCTTGACATGGAAAAGGCTTATGACCGAATTGAGTGGCCATTTATTTTTGCTGTTTTGAAAAGGTTTGGGTTTTGTGAGGGGTTTATAAGCCTCATTCAAGGTTGTATCCAAAATCCAAGTTTTTCTATTATTATAAATGGGTCCCTGCATGGATTTTTTCAGAGCTCAAGAGATTTAAGGCAAGGTGATCTCCTTTCTCCCGCTCTTTTCATCATAGCCGAAGAAGTACTTAGTAGAGGATTAAAAAAGGTTTTGGCTCCTAATCCAGCTGCTTATAATGTGGGGAGAAATGGTTTTCCAGTTACACACCTTCTTTTTGCTGATGACACTCTGATTTTTTGCAACGGTAATTCTAAAACCTTAAAGAATATTTTTGAATTCTTAAAGATTTATGAAGTTTCTTCGGGCCAGAAGATTAACAATAGGAAAAGCTCTTTGTATGGATCTGACAAGCTCCTCAACTCTAGAAAAAGGATTATCTCAAATTTCACAGGATTTACATTTAAAAATTTTCCTTTTATGTATCTTGGGATTCCTTTATTCAAAGGTCGTCAAAAAAAGTCTTATTTTTTGCCTATGCTAGAGAAAATTCAGAGACGTATCTCAGGTTGGACAGGTAAGCTTCTTTCTGCAGGAGGGAGATTGATTCTAATTAAGCATGTTCTATCTTCGATTCCTGCTTACACTTTAGCTGGAGTTCATATTCCAGTTGGTATTAGTATTGCTATTGATAAGGCTATGGCAGATTTTTTCTGGAATGACTCTGATTCTTCCAAAAGACGTCACTGGGTGAGTTAGAAGAAATGCTCTATGCCCAATCTGGAGGGAGGGTAAAGTATTCGAAAAATGGCTGAGGTAAATTCTGCTTTCCAAGTTAAACAGGCTTGGAAAATTTATTCTTCAGATAGTCTCTGGTCTAGATTTTTCAAAGCTAAATACAGAGTGGATCATGTGTGGAATGCTTTTCCTAGCAAGGGGTCTTCAAAGTTTTGGACAGCTATCTGTGGGGTATTTCAGCTTATGCTTATTAACTCTGCTGTTCTTATTGGTTGTGGCTCTAAGATCAATTTCTGGTTTGATAGGTGGCATGATGATCAAGCCCTCATCTCCTTGGCTTCAGTTCCCCTTTTAGATTGTCCTAATATTAGCTCCATACTTAATTCTAATGGGGATTGGGATTTTTCCCAGGTAAGTCAATCTCTTTCCCCTAACATTATGGAGAATATTAGAGCTGGTGGATATGCTACTTCTGAGGATGAAGATGTGTTTATTTGGAAACCTTCTACTTCTGGAATTTTCTCAGTCCATTCGGCATGGATTTGCATAAGAAGTAAACAGCAAAATCAAGTCTGGACTTCTGCTGTTTGGAATCGCATTATACCTACTAAAATTCAGATTTTTTGTTGGAAAATATTTCATAATGTAGTTCCAACTGATGCAGCGATTCAAAGACTGGGTATACCTTTGGTTAGTAAATGTAGCTGCTGCAAGAATGCTAGGATGGAAGATATCTCTCACTTGCTTATTTGCAGTGATATGGCGATTCAGTTATGGAAGTTTTTCTCGGGGTGCTGCTTCATTCCATCTTATATCCAAGATAACATTAAATGCAGACTTATTCGATGGTTTCGCATGGCTTCTCATAGAAAAAATGATTTACTATTTCTTGTTCCGGCTCTGATTGTTTGGGAAATTTGGATCGAAAGGTGTAACAGAAAACATAATTCCAGAAGGCGCCCTATTAATAGTTTAAAGGATACCATCTACAGGAAGATTATAAACATTGCATCCTTGCATCATCAGAAAAATTTGGACTTGTCTATTTGTGGTATTAAACTTCCTACTCACTCTCCTATTCGCCCTCTCTTTGTCAAGTGGAGTTTTCCCCCTAGGGGTAGAATGAAATTAAATGTTGATGGGGCCTCCAGGGGGAACCCTGGAACTGCTAGTGGAGGAGGAATTATCAGAGACCATAATGGTGAATTTGTTGCTTGTTTTTATTCCTATTATGGTATTGAAAGCAATAACTCAGCGGAAGCTCGGGCACTTTTGGATGGTCTTATTTTGTGCAACTCCTTGGGTATCTACAACATTGACATTGAATCCGATTCTAAAATTCTGGTTGAGAGATGGAACGGAATAAGCTCATATTCGTGGAAGAATTGGTATTTGGATAAGAAGATAAAACTTTATTGGCGCAATAGTTTTTCTTTTAAACATGTTTATCGAGAAGCTAATTCAGTGGCTGATGGGTTAGCTAATATTGGTTGTGATCTAATGGGCTCTAATCGTATTTTTTCTTCTAGGAGCGTTCCAGAAAGAATTAAAGTGTTGATTCTGTTGGATAAATGGGGTTTAGGGAATTTTCGAAAGCAACAGAATTAGCTTGTGGGGTAGTAGTTACATTCTTCTATTTTCTTTCCTTTGTAGGGGTAAGGTTTTATGTCCCCCCCATATTTCTTTTATTTTCGATTTTTTTTTGTAGGGGTAAGGTCTTATGTCCCCCCCCCCCCCCCTCCTTTATTTTCGTTTTTTGTAGGGGTAAGGTTTTATGTCCCCCCCCCCCCCCCTTTCTCATGTAGGGGTAAGGTTTATGTCCCCCCCAAAAATTTTAATTTTATTAATAAACTGG
The DNA here is from genome assembly GCA_015143295.1 of Tetracentron sinense. Lineage (NCBI taxonomy): Eukaryota > Viridiplantae > Streptophyta > Magnoliopsida > Trochodendrales > Trochodendraceae > Tetracentron > Tetracentron sinense. The sequence goes on along the minus strand of CM026566.1, from coordinate 6,148,841 downwards.
TAGGGGTCCGCCAAACCCCCCACTCCTACTGAGTGGTTTCTTTTTTTTAAAAAAAAAAAAAAAAAAAAAAACTTCCTTGCTTTGAAAATCATAATCTACCTAATCATGTATTTAAACTAACAAAAGCTTTGTATGGACTAAAACAAGCTCCTAGAGCTTGGTATGAAAGATTAAGTAACTTTTTGATTAATAATGAATTTATAAGAGGAAAAATTGATACAACTTTGTTTGTAAAAACAAAATCAAAAGATATGCTATTAGTTCAAATTTATGTTGATGATATTGTTTTTGGTTCCACCAATGAATGCTTGTGTAAAGAGTTCGCAAATATTATGTAAAAAGAATTTGAAATGAGCTTGATAGGAGAATTGACATTCTTTCTTGGACTTCAAATAAAGCAAACTAATCAAGGAACCTTCGTAAACCAAAGTAAATACAATAAAAAACTTCTTAAGAAATTTGGTATGGAAAATACTAAAATAATGGATACTCCTATGATTACATCAATCAAGTTAGATAAAGAAGAAAATGACAAAAAGGTTGATGAAAAGAAATATAGAGGCATGATAGGAAGTCTACTGTACTTAACTGCAAGCAGACTTGACATTATGTTTAGTGTATGCTTATGTGCTAAAATTCAATTTTGTCCAAAAGAATCTCACCTAATTGTTGTTAAAAGAATTTTTAGATACTTATTAGGTTCAACAGATCTAGGACTTTGGTATCCAAAGAATACATCTTTAGAATTAATAAGTTGTTCAGATGCTGATTTTACCGGATGTAAAATTGATAGAAAACGTACTAGTGGCACTTGTCATTTCTTAGGGTGTTTCCTTGTTTCATGGTTTAGCAAGAAAGAGAATTCTGTAGCTTTATCTATAGTTGAGGCTGAATATATAGCTATTGAAAGCTGTTGTGCTCAAAATCTGTATATGAAGCAACTCTTGGAAGATTATAAATTGTTCTATTCTAACATTCCAATTAAATGTGAAAATACTAGTGTCATTTGTATGACTAAAAACAACACTCAATAACTAAACATATAGAAATCAGATATCATTTCATTAGAGATCATGTACAGAATGGGGATGTTGTATTGGAGTTTGTGGATACAAACAACCAACATGCTGATATATTCACAAAACCCCTTCAACATGAAAGGTTTAGTACCTTGAGAAGAGAATTAAGCATAAGTAAGCTATCTGAAATCTTATAATCTCAAAATGTTCAAAATCTAAGCTTAAATCTCAAGTAAAATCATCTTAAAAAGTAAAAATAAAGAATCTGTAAAATTTAATAAAAATTACCAAAATATACTTTTAGATGATCAAAAATGATTTATGTTGTTTTGCAATGATTAATTGATGTTTTGGATTGAGTATGTAATGATCATTGTGTAGAAAATTGGATTTAGAAGAAATCTGCAAAATTTAAGTATTTTTCTTCTATCCAGTCGATTACCCTAGTAATCTATTCGATTGGATGAAGGATCCAGTCGATCAGACAAGGCATCTAATTGACTGGATAACGTAAAAATGTATGTTTTTGCCTAAATTGTTTTAAAACTGTGTTTTTCTTCTATCTAGTCGATCACGTGTATCTTCTAATCGATTAGATGGACAATCCAGCCGATTAGACCATCCATGTAATTGACTGGATAGTGAAAATTTTTTAGAAAACTTTTCTTTAAAACCCAAAATCTCCAATTCTGCCTTTTCATTATAAAAACCTCATGTTCCAGACCTTTTTCTCACTTCCCTCCAAAACCTAGTTCTTCACCTCTCTTCATTTTCAAGTCCTCAAATCTCCTCAAAATCTTTCGAAATCAACTCCAATGGTGAGAACAAAGAATGCTGAAAAAGGGTCCAGCCCTAAAAGACAGAGTCACTCCAAGGAACTTGCTGAGGAAGAAGAAGCTCCTGTTTCATGCTTCAAGACCAAAAAAGCTGCAAAGAAGTACAGAGACATCATCCATTCAAGACCTATCGTATACGGTAAGGTCCTCAACTCTGATGTTCTAGTTGAGTGGGGACTAGGTCACATCTGCGAGCTCTTTAAAGCCCTAGGATGGGTTCAACTCCTTCAATTCAAGGAACCCATGTTCCCTGAATTAGTCAAGCTTTTCTACTCGCACATTCACTTCAATCCTTCCAATAACACATTCACCTTCTTTGTCCGTGGCAAGGACATCACCCTTTCTATAAAAATTCTAACTTCCATTCTCTCTGTTCCTGCTGGAAGTATAGAGATGCTTGCTTCTAAAGATTGGCCAAATCACCCTGGATTTGAGCCAATTGAAGCCCTTAATCTTATTTGTTCCAAGGAAATTACCTAAGCTTCACTCCCCACTCTTAATAGTCTAACTTTGGTGCCAGACTAATTCATCACATCATCTCCTATAACATTCTTCCTAGAAAAGGTAATAGAAACTACCTGTCCTATTTTGATGTTTTTCTTATTTGGTGTGATCTTACCACCAAACCCTTTGATCTCTGCTACCTAATCTTTCACAATATGATAGAATGTGTACCTAAGAAGAATGCCTGTCTACCCTATGGACAGCTTCTTACCATTATTTTTAAACATTATGATATCTTTTGACTCCACCCTTAAAGTCATACACCCTGCCCACTATGATATCTACAGCCCAACTACACTTGTTAAGATGAGATATCAGTGGAATTAGGGACTCCAAAAATGGTTTCCCAAAAATTCTGCCATTCAGCCTTCCTCCTCCTCTACTCAGCCCTCTTCATCTGCAGATCCAGCACCTCCTCTTGCACCCTATACTTCTGACCTCCCTACTGATCCACCTCTTGATCAGCCCTTCCACTCTCCATCTCCTACTAGAGCAGCTTTCTCTCCTCCCTCTTCTCCTCTCAGAGCCCCCACTCCTCACTTTGAGGTTGGTGGTTCTTCTGCTCAACCTGAGCACCCATTCAGACCCTCCTTTTCTGATGATACTCTTAGCCTCATGATGGGAAAATTGGATTCTCTGAGCACTGGAATAGTGAGCTTCCAAGTTGAAATAAGAGAAAGACTGGACAATCAAGAAGCTCAAGCTACGAGTATCCAAACAAAAAAAAAATAGCATTCTTAGAGGATTCCTCTGCTGATTTCAGAGCTGAGATGAGAGAGAGGATTTCCTCAGTTGAGACCTTTATTACTACCCGTCACTCTGAGTTGAGAGAGAGATCTGATGGTGCTGATTCAACTCTAGAGGCTATCAACATAGATACCTCTATAATCAAGGACAGAGTTGACACAGTCACCACTTTAATTTAGAGGTTAGGAGGAGATCAAATGCAAGAATTCATAAGGATGGAAAAGGTATCTGCAACAATTCAAAGTCAAGTGGACTCTTCAGCACTTCATTTGAAGACTCATGGGAAGCTACTTCTAGATATGGCTGAACATGATTCAGTGTCAGCCTCCATCATTTTAAGAGCCACTGATGAGCTTAAGAAGATAAACAATTTCTTGGTCAGCTTAGCCACTAGAGCCACCTCCTCTCACCCTCCTTCAAAAGCTCCATCCTCCTCCAAATCTAAGGGAAAACAGCTCATGAAGGGTGCTATCAAAGGTGATCCTATCATCTCCCTTCCCTCCTCTAATGAAGACCCTTCTCAATCTTCATCTTCTGATTCATCTGGTGACTCCCCACCTCACTCAAGCAGTGAAGAAGAACACAAGATTCCAGCTCCTACAAATGTAACCCCTCAAGAGGATATTCTTACAAAGGTTGCTGATCTCATCAAGAAGCAAAAGCAAGATGGATTGTAGTTTTGTGTTTTCTTGTTCTTGTTTGTTATTTTTTTTTGATGTTGACAAAGGGGAGAAATAATGTATGGAATGTATGGATGTTTGAATGTTATGTATGGATTTTTAAACATATGAAATACAATACATGATAATTTTTATTAGAAATACTTCTCTTTGTGAATGTCATGGAACTTCTCTTGATTCTTTTAATTATAATAAATTCTCTTATGGAATTTCTCTTGGTATTAAAAAAGAGCAATCTCTATGAATTTCTTTGTGGAACTTCTCTTGGTTCCAACATATTGTTTTCTTTCTTATTTACACATGCCCAAGGAGAGCTCTCTTCATATTTTTTATTGAAAGTATCTGTTGAGGGGGAGCTTAACTTATTTCATTCCATTTTATGTGTCATCATCAAAAAGGGGGAGATTGTTAGCCTTAAGGTTACAACCACATGACCCTAAATTAGTTTTAATGATGACATAAATAATGAAATGAATCTTGTAATACTAATGTCTTCATGAGCAATTTATTCCACAGTATTTAGAAATTTAAGGAGATTTCAAGCCAAATTCAAGAACATTCAATGAAAAAGACCAAGTCAAGACATGAAGAAAAATCCAAAACAAAGCTTCAAGAAGATGTTCAACTATTAACAAAAAGAATTTTGGAAGCTTGTCTTGAAGACACTGCTACTGAAGACCTTTGAAGCCAAAGGATCATCCTAATCAAGATCTTAGTCTAGGTAGTAAGTATGGTCCGTTTAGGATTTTTTGTAAGAATCCTAAAGTTGTTGATTTGATGAAAAAACTCAAAATACCTTAGATTGACCATAGGTCCCTTAAACAAATATTAAAATATGATTAAGGGCCTTAAAACATGTTAATCATACTCATAAAGGTTAAGTTCAAAACCTTGGAATCAAATCTTATTTTAAAGGTTTTGAAAATGGATTATGCAAATAAAATTAGCCTATCCACTAGATCAGATAGGCAATCTAGCCGATTAGGCAGATCATCCAGTTGATCAGGCAAGTCCTGTGATCGACTGGATAAAACAATTTTTTTCCAAATTTGTCTGCATGTACTGATCGAGTTGATTCTTTTTGCTAATCCATTTTAGATCATTCAAAAGATCATTATGAGTTGTTAATCATGTTTTACTAACATATTAAAAGACTTTAGAATTCTTGCAAATTATTAAAGTCTAAGAAAAAGCATTAAAAATAAGAAAAACCAAAAACTGGAAACTTTTTGGATCTAGCCGATCAGGTGGACCATCCAGTCGATTAGACGGTCCATCCAGCTGATCACTCCTTCCTCTAATCGACTGGATAGAACAAAACCTCATAAAACCTATTTTTTTGATCCAGCCAATCAGGAAACTGATCCAAGCGATCAAGCGACCATCCAATCGATCAGGAGGTTCCTCTAAATGAATGGATAGTTAAGAAAATTCTGAATATCCGCATTTAATGCCAATGATTATTTTTCAACGGGTATTTTACATTCAATGCTCATCAATGGTAACAAATCTCAGATCACTATAAATATGAGTGAACTTTGAATGATCCAAGAACACTAATCATATACACTCACTTACACTGTTACATTGAGAATCATTCTCTTAAGATAAAAATCCCAAATCTGAATTTTTTTTTCTGTTTTTCTCTTTGAGCTAAATTCCAATCTTCCACTTGAGAGATTTATTAGAGCTTGTTATTCTATTCATATCTAACTCTTAAACGAGTTTTTCTTTCGGGTGTAGTACCCAAAATCTTTCATTATATCCATTCAAGAACCTGCGTGTTCTTCAAGTGAAACTGCTGCTTCGGTTAACAAAGAGGGTTGTGCTTAGTTGATGGTTTGGCCCTGACGAAAAAAGGGGTTGTTGAAGGTTGCATCTTGACCGAAAAAGAGATTGTAAAAGGGTTTAGGCTTCACCAGAGTAGAAGCTGTGCACAGTCAGGACTTGTAGTGGAATCCTCCAAGCTGGGGTGCTTGAGGCGGGGAGTAGGGTGGGTTGCCGAACCTCTAATACACAAAATCTGAGTTTTGCAATGCCCTTAACTCTTTCTCATTCTGTGCTTTTTATTGCACTAATTTAATTGTTGGGCTTAGGTGGATTTCCATTTATTTTTATTTTTTGCATTAGAAGGAAATGTTTCACAAATGCCATTGACCCTAGTCACCCCCCCTCTAGGGGCCATATCTGGGTTATAGAGTCTGAGATTCACTCAAGGAGCAGATTAGAAGGTGCCAAAGGGGAAATGGCTCCCACGACCAAATGAGCGGCCAAACGTTGTTTGGGGGACTATAGGAACAACGCCGAGGATTCCCTACACAAGAAACCCCGTTCTCCTTGGCATATGAATGGAGGCCGTCGGTATCCCTACGGAGATCAGTCTACCCACACTAGTTATCAAAAAATAGGAAAAAAAGAGGAAATACAGGACAAGATATCAAGCTAATGGCTATCCACTGGTTCTATAAGAAGAAAGCGAGATGATGCAAGCATCCAGCATGAAAAATATATCAACAGCCAAATAGGCAAAGGCATAGAATAAGAAAGTTTGGAGGAGAAGTCCTTCCACAAGTCGGGAGATCCTCGTCCTTCGAAAGTCTTCCTGAGACCCAAGAAATCAACAGCGGAAAGCTAGGACCTATTGGGAATGACCAACATTGTAGGATCGCCTTGGAAGTCCCTAGAGATGTTTTACCGTAAAGATATGAAAGGTAATGTAATCCCAAAATCTTGGAAACATTATGAACTGAAGCAAATTCATTTCAGTGATTCTATACAGATTTGACTTATTGGAATTTATCTCTTATATTTATTTCGTACACCGTGATTGTTCATGCATTATTGAAGAACAATGATCATGTGCGACCTGCG
>CM026566.1:5882643-6142084 GCA_015143295.1 Tetracentron sinense | reverse complement strand
ATTAGGAAAACCGTATTGTTAGCCTTAAAAACAGCAGACTAGGTTTTCCTTTAGAAATTCATATCATCCAATTTAAGCATCAGGTCGCAGTGAAATTTTGATATGATTTATAGATTAGGAAGATAAATTTAGAGTAAAAATTTGAGCATGATGAGAGCTCAGAAAGGTTCTCCATAATTAGGAAAACTGTACTGTTAGCCTTAAAGACAACAGACTAGGTTTTCCTTGAGAAATTCATATCATCCAATCCAACCATCAGATCGCAGTGAAATTTTGATATGATTTACAGATTAGGAAGATAAATATTTTAAAATTTATAGCATGATCTGCGATCAGGAGGGTTCCCTATAATTAGGAAAACCGTACTGTTAGCCTTAAAAACCGCAAACTAGATTTTCCTTTAGAAATTCATATCATCCAATCCAACCATCAGATCGTAGTGAAATTTTGATATGATTTCCAGATTAGGAAGATAAATTTAGAGTAAAAATTTGAGCATGATCGAAGCTCAGAAAGGGTCTAATATAAACAGTACAATTCGCATAATTTATCTAGTGGAATGAAAAATAGATAAGAAAGGGTTTTTATTACCTCTGGTACACGTGTTTCAAAGCTCCGAGAGATGAAATAGATGCCACCAATGTGCTCGGCACATCCAAAAATGTCAGGATACGCCTCTTTATCTCTCTCTCTAGACTTTCGCTCTAGAAAATTCCCTTTCTCTCTCTAGAATGTTTCTCTCTAGAAAATTCGGCAGGGCTTCGCCTCTCTCTCACTAGGATGAGAGAAATAGCTGGAGGGTGGTCTACTATTTATAGACTAGCCTAACCCACACATGCGCACCAAGTGTCGCTTGGAAGGTGCCACGTGTTGGCCTGAGCCGAGACACGTGTCGCGGTTTACGAATCGCGACCGGTTTCCGGTAATGTCGCTGAAAGTCATTCCGGAACCATACCATATGATTTTCGATTTTGACAAAACTTTAGGTGATCGATCTTGGGGTAGTCTGACACCTGGTGTAAAAATTTTAGAGAAATCCGATGAGTTTTTACTGCTAAAAAGTGCGACCGGAAGAATTCACAAAACCCACAAATTTTCCAATTTCAGATACAAAACACACTGGGGTTTCGCCATATGAGATAATAAACTGCCGAAATGACAGACGGTCGTCCCCATGGCCTTCCAGCATGTAGTGGAACAATCCGCATGGATTTCGATTAGAAAGTCCGCTAAATATAAAGCCCCAATCGAAATTCAATATACTACGAATTCCCTGATTTTTTCGATGTTTCCACACACAGGACCTTCGCGGTTTTGCGAATTGATGTGCAACTGAATCGGAACGATAGGTGGACGTCCGGATAGCCGACTGGCATACTATGTGCGTAGATCGAAAAAAAATACTAATTTCATAGTAGTGCAACCCAATTCCGAGTAATACCTACTTTACACAAATTTATCAAACACACAACTAATTAACCTCAATTAAGGACCGATAATCCAAAATTTTATTATATTAAAATTCCGGGTCGCTACGATCTCCCCTCCTTACAAAAATTTCATCATCGAAATTTACATACAAAACATATTAAGCAGGAAACAACTGAGGATGATTGTGTCTGATGGCATCCTCCAGTTCCCAAGTAGCTTCTTCAATACTGTGATGTTGCCATAATACTTTAACCAGCTGGATTGATTTATTCCGTAACACTTATTCCTTGCGGTCCAATATTTGCACTGGCTTTTCCTCAAAAGACAAGTCTTCTCGAACTTGAAGTGGTTCATACCGAATCACATGGGAAGGATTAGGTATATATTTCCTCAGCATGGATATGTGAAACACATGGTGAACCCTCTCTAACTCTGGTGGCAACGCCAGACGATATGCTACGGCCCCCACCTTAGCCAAAATTTCAAAAGGTCCAATGAATCGTGGACTTAACTTCCCCCGCTTTCCAAATCGAATAATGCCTTTTGACGGAGAGATCTTCCAGAAGACATGGTCGCCGACTTGAAATTCCAAGTCTCGACGCTTTCCATCTGCATAGCTCTTCTGACGACTCTGTGCAGCCAATAACCTGGATCAAATCAACTCGATTTTTTTTGTTGTTTCCTGTACCAGTTCAGGTCCCAGTAGTTTATGCTCTCCTACTTCAGTCTAGCATACCGGAGACCGACAGCTCCAACCATATAAGGCCTCATATGGAGCCATTTGAATACTTGCCTGATAACTATTGTTATATGCAAACTTGATCAACGGCAAGTGATCATCCCAGCTACCATGAAAGTCCAGACTGCAAGTGCGCATAATATCTTCTAGAGTTTGTATCGTGCGCTTGGACTGTCCGTCGGTTTGCGGATGATAAGTTGTACTCATGTTTAGCTGTGTACCCAAAGCTTCCTGCAAGCTCCTCCAAAATCGGGAAGTAAATCGCAGATCGCGATCTGACATAATAGATACTGGCACACCATGCAGCTTCACAATCTCCTTGATGTACAACTTTGATAAATTTTCCTGGGTTATGGTATCCTTGATAGCGAGAAAGTGAGCCGACTTCGTCAATCGATCAACTATCACCCAAACGGCATCGTGTCCACTCCTTGTTTTTGGTAACCCCACCATAAAATCCATTGTAATGTGCTCTCATTTCCACTCGGGGATAGACAATGAATTTAACAATCCAGGTGGTTTCTGATGTTCTGCCTTAACTTGTTGACAAACAAGGCATTGATATACATACTCTGTAATTTCTCTCTTCATGCCATTCCACCAGTAGTTATTCTTCACATCCTGATATATCTTCGTACTTCCAGGGTGCACTGCAAAACGAGATTGATGCACCTCATTGAGCAGTTCATTTTTCAACTCAGGGTTTCTAGGCACATAGATTCGTCATTTGAATCGAAGTATTCCATCTTCAGATTCTTCAAAATCACCCATTTTTCCTTGAAGAATCTTATCTTTGATAACTTTGATCTCCTGATCTTCCAACTGTGCTTCTTGAATCTTTTGTAACAACACTGGCTTGACCTGAATACTAGCCAACTTGGCACTATTACCCTGGAATCCTAGACTCAGATTCCAACTCTTGAATTCTTTGATCATTTTCCATCGCTCTGCCCTCATATATGCTACAAATCCAACTGTCTTTCTACTCAGGGCATCAGCAACCACGTTACCCTTACCAGGATGATACTGGATTACATAGTCATAATCTTTCAAGAATTCCATCCATCTACGATGTCGCATATTGAGTTCCTTTTGGGAGAATAGATACTTTAAACTCTTGTGATCACTATAGATCATCAACTTCTCTCCATAAAGATAATGCCTTCAAATTTTTAGTGCAAACACTACTGCAGCTAACTCCAGGTCATGCGTGGGATAATTCCATTCGTGAATCTTGAGTTGTCTCGAACCATTTGTAATGACCCTTTTGTTTTGCACTAAGACACAACCGAGTCCCTTACCGGAAGCATCACAATACACTTCAAATCCTCCAGATCCTGAGGGAGTTGCCAATACTGGAGCGGTTGTTAATCTCTTCTTTAATTCTTGAAAACTTTGTTCCCGAGATGCCGTCCATTCAAACTTCACATCTTTCTTAGTCAATTCCGTTAATGGAGCTGCTATCTTCGAGAAACCTTCTACAAATCTGCGGTAGTATCCAGCCAATCCCAGAAAACTTCGAACTTCAGTAACAGTGGATGGCCTTGCCCAATCGGTTACCACCTGAATCTTGGAGGGATCAACAGATATTCCATTCATTGACACAATATGCTCAAGGAAGGCTACCTCTTCCATCCAAAACTCGCACTTGGAGAACTTAGTATATAGTTGATTATCTCTTAATGTCTATAGCGCAATCCTCAAGTGCTCAGCATGCTTCTCACGACTAGGTGAATACACCAAGATATCATCAATAAATAACACAATAAACTGATCCAAGTACGGCCTGAAAAGATGATTCATCAATTCCATAAAGGCCGCAGGCGCATTTTTCAGTCCAAAAGGCATCACCAGGAACTCGTAGTGACCATACCGAGTTCGGAATGCTATCTTTCGAATATCTTCTTCTTTGACCCTCAATTGGTGATAGCCGGACCGTAAATCAATCTTTGAAAACACTTGGGTGCCTTGCAACTGATCAAATAGATCATCAATTTTGGGGAGAGGATATTTATTCTTGATCGTCGCTTGATTCAGCAAACGATAGTCTATACATAGATGCAGACTCCCGTCTTTCTTTTGGACAAATAACACCGGTGCTCCCCACGGTAAATCACTAGGGCGGATCAAACCCTTATCTAATAGGTCTTGCAACTGAATCTTCAGTTCTTGCAACTCAGTTGGAGCCATCCGATACGGTGTTTTAGATATCGAGTCTACACCCGGAGTAATATCGATTGTAAAATCGATTTCTCTAGTAGGAGGGAGTCCTAGTAATTCATCAGGAAACACATCTCGAAACTCTCTGACCACCGGGGTATTCCCTAAAGTGTCATCTTCATCTTTATCGACCACCACTGTTGCTAAATACCCAGTACACCCCTTATCTAGAAGGTGACATGCTTTAATTGCTGATATTAGTTTGGGTACTTGACTTCAGATAATCCCCTGCATTTCGAACTCTGGGATGTCCAGAATTTGAAATATCACTTTCTTGGCATTACAATCTACCACTGCATAGTAATTGGCCAACCAATCCATCCCAAGGATAACATCATAATCCTTTATGTCTAACACGATCAGATCTACCAACATCCGTACACTATTGATAAGTACGGGACAACTATCATAGACTGTTTTTGTGCACAAAACTTTCCCTGATGGTGTAGATATAGACATCATGCTTTTGAGTGTATCAGGCTTGTAACTTATGTGTCTAGCAAAACGAGTTGAGATAAACGAATGTGTAGCACCAGTATCAATTAATGCATATGCAGGCTTTTGAAAAATTAGCAATTTACCTTCAATAACGCCTTCGGCCTGCTGAGCTTCCTCTTGCGTGATAGCGAAAACTCGACCTTTCCTGCCCTCTAGGGCTAGTGGCTTCGATTGAGGGCAGTCTCTCTTGAAGTGGCCAAGCTTTCCACACTGAAAACAACCTTGTCCTCTGCAATCCTTGGTCAAGTGAGCTTGCCCACACTTGGCACGTTTTGGTCCAGATCCTCCTATAGATCCTTGGCCCTTCACATCATCAAATTTTCTTTTTCTAGCGAACCGATTGGTGTTGTTCTTCTTGTCCCAGGGCTTCCCAGCTGGTCCTTTATTCTTCCCTAGAGTTGAGGGAAACATTTCCTCGTGCACTCGCTCCACTCGGAGCGCTCTGTCTAAAAGCTCAGAAAACACAGTAAATCGTTGGGCTACCAACTTTCCCTTAATTGCTGGCTTTAAACCTTCCTTAAACTTTTCAACTCTCCACTGCTCATCCTCCACGAACTTCCCGGCAAATTTGGAGAGTTGGTTGAATCTTTGTTCATACTCACTCACGGTCATGTTTCCCTGAGTTAATTGAAGAAACTCTATCTCCTTCTTCTTCTTCATCGAGGCAGAGAAATACCTCTCATAAAATAACTCTACAAACTTTGCCCAAGTCACGGGCCTCTGATTAGGTGGGATTGTTCATTCCACTATTGTCCACCAGTGCTCAGCCTCCCCTTCAAGCATGAATATAGCAAATTCCGATTGCGCGTTCTCGGGTAATGCCATAGCCCGGAAGATCTTTTCCAATCCCCTAATCCAGTTCTCCACCTTCAGTGGATCTGTGGCCCCTGAGAAAGCTAACGGTCCAAGTCTTTTAAATTTCTCAAGTCTTGTCGCATGCCCATGTTCTGGTATGGTAGCGATAGGATGACTACCATTACCATTCCCATTTCCGTTATTATTCTGGGTTTGCTGTTGTTGAATTAAATTAGCTAGAGTCGAGATGGCTTCAAAGGCTCCGGCCGAAGTAATCTCGGGTGCTCTCCAAGGTGGCATGGTTTTCCTATAATTATACCATAGTGAACGCTTTATAAATGTAATGAAATAAAAAGAAATGTACTCAAGAATTCAATAGTCAAAAAGAAACATTTCATTCATTTCGTTACTAAGATATACAAGGCCACACTGTACAATATAGTAGTACACCAGCGTATACAAAACATCCGGTAGCTGTACATATACAAAAAGTGATCTCATGATGGAAAGACCGAGTAGGGCATCTATTATACTCCAAAACGTCAAAACGATACAGATGCACCACGCTCTTTCCCTATGATCCTATACTCCGTAAGTCCCAACCTCTATCGGTGAGACTACTACACTATCCTCCTGCGGTGCTTGGTCCTCTGTCTCAGGTCTAGCCTCTCTCAATACCCAATCAATCTCGCTCTTTCTCAGGGATTCGCGCATTGCTTGTGCGGTCAATCTCTTGCGGAGTGGTCGTACCGCCTTTAGGTGTATAGTGCGGTAAGACGACCATTCAGCATGACGTTTTCTTTGCATGGTCACCGCCCACTCAAAAAGAGCTATCTCCCTCTTTGTAGGAATTCGGTGCATCCTTGCCATTCATGCACATGCACATATTCCAAATCAATGTCTGATTTTGAAACATGACATGTACAACAATCACTCAACTAGAAATATCGAATAAATCTCTAAGGGATCGCCTATCCAACAGTTCTTAGGTGTGTTATGCTCAAGTATGATTTGTGTGATGGTTATTCTATTGGATTTGATACCAATTCCGAACCCGCGCCTACCGGAGTAGTGTCCTGAGACGCGTGCCCGGTCGTTCATACCAGTTCAGCGGAAGACTTTACCGCACAAATGCGAAAAATTTAAACTTTACTCACATGGAGCAACATAAACTCTGGTCATCACAATAGCCATCAATGTAGAACCCCGGAACTTTTTGTATATGTCTTGGTATGTGTGACAAGGCATGTCGCTTATGTAATCTCAAATTCATGAAATGGGAATTTGAAACTTTGAGAAATTTTGTCAAGAACGCTATAATTAATTGAATACATTATTCAACCATGTCTATAAGCTTTAAAGAGACCCTAATCATGTTTAGGTAAGGTCAAAAGGGAAATGGGATCAGTCCAAGTAGTGAAATGGTTGAAAAATGGACTCAGGATCAAATTTACAGAGCAACTGATCGCTCGGTCCATTCAGCGATCGATCGGCCCAAAACCGATCGATCGGTAGCTATCGACTGGTCAAAAATTTTGTATGGGAAAATATTCCAAAGAGTGTGTTTTAACCGATCGCTCGGTCAGAACACCTATTGCTCGGTTAGGCACTGATCGCTCGGTCTTAACCACCGATCGCTTGGTCCTCGCGTTTTTGTAGAATTTCAGTAAGGGTGTTTTCATCGTTCACTCATGCCTTGAAGGTTTGACCGAGCCTTTTAGGGCTCATTTACCACACTTAGAAGATTTTAGAGAGAAAGAGAGAAGAGAAGGAGACTCTAACCTAGGGTTTGCCTTTGGAGAAGAAATCAAAGGGTTTGTGAACCCATAATCATCCTCAAGCCCGTTTTCTTCAAGGTCAAGGCTCAAGCTCGTGGAGAGCACTTTCCCCAAGCTAGGGCAGCGACTCACGCATGTTTTGGAAGGGATTTCTTCCCTCATTGATCAAGGTCGGTACCTTTTGCTACCCTCCTAGTTATAGTTCTCTATTTTTCTTCCCTTATTCCTATTATCCTTTATTTTTCCTTCATCTATATATGTGCTATGAGATGGGTTGTGTGAATGGTGAATGGAGATGGATGTTGGCGAATGGATGCCGTGTGGATGATGTGATGAATGAAATGGGGAAGGGCATTGTACCAATAATAAACATACAAGCATGTTGTGAATATGAACCCACCTAGAAAAGCATGTGAAATTGCTAGGACCTATGATAGTGTGCCTTCTTGTTTTCCCTAAATTACATAAATATTGAATTGCTCCAATGATTGATGTTCTATGTATTGTTAACTCTCCAAATGTCATATTTAAATTTAAACGCAAGTATGTACACGATTACACAAGCACGTCATGCATGACATGTTTTATCGGTGTTTTCAAGAACGAGGTTTAGAGGTGGGACATATCCTAAGGTATGTTTTACCTTGCTTTTGACAAGAGAACAAGAACAAGTGAATCTCACAAGTGCATCTCACAAGAGCATCTCACAAGTTACATGATTACAAGCATGACATACATGGCATGGCATGACACGCATTTAGGATTCTAGTTGCGACGGACTATGAACGGCAACTATGCATAACCATCCACATTTAGGATACTAGTTGCGACGGACTATGAACAGCAACTAGGCATATGAACATGTTTAAATTTAGAGCAAGCAGGCATGACATGCACGATACGACATGATACGACAAGACGAGACAAACATGATAAATTTTCAAGCACGAAAAGGGTATTTTCAGTCAAGTCAAGTGCACAAGGTTTCAAGGGTTTTATCGGCTTTTACGAAGTGCAAGCATGACTATAAACTGCTTTACTTTCCTGTTATGATATAAACTGCTTCCTGCTTTATGTATGCTATCTGTATGCTATGACTGTTTGGTTAGTATTTGGTATCCGCTAAGTATTCCATGCTCAGTCCTACTTCTTATGTCGGCAGGTGATAGCGGAGCGGCTGCTCCTTTTGACATCTATGCCCCGGGCCCTTGGGTAGAAGAGGAATACGTCGAGGAACCAGTGGAGGAACCTCCAGTAGAGGGTTACCCTTTGGTTGTGGTAGATTCTGAGTGAATAGCTGTGGGTGAGATGAGAGATATATGTTCATGTATTTTGGCGAGTCTGTCCGCACTTTCTTTTGGATTTCTTTTTGTATAAACTTGGATTATGTATATACATAGAGGTTTGGTAGAATTCCGCTGTACTATGTTAGAGTATGTTTCCGCTGTTTTTATCCTCTATTGTATATGCTCTGTGGGTTTTGCAGGTTGGTCTGTCATGCAAGTCATGATTAGTCGTCCAAGATTCACTCTAACTCCTAGGGTGGGTTTTGGGTGGCAACAATCAACCACAAAACAAATACTTGTATATTATTTACCATTGTGTCTGTTTTACAAAATGGAGGCGCCATTAACGCGCCGGGACAAGTCTTTATCCAAAGACAAAAAGTACAAGGTGCAGGATCCACACCTACTACTCGTCCGCTCCAGTATCTGTTGACATGAAATGTCAGTGAGCTATGAAGCCCAGTAAAAAAAAACGACAATCCATCTATACCATCTTCCAATTTATAGCAAAGCATCAATAAACACATAATATACATATGCCCGTTCATGATACAATTTAGTAATATATCCAAGTTCTATTGTGACCCTCAGTCACATAGGGCCATCGCACCCAACACGAGATTCCCAATCTCGAATATCTTTCCCAATTATGGAGTTTCGTTATGCAACATGTATTTCTCTTACCAAGTTATTTGTTTCGATCATCAACCATGTTTTACTCCGAGTCCTGAGACTCTGTTAACCGGCCTTTAGCCCATACATGTTCATCACAGAATGGTCTCTATACCCTATTCGAGCTTGATCATTCCAAGCTCAACACAATTCCGGCATTACCCGGTCAAATCATAACTTGAGTCATCTAGACTCCCGAATACTGTTCCGGTATTTACCTGAACATGACCAACCCTTGGGTGTCCCAACCCACACAGACCAGAATCCTGAAGATTCTACACAACTAGGGTAATCATTCTCCAAGGACTTACCACATATACTCTGAGTGACAGAACCTACTATGTATGCACACCTCCATCTCACTGGTTATCAGTCACAAAGGAACCCCGGCCAACTTGTCTACCGTCATCTTCTAGCTATTCACTGGAGGCGCCCCGGGCCTTACTGGACACAGTCTCTCCAAAACGTACCACCTAGAAGGAACCCCGATAGACACAGCACCGCCTCTTCGGACCCAACCATAGAGGAACCCCGGTCAATACACTATATAATGCTCAGTCACTTTAGACATCTTTTAGGACTCTGACATCCAATTGTGACAACACTTGAGCATGCTGGCTCAACTAACTGCGAATCCGAAGATTCCAGACTATACACAATCACTACTCTGGACCTAGTAAAAGAGGATCTATGGATAGTAATCCACTCACTCCCGACTATCAGTCACAGAGGACTACACAATACGACCTCGACTATTCCAATCCTCGCTTGAATAATAGGCACAATTGGGCCTCACACCCGCGAACCAAGTCGCATGGTCTACCATTCCATTGGAACGTATCCAGAGCAATGAATCCTTCAATTGCCTAACCAGTATCAAAATAATCATCCCATCATATACACATGCCATGTCAAGTCAATAAATTGCTTAGCGATTGATCACCCAATCGATCGCCGAGCCTAAATTCCGAGTTATTCAATCCGAAACCGAGGGCTACGCCCCTCTGCTCAGTTCCTATATCTCCTCATACAAGTACATAAAACCCATTTTAACATACCATGACAAGCATAAAGTCGAATAAAGATCTGAGATCAGGAAGGGGCTCTGTAATTATCAAAATCATACTGTTGTTCCTAAAACGACAGACTATGTTTTATTTAGAAATTCATATTGTCAAATCCAACCATCAGATCTCATTGCAATTTTGATATGATTGACAAATTAGGAAGTTCGCAATATTGTAAAAATATGAGCATGATCTGAGATAAGGAAGGTTCCTTGTAATGATCAAAACCGTACTGTTAGCCTTAAAAACAACAGAATAGGTTTTCATTTAGTAATTCATATCATCCTATCCAACCATTAGATCGTAGTGAATTTATGATATGATTTAGAGATTAGGTAGATAAATATGTGATAAAATTTATAGTATGATCTAAGATCAGGAAGGTTCCCTATAATTAGGAAAACCGTACTGTTAGCCCTAAAAACAACAGACTAGGTTTTCCTTTAGAAATTCATATCATCCTATCCAACCGTCCGATTGTAGTGAAATTTGGATATGATTGAAATATTAGGAAGATAAATATTTGGTAAAATTTATAGCAAGATCTAAGTTTAGAAAGGTTCCCTATAGTTAGGAAAACCGTACTATTAGCCCTAAAAATAGTAGACTAGGTTTTCCTTTAGAAATTCATATCATCCTATCCAATCATCAGATCGCAGTAACATTTTGATATAATTGATAGATTAGGAAGATAAATATGTGGTAAAATTTATAGCATGATCTGAGATTAGGAAGATTTCCTATAATTGGGAAAACCGTACTGTTAGCCCTAAAAATAGTAGACTAGGTTTTCCTTTAGAAAATCATATCATCCAATCCAACCACGAGATCGCAATGAAATTTTGATATAATTTACAGATTACGAATATAAATTTAGAGTAAATATTTGAGTATGATCAGAAGTCGGAAAGGGTCTGATATAAACAGCACAATTAGCATAATTTATCTAGTGGAATGCAAAATAGATAAGGGGTTTTTATTAATTCTGGTACATGTGTTTCGAAGCTCCGAGAGATGAAATAGACACCGCCAATGCGCTCAGCACATCCAAAAACATCAGGATACTCCTCTTTATCTCTCTCTCTAAACTTTCTCTCTCTAGAAAATTCCCTTTCTCTCTCTAGAATGTTTCTCTCTCTAGAAAATTCGGCAGGGCTTTGCCTCTCTCTCACTAGGATGAGAGAAATGGCTGGGGGGTGGTCTACTATTTATAAACTAGCCTAACCCACACATGCGTGCCAAGTGTCGCTTGGAAGGTGCCACGTGTTGGCCTGAGCCGAGACACGTGTCGCAGCTTGCGAATCGCGACCGGTTTCCGGTAATGTGGCTGAAATTCATTCTGAAACCATACCATATGATTTTCGCTTTTGACAAAACTTCAGGTGATCGATCTTGTGGTAGTCTGACGCTTGCTGTAAAAATTTTGGGGAAATCCGATGAGTTTTGACTGCCAAAAAGTACGACCGGAAGAATTCGCAAAACCCACAAATTTTCCAATTTCGGATACAAAACACACTGGGGTTTCGCCATATGAGATAATAAACTGCCAAAATGACAGACGGTCGTCCCCATGGCCTTCCAGCATGTATTGGAACAATCTGCATGGATTTCGATTAGAAAGTCCGCTAAATATAGAACCCCAATCGAAATTCGATACACTACGAATTCCCTGATTTTCTCGATGTTTCCACACACAGGACCTTCGCGGTTTCGTGAATTGATGTGAAACTGAATCGGAACAATAGGTGGACGTCTGGATAGCCGACCGGCACACTATGTGCGCAGATCGAAGAAAAACACTAATTTCGTAATAGTGCAACCCAATTCCGAGTAATACCCACTTTACACAAATTTATCAAACACACAACTAATTAACCTCAATTAAGGACCGATAATCCAAAATTTTATTATATTAAAATTCCGGGTCGCTACACTGAGGGTGCATTTTTGTCAAACCTCAAAGGGTCTAAATGTATTTTCTCCAAAAATTAATATATTAATATTTTACTAGATTGCAAATCTAATTAAATGTTATTATTTATGTAATATGATAAGTTAATATAGTTAAGAGGTTAAACACTTCTACTGACCTTTGTTTTTTTGGAACTCGAGGTGTCCCCAACCTTTTGGGTTGGGACTAATCCCGGAGGTTGCGACGTGAGACCACAACCCGCCACACTAGGTAAGTCCGGGTAAATCCGTGCAAGGCTAGCCCCAAAGGGGGAGTGAGAAATGGAACCCAGGACCTCCCACTTGGGGAAAGGCTCAAGAACCACTGGTCCACCCCTTTGGAGTTAATTTTTCAGAGTTAGGTTCTACTAACTTATTTACACGAGAGAACCTTATAAATACCACTTTTAGTAACCTATTAAAATAATACAAAAGCTATCTAAGTAACTTATTTAAACTAGAAAACATAATTATTAGGAGTTAGGACTCTTCATATATTAGAAAACTACTTATAGTAACCTATTTAAACTAGAAAAGTTATCTTATGTAATTTATTTAAACTAGGTTTTAAGACTCTTGAATTATTAAAAACAATCATTAAAAGAGATAATTTTTTTAAAAAAAATAATTTGACAGAAATTTCGAGTTCTGGGGCTGAAATTTCGAGAATCTTGATTATAAAAGATCTAGAATTTTGGGAATTTCAATCCTTGATCCAGACATATGAGTGGTTTAGTGGATGCAATAGTTTCGGACACCCTGCAAGTGACACACCCAATAAAATGCGCCTTATCAGCAAACATAATTTTTATGTGAAGAGCGATACCTGCATTTAGGCGGTGTTAATGGCTAAGCAAGCCCGGTCTGAAATTAGTTCGAAAAAGATAGGAAGGGAATAGACCAGGGCTTGGTTGAATTTACTTTTTAATGTTATTAATTTACTTTAAATTTTAAGCACTGAAATGTTATAATTTATATTACACATTTTTATCATTAATTACAGATATAATTTTTAATTTAAATAATATTTTAAAAGAGGAAAGAAATATGAACACCATATTTTATAAATCCGACCCCAACCAACTTTACGGAGTTAGGGCTTGGGCCAGGTTGGGCTAAATATTTTTACTTAGGGTTGGGCTGAACAACCCCTAGCCTTGCCGTTGACAGCCCTAAGCTGCATTAACCCTTCATGCATTGGAATCGTGATAGCCCTACTCTCAGTCAAAAACCAATACCTATTTAAGTTTTCAATAAAATTTTTTTATATTTGTTCTTTTTTTTTTTTTTTTTTTTTTGAGTAGGCTCTAATCATTTATCCATCTAAGTTAGGGGTTAGTACTCATGGTAGGTGCTCAAAGGCCACACCAAGACTTGAACTCGAGTTATACCTCCGCAAAGGGAGACACAACCACTAGGATGGGCCCATGGTGTTACTTTAACGGTAGTTGATTTTTGGCTGAAAGTGGATACTGCAATTTTTGTTTTTTAATCCAGAACTCGCTAACATTTTCCACAAAAATGTCTACCCCTCAACCCTCTACCTGCACATCTCCGTCTTGGGCCATTGATGACTTATTACAATTTTCGGATTTAGATGCCAGTGACAAGGTAAGAGAGTTTAATGTATATTTATGGACTCTTAAATTTCTGTTATCATGTAGAGCATGTTTGTTTTAGTAAATACATTATTATTATTATTATTATTATTATTATTATTATTATTATTATTATTATTTTGGTAGATACATTATTCGAATAGAGGAAATGTAAGAGAAACAGATAATTCAAGTGTTAGGGAATACCATGGTTAACATAGAAAGGAAAGAACACCAAAGACTCGAGCTGTCAAGGAATTGCATTTACACTCATTCCTTCTGTATATTTCTGCATTCCATTTTTCTCTCAACACTCACGTGTATATAATGCCTTGAGTATTCTCTTGTAAATCATCAAGTAATATCAAGAGTATTTTCAATCTCTTTCACCTTGTACAAACCCACCAAATCCATGCCGCGCAAGAAGCCTAGGGTGGAAATCCCAGATGATGAGTACTTCACTATCCCTGATCTTGGATAAACTAAGCATTCGTACCCTCCATGATATGATACATCAAAATCATGAAACGCTTATATATTCATGCATATATATATATATATATATATTGTGAGGAAATTTTCCGGAGAGCCCACACATCAGCAACTGCTACGAAGACTGATTTACTGGTAGAAGGAAGATAGCAAAGCTTCAGGTGCTGATAAGGTAAATGAGAGAAGGGTGTGCACCCTGTAATACACTCCGATGCCAAAGTCAGTATTTGAATAAGATGATGAACAGTAAGAAGACTGAAGCAATAAGAGTGAGAAATATGAAATTTTGTGATCCTTATGGATTGGGTTTCTAGGGGTATTTATAGGTTTAGCTCTGTATGCCCATAGATGTCCATGAATGACCATGTCACACTCATTACCAAATATGTCAGACAGATCTTGAGCCTTACGTGTCACACGTGTGAGCCTACAATTTGTAAGGTCGGTCTGGGGTCGAAACTCGGCTGAGATGACTAGCATTAAATGCAAAGATTGTGCTTTTCACCTACTAACAGAGTAGAATGATCACCTCCTGATTATTTCATCCTATGAGTTGGTCTCGTTGTTAACTAGAGCGTGGGCTTGTTGTTTATGCGAGCATGGATAGATTAATTGTTGTCCAAAAAGGGCACCTACGTTCGTTCTCCGAACAACGAATACGTTGTCATTTAGACAACGGGTCCGTTATCCTGAAGAGAACGGATTCATTCTCAATTTGGGAACGTGTCTCCCATCTGTTGACATAACAACGAAAACTAGCTTGTTCTCCAGCACTTAATCATTTTTACGCATTTTTCCCATTACAATTTGTCCATTTATGATACCTTGAACGTAGTTCAAAGTGTCATAAATAACACGGCACACAAAGTGGAATACCTGGCCTCCTGTAGACACCAAACAGTTACGTGAGTTGTACGCGAAGGTGTAGCATCATGCCAACTGTATCACGTGTGTGAAACCATCACGCCTGATTAATGCATGACAGGCTATCATCATTACTTTTTGAGGAGCTCGAAATGCAATATTCCCTCCGAAGATTACTCTGTTTGTCCAAAAGACAATCATGCCCCTACAATCTTGTATGTATACGGCTGGGATGAAGGCTAACTCCGTCCTGCGCAAATTTTTCTAACTCACCGATTTAACTTTCGCAAATGACCATCTTGACCCTGCTCAATCACACGTGTACGACAACAATGGAGGCCACTATCATCCTTAAGTCTTTTCGAATTGCCTAGAAATGTAGGGCATAGTACTTCTTCTTCACTAGAACTCTTGCGCACTGTTACTTTGCAGAATTTTCTCCTCATTGAAGACTTAGGCTCTCTGCTTTCTTTCTCTACTCTTTGATCAGCCCAACACTTGGTAAGCTTCTATTCTTCTTACTTTTGCATTCTGCTAACCTTCTATTTCTCTCTTTTGATTTTACTTTTCTCATTATGTTTCTCAGTTCTTGTTGTGTTCTTATCTTTCTATCATTTCTTCTTTTCTGTTATCCTCTTCTTTTCTATTATCTTCTTCTTTTGCTTAGCCATGTCTGTCGAAAACTCAGTTCAAGAGGTCAGAGAGGCTAGTGCTAATGAAACCAGCTACTCTAGTAGTGCACCGTATGGTGCCTACATAGCCGAAACTTCACAACTCCGACAGTGTCAGAAAAATATTCTGACCCACTATAAAATCCTTTTTCAAATTCCTTCTCATGTCAACCCCCATTTAAAGAGAGAAAATGCCATTATTGATAGGCGTTCTGACTCTTCCACTGTTGTCTACCTCGCTCAACTCGAGGCCAAACTTCGTCTTCCAGTGGATCTCATAATGGAATCTATTCTTTCCGTTCTCCAGGTTGCTCCGCATAAAATGCACCCGAGTTTCTATAAGTACATGTCCCTGGTGGTTAAATTCCGCAAGGACGGGTATGTTATAGAAACTAGGCACCTCTTCCATTTCCGTCATACAGTCAAGTGCCGAGGTTAGAAGGGTGAAAAAGACATATACTAACTACTCTTGGAATCAACAGGCTAAGGTCCCCGATTTCATCTCGGGTTTGGCTGATAGAGATAGGAATTGGAAGGCTACACCTTTCATTTTTTTTGGGGCCTGGAGATAGGAGTCCACTTTTCCAGCTGTCCCCAGTCTCTTTCAGAAAGGCACAGGTAATTAATCCTGTTGTCCGTTCTATCCTTCTTTCCGTTGTTCACTAATGCTGATACTCTTTATCTCATGCACATCCGAAGAAGATAAATTTTAGATAACTCACCCGCGATAAAGAGCACATCTTAACAAACATTGGCCAAGAGAGAGGAAGGGAGTACATCAGGTGGAAGCCATTAAAGAAGCAAGCCTGGTTCATAGACACCGTGCGGAATCCTCCCCTGGTCGTATCTGAATCTGTGAGTACTCTGAAGCCGAAGCCAGGATCTCGAGAAGCCCCTTCATCTGCTCAAGGTGGTCTGTCCTCTCGTCCTTCTGTCATCACTAAAGAAGAAGAAGAAGAAGAAGAAGAGATGGCAGACAACGTTCCTCCTCTGGTACGAGCATCCCGAGCTCCAAGGAAGAAGCCCGTACCACCTTCACTTGGACTCCCTCAGAAACATTCTTCCACAGTACCCTCCATAATGATTGATGTTGCTGCTGCTCCTGCTGGCAAGCCTTCTGAGAAAAGGGATGCCACCGCAATGGAAATGACGGCCAAGGCAAAGGCCAAGAAGAAAAAGATGGAGGAAGGATCTTGGAAAAAGACAAGGAAATCGTAGCTCCGACCTCTACTCATCTGGAGGTTTGGGAACTAGCCACTCAGGCTGAACCACTGGTTGTCAGTCAACCTTTGGTCATCGCAGTAGCCCCCACTGCTGCTCCCATTGCCAAAGTTGTTGCTGTGCCACTGGAAGTGACCACAACGGAGGAGCCCGCTGCTTGAGATCCCGTCTCCCCATGCGGGTATCATCATCTAACCATGACGGATTCGGCAATGGCAAACAAAGAAGTGGCCACAGCCTTGAGTCTGGCGATGAGACTTTCTGCCGATATTGCTTCAATAAAGAACATGAATAGGCATGATATGTACCACACCACTAACCTGGCTCTTGCAACAGTAAACATTTGCTTTGTCTCTACCTTTTTATGATTTTGACATACTCGTATTGATCTCATTTCTTTTTCCTTCCATTAGCTGAACAACATGTTCACGGGCATACACGAGAGACATAACCGTCTTAGGAATACAGCAAACAAGTTGACTGAAAGGGTCCTCACAAATGTGAAGAGGGCTGCAGCGGAGAAGGAGTTGAACCTTGCACTGGTGAAAGCTCAAGGTAATTTGAGGCAGGCCGAAGGCAGAATCCTGTCAGCTCAGAAACAACGAGCTTTAGCCAAAGAAGCTGCTCTCTTAGCAGCAGAGGATGGAAAGAAGGCTTGGGAAGTAGCTGAGGCTAGCTTACTCTGAATCAGCAAGCTGGAAGAGTGTTCTCAAACTCTGGCCAGACAACTCGAGGGGTCCGAAGCTGCTAAGGAAACATTAGCAAAGCAGCTCGAGGAATAAAAGGCCGCAGCAGAAGCCTCTTGACAAAAACTCTCTGCAGCACTTCCAACAAGAGATAAACCGGCTGATAGCTGAAGACAGGGTCAGGTCGGAAGCAGAGCTACTAAAGGAGCTCAGAGAGTTCGGATGGTTGATTGAGTCCCCTGAACAATCTAAGGACGAGACCACTCGCTTCGAAGCTGTTGGCCTAGAAATCATTTAGGTCGATGACGAGCCCGAAGTGCAAGGATTGGAACAACCTCCACTTCCTAATGAACCAGCTCCCGTCTCACCCGAACGTCCTGCTGACCCTCCTGCTTCCGCTGAGCCTATCTCCATTGATGACGATGTAGCCATCATCCAGCTGTCTTCCACTCCCGTTGTTCGGTCAGAAGTCATTCCTAAAGTGAATGTCGAAGACTCCGCTATCTAGCTCGTAGATTTTCTGTTATTCCATTGTACTCTTGCTTTCTTTCTCCGTTGTGTAACGCTCCCATTGTGGGATATCATTAGTGAGAATTTCTTTTCGGTATATCGTCTATTGTCTTTGTCTTTTATATGGCATAGTTGTAATATTCACAAGGCACAGAGATCGTAACTCATCAATACAACATAAAATCAAGAAAATAAATTAAGCATCCTTCGAAAATTCTACAAGGCATAGAGCACGTATGAGGTCAAAGAACATGTGAACATTTGATCAAAACACTTAATTTAACTGATAATAAGATAGAATCAGATGTAAAGAACACGAAAGCTCATTTAGTGTAACACATCGTGAATGTAATCTAACAAATGATATTTCATATGGTGAACGTATGGTAACTCATGGTGGGACATTATGCTCAGAGGAGATGTTATTAGGATAAGCCACAGGTTTTTGCTCAGATGACAAGTCCTTTGGATGAGCCACATGTGTCCCGTGGTGAGTACCCTATTTAGATGAAAAAACCATTTGATATTGCAATGCATTCAAGACAGTTCACTAAACATTTGATAAAAATGCTTGATCATTATCTCATGAATAACTCCAAGGAAAAATGTATGTAAATGAATGCACTGTGTAATTCGTAATCTTATTGAAAAAATTGCTTTAAATTCATAATGTTCTAAGACTTTTGGATTACATTACCTTGTAAATCTTTAAGATAACATATGCTAGGGCTCCCAAGAGGATCCACGATGTATGGTCCTTCCCAATTAGGCCCTAGCTTTTCGCTGTTTATTTCCCGAGTACTCTGAAAGACTTTTCGAAGGACGAGATCTCCAACTTGAAGAACCCTCCTTCGTACTTTCTTATTGTATGCCTTTCTCAGCTGCTGTTGATATCTCTCCATCTGGATGCTAGCAACTCCCGCCTTTCTTCTAATAGATCCAAGTGAATGTCCATCAACTCGATATTCTTGTCCTTCTCCTTCGTCTTTTTGCTCTTCTGAGAACGTATTATGGGCAGACTGCACTCTGTAGAGATAATGGCCTCCATTCCATACGCCAAGGATAATGGAATTTCATTTGTAGGACTCTGTGGCTTTGTCCTATACCCCCACAACACATTATGCAACTCACTAGTCCACTTTCACTTTGAATCTTCCAATCTTCTCTTGAGTGCATTCAAAAGGCTCTTGTTAGCTACCTCGACCAGGCCATTCCCTTGAGGGTAATAGGATGATGAGAAGATATGCTGCTTTCCGTTGTCAAAGATGATGGACTGAGGAATGCCAAACCTGCAGATGATGTACTCCCAAGAAACTTTTTTACTTCTTGCTCCCTGATGTGGGCAAGTGGAATAGCTTCAATCCAGCGAGAGAAGTAATCTGTGGCCACCAACAAGAAGATCATATTACCTGGAGATTTTGGAAAAGGTCCCACAATGTCAAGCCCCCAATGAGTAAATGACCAAGGCTGAGACACAGTGTTGAGATCTTGAGCGAGAGCATGGATTAATCTGGCATAACACTGACATTGGCTATACTTTTTCACATACTTCTGAGCATCTGCTTGCATGTAAGGCCAAAAATACCCTTGCCCCAGAGCACGATGAACAATAGTTCGTCCTCCAGAATAGATGCCACAAATTCCTTCCTGGAGCTTGGCTAAGATCCTCTTAACGTTTACAGGATGAACACATTTCAAAAGAGGCCCTCCAAATGATTTTCGATATAGCTCTCCATGCATGAGGATGTAACGAGGTGCCTTATACTATATACGTCTTGACTTTCTTACATCGATGGGGAGGACTCCATCCTTTAAATATGCTATCAGGCCCATTATCCAGCTCGGCACCTGATTAATGAATAAAACTTCCCATCGTGACTGCAACTCAATAGACGGATACTCTTTGTACTCCACAAGAACTGTCTTGGGTTCATTAGTTTGCAACATGGAAGCAATGTAAGCCAAAGCATCAGCATATCTGTTGTCATCTCTCCGAATATGTTCTATTTTAACAACATCAAAGGCTTCACACTGTTCACAAAGAAATATTGCATAACGCCTAATCCGATCATCTCTGCATTCATAGATTTCATTCATCTAGTTTACCACAAGATGTGAATCACAGAACACCCTTAGCTTCAAGATCCCTAACTCTTGTGCACTCTGCAACCCAAGCAGCAATGCTTCATACTCAGCTTCATTATTGGAGGCATAAAAGCTTATACAATTCAACTTCTGAACTTTAACATCCTCTGGGCTAATAAGCAAAGTGCCAAGCCCTGATCCACTAGCATTGGATGACCCATCTACATACAAGACCCAGTCACTCCACGCCGTTAATCCTTCTTCCACTTGCACTCTTCCTTCACAACGTCCCCATTCACCGCATCATCTAGGAGCTCATGACGATCAGGATCCACTTCCACTCCGACCTCTTCAACGGGAAAATCAGAGAGAAAACTAGCCATGGCTTGCCCTTTTTCTGATATCCTTGCTCGATACTGGATGTCAAATTTGCTAAGTGTGATAGCCCACCTTGGCATTCGCCGAGCAAACTCGGGTCGCCCCAATACAATTTTCAAGGGGTACGTTGTGATGACAACAATAGTATGAGCTGAGAAGTAGGGATGCAGATTTTCAGTAGAAAATACTAGAGCAAGACATAGCTTCTCGAGCTTACTATAATTTGACTCTACCTTGAGAAAGGTTTTGCTGATAAAATATATAGGCTTCTCCACGCCATCACAACTTCTGAGTAGCATGGAGCCAATAGCCTACTCCGAGAGAGATAGATAAAGATATAGCACTTCACCCGGCTCAGGTATAGAGAGAATGGGAGCAAAGCCCAAATATTCTTTCAAGGCTGCAAAAGCTTGAGAGCACTCCTCGGTCCAATTGAATATAGAGTCCTTTCTCAGCAACTCGAATAGAGGTTTACAACGATCAGAAGACTTGGAGATGAAACGATTGAGGGGGGCAATATGTCCTATCAGCCTTTGGATTTCCTTCCTCATCTTCAATTCCGTCATATCTAGCAAAGCACAGATTTGAGCAGGATTGGCCTCAATGCCATGCTAACTAACAAGATAACCCAAAAACTTGCCTAAAGTGACACCAAATATGCACTTTTCTAAGTTCAACTTCAGATTAAAAGCTCAAAGAATAGAGAAAGGCTTCACCAAATTAGCCACGAGAGTTGCTCGAACTCGACTCTTCACCTCAATATCATCAATATACACCTCTATCGATTTACCAAGCAAGGAACCAAACATGAGGGTCATCAGTCGCTGATAAGTAGCATCAGCATTCTTCAGACCAAAGGGCATGACCTGATAGTAGAACAATCCATGCTCTCTGATGAAGGCGGTTGTCTCTTGGTCAGTATCAGCAAGAAGAATGTGATTATAACCCGAATACCTGTCCATGAAGGATAACATCTTGTGGCCAACAGTAGCATTTATCAGTCTATCAATTCTTGGAACTGGAAAAAAGTCTTTCTGACAAACTTTATTTACACTAGTGAAATCAATGCAGACTCTCACTTTCCCATTCTTCTTCGGCACAACTTTTACATTGGCTATCCAATTCGGATATTGAACTTCTCGAATAAACCCGTATTAGATGAGTCTATCATTCTCTTCATTAACGGTATCATAATATGCAGGAACAAGTCTTCGGGGCTTCTGCTTAACAGGCTGGATAGCAAAATCAACGTTCAAGTGGTGGCAGATGACCTCTGGATTGATCCCTGTCATGTCTTTATGTGACCAAGCAAAGACATCAAGATTCTTTTTTAAAAAGCTCAGCAGCTCTGCCTCTTCTTCCGTTGTCAAGCTGGTTCCAATTTGTAGCATCGTCGGCTCCTCATCCATTCCCAAGTTAACACTCTTTGTGGGCTCAACGGATGGTCCGGACAACGATTCTCTAGAGTTCACCTCCTCTACCTACCCAACCTATAATTTCTATTTAGGCACTTTGGGTGGAGTGTAATCACACTTCTAAGATATCAAATGATCTCCCCTGATCTCCCTGGCCCCATCTTAAGTGGGATACTTCAATACCTGATAATATGAAGACGGAACAGCCTCATCTCATAGGTCCACCACCATTCCAAAATAGCATTGTATGGAGAAGGTGCGTTGAGGACAGAGAACTGTGTTGGCAAGACGATTGGTTCGGCCTCGACTGGCAAGACGACCTCCCCCATGGGCTATATCGAACTTCCATCAAACCAAACCAACGATATCTAAGTAGCAACAAGAGTAGCTGGATCCAACTTCATCTGAGTGAAGGCATGGAGGTTAAGAATGTCCACCCCACTCCCAGAATCAACGAGCACCTCTTGACATCGAAGCCGCCAATCCGTATAGTGAGAACGAGGGCATCATAATGGGGCCTGACCACGGTTGACATGTCATGGTCAGTGAAAGTTAGATTTTTCTTGATGCCCCTTGTTGCTGGCTACACTTGACACACTTCAGCTACGTGAGACAGCTTCCTCACCTTCACTCTAAACTCCTGCTCTATGTCTACCATCGGCGTCTGAGCACGGTGGATGACGTTGATGGTGCCCATGGGTGCTCCTCCTCCTCCTCTATTGGTGCCTGGATTATTTGAAGGTTCTTCAATATGGGGCAAAGTTTGTGGTTCCCTGATATGTGTTGTACCATTATTGAAATCCACATACTCCCCCAAGTAGCCCTCCCGAACTAGCCTCTCCAAATACTCCCTTAGGATTAGACAACGGTTGGTAAGAAGTCCATGACACTTGTGATAATGGCAATACTCATGTGCCTGTGGTCTTGAGGTGATGTCACAAACAACTCGTGCAGGCCATTCAAAATAAGGCTTGTCATCCATCGACTTTATGATAGTCGCCGGACTGACTATAAAGTTAATTTGATTAGTATGGGCTGGAAAAAAATGCCTCTCCACTATCTGATTGCCCCTCTCTTGGTTGTACCTAGGCTGCTCCTGATTAGACTGGTAAGGATGCCTTTCTTGATGCTGATGATTCAGACGCCTATCCGTCCTGCTCTACTGCTAGCTCTGGTTTTGATAAACTTCAAACGGGCGTTGATCCGGTTGATCCTGTTACTCCACATACACCACCTTCTCTCTTAGTGCTCTCCAGCGTGGCTCCTCATCACTAGAAGAAGATTCATATCTTGGCCTCTTCCCCTTCTTTGATGACGATGATCCACTCCCCCTCTCCATAGCATCCACTCATTTCACTCTTGGGTGAGATATGATTGTGGTGTCATCTTCAAACCTCCCATACTTGGAAGCACAAACTATCAGTTCATCTAGTTTGAAGGGGTAGTCGAGAGCAAAAGAGTCATATATTTTGGAGCTCTTTAGTACGACATTCTTGAACACGGTTATGAAGCTACTGTCCTCAATTTTGTCGATACAGGAGACTTCATCAGTGAACCGCAGAATGAATTCCCTATTCACGATATACTGGTCAATAAAAACTGACCTGAGATCTGCCATACTCTTGATCGAGCTAGGGGGCAAGTTACGGAACCACCTTACAGCTGCTCCTGTCAAGCTACTCGGGAAGGCCTTACACAGAAGGTTGTTATTAGGGTTGCGAACAGTCATGGCATTCTTGAAGTCGAACAAATCATCAATGGGGTCCTTCCTTCCATCGAACATGAAGAAGTTGGGCACCATGAACCTCGAGGGAGTATATGACTCGGTGATCTCTTTGGATAAGGGAGAAGTTTCAACGTCATCCTTGAACTTCTGAGCAAACTGGTCGAAAAAAGTACCGCCTACTGAGCCCTTGACACATGCATTGATCAAAGCCTCCACGTCTTTGAGCGTTATTCCCATCCTTTGAACACCATCAAGCACTTGCTCAGTCAGCTTCTACGCCTCGCGAACCCGTGGCTCCTCGTGGGGGTACTGGACATTTCTTGGGCCACTACGAATCCAATGCTCTCGCAGCTCAACGCTGGCTTAAGAATCCTGTTGATCACCATGAACATACTCCATGTCCCGTGGTTCAGCATAAGCTTGATCCCATTGTCCAGCATGAGCAATTGGAGAACGGGGGCGAGCAGCCTCACCAACAGGAGGAATAAGCACATACCTGCTCTCACGATTCTCTTGTGACAGTGGTGATGCTAGCCGTGTTGCTGCTCTTGGGGGAGAAGGGTGGTAGGTGAGCTGGTGCCTAGCAAAAGGCCTGGGAAATAGCTCAGCATCTATCTTGAGCCCGCCATGCTCGAATGCATGTAGGCTCTCCTGCAACAACTGCTGCTGGCTGGTGATACGATCTAGAGTGGACTGCTACTACTGCAACAGTAACAAAATCTGGTCATCGGAGATACCATCCTTTCAAGCTACCCAGAAGATTGCCCAACTCCTGGGATGAACGTTTGCAGGACAGTGGGCACAAAGGGAGTGGTTTGAGGGGTTTGATTCTTAACCACATGCACAGGGGTTTGATGAGTCATGGCAAACAAGATGGGTAGGATGAGCAAAGGGAGGTTCATTTATAATGTTCCAAACGATGCTAAATTTTGTGCAGGAATTTTCAGGAGAGCCCACGCGTCAGCAGTTGCTATGAAGACTGGTTTACTGGTAGATGGAAGCTAACAAAGCTCCAGGTGCTGATGAGGTAAAGGAGAGAAGGTTGTGCACCCTATAATACACTCTGATGCCATAGTCAGTATTTGAAGAAGATGATGAACAGTAAGAACACTGAAGCAATAAGAGTGAGAAATACAAAATTGTGTGATCCTTATGCATTGGGTCTCTAGGGGTATTTATAGGCTTAGCTCTGTATGCTCATAGATGGCCATGGATGACCATGCCACTTACTTTACACTCCTTACCAAATATGTCAGACAGATCTTGAGCCTTACATGTCACACGTGTGAGCCTACAATTTGTAAGGTTGGTCTGGGGTCAAAACTTGGCTAAGATGACTAGCATTAAATGCAAAGACAGTGCTTTCACCTACCAACATAATAGAATGATCACTTCCTGATTATTTCGTCCTACGAGTTGTTCTCGTTCTATGCGAACATGGATAGATTAATCGTTGTCCAAAGAGGGCGCCTACATTCGACCTCCGAACAATGAATACATTGTCATTTAGACAATGGGCCCATTATCCTGAAGGGAACGGATTCGTTCTCAATTTGGGTATGTGTCTCCTATCTGTTGACATAATAACGAAAACTAGCTCATTCTCCAACACTTAATCATTTTTACAAATTTTTTCCATTACATATATATATATAGCATGCAAAGGTTTATGTATCATGATGTACATATATATATATATATATATATATATAGCATGCAAAGGTTTATGTATCATGATGTTGTTAGTGCATGTACTAGTGTATCCTTTATTGCTCTGTGGCTGGTAGTAGGGTTTGGGCTTAGAGATTTGATATTATGTAGTTCCACCAAGTTTTGAATTATCGTTTGCACTTGATTTTTTTTAAATAACGTTTGTGCTCTTACGTGAGTACATATAGATAGATGTATGTGCTTGTATTTTCTGTTTTTTACTTTAAGTTATTAGTGGAGTTTGAGTATTGGGCTTGATATTAATTGTCCCCATATTTAAAGAAAACTTTATGTTTATCAATATGATCAAATGTGAAAAAATTCGGTGAACCTCAAATCAATGTTTGAGTTGAGAACTCACAAATTCAAGGGGATGGTTAGGGCTTCCTATAAGTCTATCTACCCTTTTTGATGTTTTAACAATTAAGTTATTAAGTTAAGGGATGATGTACTTTAAGTACAGAAAATAGAAAGCCAGGCAAACCACAACACAAGGATTTTTACGTGGAAACCCTTCCGGGAAAAACCACGGGACCTAGTCCAGTCATGAGAATCCACTAAGACAAAGTAAACAAGAACTTACAAGACTCGAACTTGACTCCTTCGAACTCGACACTTCGATCCTTCAGTTCTTAGTCCTCCACGCCTCAAAAAGTCATCATGTACTCACAAGTCCCGTGATCAACCGCAGCCGCTCGTACTTCTCTTCGTGTCTCAAAAACAATCCACGATCTTCCAATCGATCTCCGTCAATGACGGCTTCGGATTCCACCGACCAATTCACACATCCACGATCCGTCTCGGATCAATCTCCTTCGCAAAGGCTCCGAAACACTCCAATCAAGGTGTTCTATCTAGAACTGGTTGATGGTTTGATAGAAAACAATACCTAGATAGGCTCCTTCAATGCACAAGTCCAAACAAGCTAATATGGAGCTTTAGGCTTGTAATCTCTAGGTAGAATGCACCAATCAAAGGGGAGGAGAACACCAAGTTTTCAGAGTTTTTATGAACTCTAGAAGGAGTTAAAAACACTCTCTATACTCTCCCTAAGTTATCTCCCACGAACTAGAAGGGTTCCCAATATATAGAGGATCAAAAACCAAGGTATGGAAGTTGCTAAAATAGTTAAAAACACCCAAGATATGCAAAAATCGGTTTTTGGCAAGTTTCCCATATCAGGGTTGACCCTGGGAGTCAGTTGGGTCAACCCAAGTGTGTATTTCGGTCGACCGAACCATCCTCCAGGGTCAACCCTCACTTTTCTTAGTCTTTGCCAATTTGCACCATACAAAAAACCTTATACCCAGGGTCGACCCCCAATGGTCAGGGTTGACCATAAGGTACCAACCCAAAATTTAAACTTCATTTTTGGGTCTCACACCCTTCATCAAAGTTGTAGCTCTTTTTGACGCGATCGTTTTGACATATTATGGAGCAAAATCCGAGCTACGGTTTGGGAGATATGCCCAAAACAAGCAACCTTGGTTTTTTAAAAATTTCCAGATTTTTAAATAAGTTTTGCACTGTTTATCACATCACCTATGGTCCGTATGATTAGTTTAGGACACTTACCACCTAAAGCAACATATTAGGATTATTCTAAGTCAATTCTCACCTATGGTAGCAAGGTATCTAGGTCACTTACCATCCTATGAAGGAAATTATCAAACCGAGTCTTCAACGGTCTTCAACTTCACTTGTTTGCGAATGCTTGACGACAACGACACAAGATACACACCTAGACACCTAGACTCACTTGTTTTGATACTGGAATATGCCAATACAAAAAACATGGACTTTACAATCTCCCCCTTTAGCAATTCCGTGGCAAAACTACACTGAAGTACATGACTTGACACAAACTCACCCAAACACATCAAAACGGTGAATTAGGACATTACATGACTCCAACATTATTACAAGACACCATTTGACAAATCATCTTAAATACATACACTTAAGCTCTTGTCAAGTATAATCTGTCTACTGCAGCCCTGCACCTACACATGCTCATAAATAAAATGCCCAGTGAAGCATGTATAGAATATAAAACTAAATACGCACAGGTAATGCAAGGAATGTACTGAACTTAGAAAATAATACCCAACATTCTCCCCCTATTTGGCACAATTGCCAAAGGTAATCATGATGC
Source organism: Tetracentron sinense (assembly GCA_015143295.1). Lineage (NCBI taxonomy): Eukaryota > Viridiplantae > Streptophyta > Magnoliopsida > Trochodendrales > Trochodendraceae > Tetracentron > Tetracentron sinense. Next base: position 6,114,137 of record CM026566.1, on the reverse strand, counting down.
CAATATCACTAGGAATATACCAATATAATACATGAAAAATATCAAGGCAATCACAGTACATCCAATCAAATGCAGACAATGAAGGGACTAAAGAGCGAGGAACAAGATAGAAATATAAAGCACAAAATCCCCCTCAACAACTCAAGCACAGAAGTCCCCCTCAACAACTCAACTTGATTGTTGCGACCCAAAATACCCCCTAAGAGTTAGGGATACTTTGACTCGTGACCGCCGTATCATACCTCCGATATGATACATAAGGCACACATGGAAACCTGTCAGAGTACCTGAACATACATAGTGGAAACGATATACAATGCACAGCGGAAACAAAAACACTAAACATAAGTAAAGAAAATACTTCTATAACTTAGTCCAAGTAGGAACCAACCAAAATATACATAAGTGAGAAATCCAAAAGGTAGAGTGGACAAGTCCCACTCTCACATAACAAAACATAGCGTATCTTCCTAAATCGATTAATAGAAATCGAAGTCTCGACACCTATCTATTGAACTATCATCCTGGTAGTGGTCCATGGAAGGCTCTAGATCGAAGTACTCTTCCTCAACCCATGGTTCCGTGCCAAATAAATCAAACAGAGCCCGAGCACCTGCCGATGATAACAAATATCGGCTGAGCGTGGAATACTCAGCGTATACAAACTAATAACAATAAAGCAATAATAGCATAGAACATGCGAATCATGGAGACTGAAATCCATAAAGCATATCAAAAGGTAGAAACCATGTATAGCATATGTGATGGAATCCGAAATCCGAAACCAAAACCATAACCATGTGAGTCATACGATAATCATACCCTTGTAAGTTCTTGTGATTTCATGGAGTTACTTAGAGTCATTTATGATCCGTAGAGACATAGAGATACCGTAGAGCATATTCATAGAGCCAATACCATAGAGATCTTAGAGCATTTCATTTGTGATCCTTAGAGCTTGTGAAACGATCTTAGAGCTTATCATAGAGTTCTTGTGAGTTTACTATGATCCTTAGAGCTTGTGAACCAATCTTAGACAAATCATAGAGTTGCTTAAAATCATTCCTTATAAGTCATTTGTTGAAAAGCCCTTTTTGTAACTTTGAGAAATCCATGGAAAACTTCGGTTCATGCGAGACATGCGAGCATATGAGTATACAAGAGTACTAGCATATTTTGACATCCAAAAACTCTTAGAGACATTTCATCAAACAACTTAGAGTGCATCATAATAATAACTTACATCCAAGTATACAAGCAACATCCCACCATACTAATCAAGATATATGCATAGAAGAGATTAAGAAGAACAATAATGAGTGACTTAGTAGTATTGCAGATTGGTAGTAAAGTGTATCTACCTTGGTGAAATCAAAGACTTTGAATCCCAAAAGCTTGAACAAGCAAGAACCTTGAGTTCTTGGTTGAGAAACACCAAAGGAATGGAAGGACTTGATCTTCCTTCAAGCTTGAACAACCACCTAGCTCCTCTCCTTCTTTTCCTCTCAAAATCCTTCAAAATCAATGCACTAAGGGTTTCTGAAACCCTAAGGCACGAACAAGCCTTTATATAGACAAGGAGTGATGGCTAAAGTCTTAAACACCCTTAATGAAGAAAATCTGCGTATAGCCGATCGATCGGTGGTACAGACCGAGCGATGGGTGGCTTACCCGGTCGATTGGTGGTTTCAACCAGTCGATCGGTTGAAAACACCATCTCTGAAATTTTTTCCCATACAAATAAGTTAACCAGTCGATAGCTACCGATCGATCGGTAGGGGACCGGTCGATCGGAGGTTATCACCTAGCGATCGATGGTCCCCTGTTTTCTGTAAAATCCTGTTTTCACTACTTGAATCTTTCCCAATCATATTCTAACACTCCTTTATCCTTTAAACATAGTCCTTAAGGATATGTGGACCCATTAAAACTTGCACACCATAAATCCAAACACGTATATTAATATAAAGCCCATTAGTGCACAAAACCACACTTGGGCACTATTCACATACTATTCATTACTTAGTGTATTAAAGATTCGGGGCTCTACATCCCTCCCCCCTTACAAGAATTTCGTCCTCGAAATTAGAACGACACCAAAAACATAACAAGAACATGATCATTGCACATCCAACATAGAAACTATACAAACAAGTGAGGGTACTTTTCCTTCACTTCGGCTTCTCGCTCCCAAGTAGCCTCTTCCTTGGAATGATGTTGCCACTTCCCAAGGACTAGCGGGATAGTCTTATTACGCAAGACTTGATCACGATGGTCCAAGATCTGAACAGGTTGCTCAATCAATGTGAGATCCTCTCTAATCTCCACAGGATCAAGAGCAATGACGTGAGATGGATCCGGGATGTATTTCCTAAGTATAGAGAGATGAAACACATTATGGACCGCTGCCATGTGAGGCGGTAGTGCTACCCTATAAGCAACCTCACCAACCCTCGTGATGATCTCAAATGGCCCCACGTACCTAGGGCTGAGCTTTCCTTTCTTCTCGGATCGCATGATTCCCCTACTCGGTGAAATCTTCACAAAGACCCGATCCCCAACTTGGAATTCTAAATCTCTGCGGTGAGTGTCTGCATAGCTCTTTTGCCTATCCTGAGCAGTTTTCAGTCGCTCCTTGATTACCTTGACCATCTCTGCGGTCCGCTCAATCAATTCGGGACCAAGGACCTTCCTCTCACCAACCTCATCCCAATATAGCGGTGATCTACAACTCTGACCATACAGAGCTTCAAAGGGTGCCATTTGGATGCTTGCCTGGTAGCTATTGTCGTAGGCAAATTTAACCAATGGCAAGTGTTCCTCTCAACTGCCCTGAAAATCTAGCATACAAGCGCGGAGCATATCTTCCACAACCTGATTCACCCGTTCAGTCTGCCCATCGGTTTGAGGATGGAAGGCGGTGCTGAAATCTAACCGAGAACCCATAGCACTTTGAAAAGTTTTCCAAAATCTAGAAGTGAACCTAGGATCCCGATTAGACACGATGGAAAATGGCACACCATGCAACCAAACCACCTCCTTGACATACAGGGCCACCAACTGATTCGAACTAAAAGTAGTCCGATACGGAAGGAAATGCATAGACTTAGTCAATCTGTCTACAATCGCCCAAATAGCATCGAAGCCCTTCGCCATCCGCAGTAAACTCAGGATGAAATCCATCGAGATGTTCTCCCATTTCCATTCCGGAATAGGAAGGGACTTTAGAAGACCTGCCGGCCTTTGATGCTCGGCTTTAACCTGTTGGAGCACCAAACATCTAGAAACATACCCGGCGACTTCCCTCTTCTTGTTTCACCACCAATAGTGTCTCTTGAGATTCTGGTACATCTTGGTACCTCCCGGATGTACCGTGTACTTCGATCGGTGAGCTCGTCCAAGATCTCACTCCTCAACACTGTGTCGGCAAGAACACACAACCTGCCTTTGAATATGATAGCACCATCACCATTCAAAGCAAACTCCTGACTGCCATTAGTAACCGACTTGTCTCGGTAAGCAAGCAACTCATCATCCGAATTTTGCAACTCCTTGATTCGGCTCAAAATATGCGGCCTAACCGCGATGTTTGACAACACCAGTCCATAGGTGACATGCTTGAGAGTAGTGTCTAGGTTACACATATCATGCAATAACTTCTACTCTTATACTCTCAAGTGAGCCATAACCCCGTAAGGTTTTCTGCTAAGTGCATTGGCTACTACGTTAACCTTACCCGGATGGTACTGGATAAAAAAATCATTGTCCTTCTTAAACTCCATCCAATGATGTTGTTTTATATTCAACTCCTTCTAGAGAAAGAGATACTTTAAGCTCTTGTGGTCCGTGAACACCACGGACTCTTCCCCATAGAGGTAGTGACGCCAAATTTTCAGCGCAAAGACGACTGCTGAAAGCTCCAAGTCGTGTGTGGGGTAGTTTTGCTCATGCTCCTCCAACTAGCAGGAAGCATAGGCAACCACCTGCTTATACTGCATAAGGACACACCCAAGTGCAACAAGTAAAGCATCACTATAGACTTCAAAACCACCGCTCCCAGATGGAACCGTAAGAACAGGGGCTGTGGTAAGCCTCTTCTTCAACTCCAAGAAACTTGTCTCACACTTGTCACTCCAAGTGAACTTAGTGTTCTTTCTCGTGAGGTAGGTAAGCAGAGCGGCTAAGCTTGAAAATCCCTCCACGAACCTCCTGTAGTATCTTGTCAAGCCGAGAAAACTGTGAATCTCGGTAACACTCTTCGGCCTTTCCCAATTCATCACTGCCTCAATCTTGGCAGGATTGACTGAGATGCCTTCAGCAGACACCACATGTCTAAGGAAAGACACCTTGTCTAGCTAGAACTCGCACTTACTCAACTTAGCATAAAGCCTATGCTCTCGAAGAGTCTGCAATACAAGGTGGAGATCTCTCGTGTGATCATCCTGTGTCTGTGAATACACAAGCATATCATCTACAAATATGATCACATACTGATCGAGAGACAATCTGAACACTCGGTTCATCAGATCCCTAAATGCTACCGGCGCGTTAGTCAACCCAAAAGACATGACCAAAAACTTGTAATGGCCGTATCGAGTTCTGAATGCTGTCTTCGGAATGTCTTCCTTCCTGATCTTCAGCTGATGATAAGCAGATCGAAGGTCAATCTTTGAGAAGAGCCTTGCACCTTTCAACTGATCAAACAAGTCGTCAATCCGAGGTAATGGATAATGATTCTTGATAGTGACCTTGTTCAGTTGCCTGTAGTCAATGCACATACGCATCGACACGTCCTTCTTCTTCACGAAGAGCATTGGAGCTCCCCAAGGTGAGACACTTAGCCAGATAAAACCAAGGCCCTGCAATTCTACCAACTGGTCCTTCAACTCCTTAAGCACAATAGGGGCTATCCTATACGGATACCTTGAAATCGGTGCCGTGCCTGGAGCCAACTCAATCACAAACTCGCTTGCCCAATCAGGAGGCAATCCCGATAAGATCTCCAGAAAAACATCCATGTAATCACATACAACGGGAATGGATGTGGAGTCTCATACTTCTACGTTCTCGAGACTGAGAGTTGCAAAATGAGCAATGTCTCTCCCTTGAAGTCCCCTGAAATGAAATGGCTTTAACCCAACGGGTTTAAAGTTCACCACCTTTTCGAAACACGCCACATGCCCATGGTGAGCTGAGAGCAATCCATACCTAGGATAACGTCGAAATCTCAATCCTGAAATCCTAGAATAATCAAGTCGACTGGCAACTCGTGCAGCATGACTTGTACAACACTACCCAGATACACTTTATCAGTCTCAATAGACTTACCCATTGGAGTCGAAATGGACAATTCTCGAGGTAGCTTACTCGGCTTGGACGTAAAGTCTTCGGCAAAACTAGGTGAGACAAACGAATGAGTGGATCCCGTGTTGATCAACACTCTTGCTAGACATTCATTCACTAGCAACGAACCTGAGAATTTTAACTACCCAAGTTATAACTTGCCATATGCATAATACATATTAACACATGCATAACAATAAGCATCACATAGTATATGTATATATATGCAACACATCATCGCAATTATAGAACTTTAACAACATCAACTCGTGCGTACCTTACACAACATCATTAGATGCCTGTGCATCTCTATCTGTCATGGCAAAGACCCTGCCTTGGTTAGCTTGACGAGGTTGTTGGGTGGGCGGCAAGGATCTAGAGGCCTGAGATGAAGACCCCTGCAACGAAGTCTGCCTGCCTGGAGGTCGGACTCCCTGTAGTCCAGACTGTGACTGCTTTCGCGGGCAATCCCGAATCACGTGGCCCATCTCGCCATAGTGGAAGCATCCACCTGACAGTCTTCGGCAATCCCTTGTCTTGTGTCGATGACCACAGATGGCGCACTCCTCGAAAGTCTGTGATGCGAAGGAAGCCGGTGGCATAACCCTCGTAGCCTGTGATGTCATAGGACGCGGTACCTGAGGTGCAAAAGAAGGTCTCTGAGCCAACATCGGCTGAGAGAACTGGTACAGTACAGTCCTAGTCCTCTTCTCGGACTGTGAAGAACTACTCGACTGGCCCCGAGACATGCTTTTCCCGAAACCACTGTCTTTTCTCCTCATAAAATCTTCCGCATTCTTCTCAACGATCTTCGCCTTTCCTATTATTTCTCTCCAAGACTCCACTCGGAGAATGGACACCCGGTCTCGGATGAAAGCCTTCAAACTCATCTCAAACTTTCTGACCCGTAGGTCCTCAATAGCCAACAAGTGCGGAGCAAACCTAGAAAACTCGGTGAACTTAGCCTCATACTCGGCTACGCTCATCGTTCCTTGCTCTAAAAGCATAAACTCCCTTGCTTTTTATTCGCTAATAAACCTGGGAAAGTTGTAGCACCCCGGACTTTTTCATCTTTAATGAATGGCACTCTCGTAGCCAATTGGCCATTTTCATAGTGTAATTAATAAATAAGAGAGAAATCGGAAATTCTGAAATGTGAAAAATGTGCGTTTTCGAGAGACGAATCCAACGCAAGTTGAATCATCGAAATCGGACGAGCGAGTCAAAAGATATGGCCAAAACAGTTGGGACCAGCAGAGCACCGATCGCTCGGTTCATGGAGCGATCGATCGGTCCAAAACCGATCGATCGGAGGCTATCGACTAGTCGAAAAATTTGTATGGGGAAATTTTCCAGAGAGTGAGTTTTTGACCGGTCAATCGGTCAATAACACCGATCGCTCGGTAGGCAACCGATCGATCGGTCATAACCATCGATCGCTCGGTCTTCGTGTTTTTCATAATTTTCATTAAGGGTTTTTTCGTCTTTTGGGGGTTAAACCCTTTCTCCTTAAGGCTTGCCCGAGCCTTAGGGCATCATTCACTATACTTAGAGAGATTTGGGAGATAAGAGAGAAGAGAAAAGGGTTTCCTAAACCTAGGTTGCTTTTGGAGAAGAAATCAAAGGGGTGAAGACCCTAGATCGTCCCCAAGCACGTTTTCTTCAAGATTTCAACTCAAGCTCGGGTGAGGTGCATTCTCAAAGCTAGGGCAGCCCTCACTCACGTTTTTGAAAGGGATTTCTTCCCCAACTCAAGCTTCTTTCAAGCAAAGGCTTCATCTTTCAAGTTGGAGCTTCAATCAAGGTCCCTACCAAAGATCAAGCCTTGATTCAAGGTTAGTACACCCTACTAACTTCCCCTAACAATAACCTAGTTTTTCTATGAACTATATGATTTTGCTACTATGTATTTCTCCCTTATGAAATGTATCATATTCACTAAATATAAACAAGGTGAGGAAAATGGTGTGGATGCATGGATGAGAGGTTGATTGAGGCGATGGGATGCCGAATTTATGGTGTATGAATGTGTGGTGTGAAGAATGGAAAATGGAGGATGGGCATTTTACCAATAATGAACATACCTTGAGTTTTGGATGGAAAGTAGGCACTAAAAAGAAGAAGATGAACCATTAAGGAACCTTGCATGTTATGTGTTTGACAAAATGCCTAAACTAGGAATAAATGACATAAACGAAGAAAATGAAAGTAGGCCTTATGCATGTGTTCTTATGAATGATGAACTATTCAAATGCCACGTAGATTACTCAAATTCCTATATGGTTATACTGTGGATTGAATTGCTATACACTACTCTTCATGTCATATTGTCATCATGATATTACAAGTGCTACACACATCACACATGCATGCATGAAACCGGGTTTTCCAAGATTGTATTTGTATATGAAATGAATCAAGAACATGACAAGGAGGTTGGTAGCCCAAGGAAGGGTGCTAGCCTCTGGCTCACAAGAGAAATGGAGCAAGAACATGACAAGGAGGTTGGTAGCCCAAGGAAGGGTGCTAGCCTCTGGCTCACAAGTATACAAGTCAAGAACAAATCAAGGCATGAAATACAAGACAAGACACGACACACATACATGATTTGACCGAGACACGAAAAAGGTTTCCGAGATATGAGTTTTACCGAGGTTTTTGCATTCATACACGTATGTCAAGATATGGCTATGTATCTTATGCTTTCACTATTGCTTTAAATTAATATCTTGTATTGCTCACTGTTGTTATGCTTTCGCTATTGTTATGGTTAGCTAGTAGTTTGTACTCGCTGAGTATTCCATGCTCAGCAGTACTTTTATGTCGGCAGGTACTGTAGATGTCCTCGACCCCGAGCCTTGGGTCGAGGAGGAGTATGTAGAGGAGAGTTAGCCACCTATCCCATGGCAGTCTCAGGAGGATGGGGACTTGGATGTGTGGCCATACCTCGACTACTGTTGAGAGGAGAGGGTTAGAGAGTTCCGTTTTGTATTTTGATAGGTGGGCATGTCCACCTTTACTTTGATTGTATTTGGTATATGTTAACTTGGAATACTATTTGGAGTTATAGAAGAAAAGAAAAAGTTGGCTTATGCTTCCGCACTTATGTTTAGTTTCCGCGCTCTGATTATCATTGTATTATATTATGTTTAGCCTCTTGCATTACAGGATGGTTTGACAGGTACACGTTGTCACCTCTAAAGTATCCCTTAACTCCTAGGGGTATTTTGGGGCGCGACAGAAGTGGTATCAGAGCTCTAGGCATTAGAGTCCCTAGGGTCACATAGGAATGATACCATGATTGAACTAGGTATTAGAATTACCTTAAAGAGTTGTATTCCAAGTATGGACTAACAAGTTAATTCTAGTGAAAGTAGGTTGAACTTCAACCGAACATGGAGTCCTACGCTAGGAATATGGATTGTATGTGATGCCATTGTTGTGTATACCATGTATGCGTTAATTGTGTTATGCTTATTAAATATGCTTGATGAATATGTATTGAGTGAATTGCGAAAATTGTACTAAATGCGTATCCAAGTTAGACTCATGTTGTATTGTCGTTCTCAGGAGAAATCATGAGACGCAATACCCGGGGTCACGGGTACAACACGAGAGGCAATGGAGGTGATGCTCCATCGGGTGATGATCAACCCGGCTTTGCCCAAGCATTTGCATCCATAGCCGAGACTTGGGCTATGTTGGCAGCAAGGCAACCGGCCACTCCGCCTAATGCGGCACTTATACCGGCTCCTCCTAACCGAGCCCAAGCTGGGATAGAAGCTTTCCGGAGGATGAGGCCTCCAACTTTTTTTGGAAGCATTGATCCACTTGTCGCCGAGGGTTGGATTTGGCAACTTGAGAAGATATTCTCGGTATTGGCACCTACGGAAGTAGAGAGGGTCACGTGGGCTGCCTTTATGCTTGAAGGCGAAGCCGATCATTGGTGGAAGTCTGCACTTCAGACCCGAGAGTTGACCCGGCAAGGCCAAGAATGGACATGGGGAGAATTCTTGGACGTTTTCTACAAGAAGTACTTTCCGGTTGGGATGAAAGAAAAGAAAGAAATTGAATTTATTACCTTGGAGCAAGGTAATATGTCTGTAGCGGCTTACGAAGCCAAGTTCTCAGAGCTATCTCGATTTGCTCCACACATGATAGCTACCGAGGCTATGAAGGCCCGGAAATTCGAGAGGGGGTTGAAGGCCTACCTCAAGGATCGTGTCTCAATGTTCCGACATGAGACATATTCAGAAGTTGTGGACAAGGCATTGTTGGCCGAGTCGAACACCGAAGAGTTCTTTAAGAGAAGAGGAATGGAGAAAGGACAGTCTAGTATTTCAGGGGAGAAGAGAGCTAGGACTATGTCTTATCAGTCCGCAGGGCCGGCTCAGTCACAGAGGATGTACTCGGCACCACAGGCTCCCCGCCCTTTTGCTCCACCGGCTTTTCGCCCGGCTACCTCGTATGCTCCTCGCCCCGCAGTGACTTAGGCTACGGGTTATACTCCTCCCACTTATTCACATGATGTCTGCACCCTTTGTGGAAGGAGGCATTCAGTAGGGGAATGACGGAAGGCTACAGGAGGCTGTTTTCATTGTGGCGACCAGGGCCACATGATTCGGGATTGTCCCCGACGTCGATTGCCAGCTCAATCTTCGGGGAGCAGGCCCCTGATTAGGCAGACATCTCAGCCTAGCTCTTCTCAGGCTTCGAGGGCCTCACAGTCTACCCGGCCTCCTCGCCCAGCCACTCAGGGCCGAGTCTTCGCCCTATCGGAGAGAGACGCACGTGCATCCGACGATGTCGTGCAAGGTACGCAAAAAAATTCTAGAGTCTAAGTTGTGTAAATTTCTATGGTTTATTATGTGATTATTTATACTAAGGGTTACCTATGTATGATGCTTGTTGTTGTTTGAAATCTACTAATAGTAGCTACTTAATCGCACAGGCGCTTTATTAGTGAACGAGTGTCTCGCCCGAGTGTTGATCGACACAGGATCCACTCACTCCTTTGTGTCACCTAGTTTTGTGAAGGGATTTTTGACTGAGGCTATTCCGTTAGAGCGGGAGTTGACCATTGCAACTCCACTCGGTAAGTCAGTTGACACAAACAAAATATTCAGAGATTGTGTGGTTCAAGTAGGGGAGAATGAACTAGTGGCCGATCTTATCATTTTGGATTTCCAAGATTTAGACTTTGACGTCATTCTTGGTATGGATTGGTTGGCAAACCATCACGGGCATGTTGCGTGCTTTGAAAAGATGGTGAATTTCAAACCGGAAGGGGGTAAGCCTTTTCACTTCCGAGGATTAAGAGAGAGGGACATTGCTCGCCTCGCAGCCTTGAGTATAGCACACCCAGAAGCACAAAACTCATCGGCTATTCCAGTTGTGAGTGAGTTCTTAGATGTGTTCCCGGAAGAACTTCCCGGATTACCTCCTGATAGAGAGATCGAATTCGCTATAGAGCTTGCTCCGGGTACCGCTCCGATTTCAAGGACACCATACAGAATGGCCCCTATAGAGCTTGAAGAATTAAAGAAACAGATTGAGGAGTTACAACAACTTGGTTTCATCCAACCAAGTGTCTCGCCGTGGGGAGCTCCGGTTCTCTTTGTGAAGAAGAAGGACGGGTCTATGAGGATGTGTATAGACTACCGTCAGTTGAACAAGGTAACTATCAAGAATCGTTATCCCTTGCCAAGGATAGACGACTTGTTTGACCAACTGAAGGGAGCGAGATTCTTCTCCAAAATTGATCTTAGATCGGGGTATCACCAATTAAGGATCAAGACGGAAGATGTTCAGAAGACGGCTTTCAGGACTCGGTATGGGCATTACGAGTTCCTTGTCATGCCTTTTGGGCTGACGAATGCACCGGCGGCATTCATGGATTTGATGAACCGGGTGTTCCGATCTTACTTGGATCGATGCGTGATTGCATTCATTGATGACATTTTGGTGTATTCCCAGACACGGGAAGATCACGCACGAGACCTCCGCCTTGCTCTGGAGATGTTGAGAGAGCATAGGCTATATGCCAAATTGAGTAAGTGCGAGTTCTGGCTAGAGAAGGTCGCATTTCTTGGACACGTGGTGTCGGCCGAGGGCATTTCTGTAGATCCAGCCAAGGTTGAGGCAGTCATGAGTTGGGAGAGGCCCAAGAGGGTCACGGAGATACGTAGTTTTCTCGGATTGGCAGGCTAATATCGGAGATTTGTGGAGGGATTCTCCAGTTTGGCTGCACCTCTCACCTACTTGACAAGAAAAAGTGTAAAGTTCAGTTGGAGTGACCGATGTGAAGTAAGTTTCCAAGAGTTGAAGAAACGCCTCACCACAGCCCCTGTCCTTACTGTGCCATCTGGACCTTTTGGGTATGAGGTGTATAGTGATGCCTCGCACGTCGGACTCGGGTGTGTCCTAATGCAACACAAGAAATTCATTACCTATGCATCAAGGCAATTGAAAGAGCATGAAAAGAACTACCCCACTCACGACTTGGAGCTTGCGGCGGTCGTGTTTGCACTCAAAATTTGGCGATATTATCTGTACGGGGTGGAGTTTTATGTGTACACAGACCATAAGAGCCTCAAGTATCTCTTTTCCCAAAAAGAGTTAAACTTACGACAACGACGTTGGATTGAGTTCTTAAAAGACTATGAGTGCACTATCCAATATCACCCGGGAAACGCAAACGTGGTGGCAGACGCTTTGAGTAGGAAACCATCAGGGTTGTTGGCTCACATGTTGGTGCGGGAATGGAGATTGTTAGACGATTTGGCGAATCTGGACATCAGTGTGAATGATTCTGTCCGCAGTCCTGTTTTGGCAAATGTTACGGTTCGGCCGTACCTTATAGATTTGATCCAGGAGTACCAGGCCACAGATGCTGACTTGTTGGCTTTTCGAGACAAGGAAATTGCCAAGGGTAGTACGGACTTCTCTCTCAATAGCCGGAGTGCTATTACATTCAAGGGAAGACTTTGTGTCCCAGCCAATGCAGACCTTCGAAGAGAGATCATGGATGAAGCTCACCGTTCAAAGTACACAGTGCATCCTGGGGGTACGAAGATGTACCGGAACCTCAAGAGTCACTTTTGGGGGCGAAACATGAAGAGGGAGGTTGCGGAGTATGTGGCACGGTGTTTGGTGTGCCAACAGGTGAAAGCAGAGCATTTGAGACCGACGGGTCTTTTGCAGTCTTTCCCTATTCCCGAGTGGAAATGGGAACATATCTCTATGGACTTTATCGTGGGATTGCCGAAGACGGTCAAGAAGACCGATGCTAAATGGGTAGTTATTGATAGACTCACGAAGTCCGCTCATTTCTTACCGTACCGGACTACATTCAACTCCAATCAGTTAGCGGCGCTATACATCAAGGAAATAGTTCGATTGCATGGGGTGCCAGTGAGTATTGTGTCGGATAGAGACCCAAGATTCACATCCAGGTTCTGGAAAAGTTTTCAGGATGCTATGGGTTCCCGACTAGACTTTAGCACGGCTTTCCACCCACAGACCGACGGGCAAACAGAGAGGGTGAATCAAGTGATAGAAGACATGCTCCGAGCTTGTATGTTGGATTTTAAAGGAAGTTAGGAGGATCACCTACCTTTGGTGGAATTCGCCTACAATAACAGTTATCAAGCAAGCATACAAATGGCACCTTTTGAAGCCTTATATGGAAGAAGTTGTAGATCCCCCTTGTATTGGGATGAGGTTGGAGAAAGAAAGATTTTGGGCCCTGAGTTGATTGAACGAACCGCGGATAGGGTCAAGCTTATACGGGAGAGGTGGAAGACCGCACAGGACAGACAGAAAAGCTATGCCGACAACCGAAGGAGGGATCTTGAATTCCGAGTCGGTGACTTTGTGTTTATCAAGATTTCACCGACCAAGGGTGTTATGCGATTCGGGAAAAGAGGCAAGCTTAGCCCGAGATATGTGGGCCCGTTCGAGATCATTACTCGAGTCGGTGAAGTTGCTTACCGTGTTGCTTTGCCCGCTCACATGGCCGCGGTCCACAACGTGTTTCATATCTCCCAGCTTCGGAAGTACATCCCGGATCCTTCTCACATCATCGAGCTTGATCCGGTTGAGATTCGAGAGGATCTCACTTTGGTTGAGAAGCCGGTTCATATTTTGGATCGAAGAGACCAAATACTTTGCAACAAGACTATTCCGCTAGTTCTCGTGCAATGGCAGCATCACGCTCGAGAAGAGGCTACATGGGAACGTGAGGCCGAAGTCAAGGCGAAGTACCCCGAGTTGTTTGAATGATTTTGTGTATGACTTGTAATTTTGTTTCGAATTGTTATGCTAAGTTGTTTAAATTGTAAAGCACGCATTGTCCAAATTTCGAGGATGAAATTTTTGTAAGGGGGGGAGAATGTAGCACCCCGGACTTTTTCATCTTTAATGAATGGCACTCTCATAGCCAATTGGCCATTTTCGTAGTGTAATTAATAAATAAGGGGGAAATCGGAAATTCTGAAATGTCAAAAATGTGCGTTTTCAAGAGACGAATCCAACGCAAGTTGAATCGTCGAAATCGGACGAGCGAGTCAAAAGATATGGCCAAAACAGTCGGGACCAGCAGAGCACCGATCGCTCGGTTCATGGAGCGATCGATCGGTCCAAAACCGATCGATCGGAGGCTATCGACTGGTCGAAAAATTTGTATGGGGAAATTTTCCAGAGAGTGAGTTTTTGACCGGTCGATCGGTCAATAACACCGATCGCTCGGTAGGCAACCGATCGATCGGTCATAACCACCGATCGCTCGGTCTTCGTGTTTTCCAGAATTTTCATTAAGGGCTTTTTCGTCTTTTGGGGGTTAAACCCTTTCTCCTTAAGGCTTGCCCGAGCTTAGGACATCATTCACTATACTTAGAGAGATTTGGGAGATAAGAGAGAAGAGAAAAGGGTTTCCTAAACCTAGGTTGCTTTTGGAGAAGAAATCAAAGGGGTGAAGACCCTAGATCGTCCCCAAGCACGTTTGCTTCAAGATTTCAACTCAAGCTCGGGTGAGGTGCATTCTCAAAGCTAGGGCAGCCCTCACTCACATTTTTGAAAGGGATTTCTTCCCCAACTCAAGCTTCTTTCAAGCAAAGGCTTCATCTTTCAAGTTAGAGCTTCAATCAAGGTCCCTACCAAAGATCAAGCCTTGATTCAAGGTTAGTACACCCTACTAACTTCCCCTAACAATAACCTAGTTTTTCTATGAACTATATGATTTTGCTACTATGTATTTCTCCCTTATGAAATGTATCATATTCACTAAATATAAACAAGGTGAGGAAAATTGTGTGGATGCATGGATGAGAGGTTGATTGAGGCGATGGGATGCCGAATGTATGGTGTATGAATGTGTGGTGTGAAGAATGGAAAATGGAGGATGGGCATTTTACCAATAATGAACATACCTTATTTTTGGATGGAAAGTAGGCACTAAAAAGAAGAAGATGAACCATTAAGGAACCTTGCATGTTATGTGTTTGACAAAATGCCTAAACTAGGAATAAATGACATAAATGAAGAAAATGAAAGTAGGCCTTATGCATGTGTTCTTATGAATGATGAACTATTCAAATGCCACGTAGATTACTCAAATTCCTATATGGTTATACTGCGGATTGAATTGCTATACACTACTCTTCATGTCATATTGTCATCATGATATTACAAGTGCTACACACACCACACATGCATACATGAAACCGGGTTTTCCAAGATTGTATTTGTATATGAAATGAATCAAGAACATGACAAGGAGGTTGGTAGCCCAAGAAAGGGTGCTAGCCTCTGGCTCACAAGTGAAATGAATCAAGAACATGACAAGGAGGTTGGTAGCCCAAGGAAGGGTGCTAGCCTCTGGCTCACAAGTGAAATGAATCAAGAACATGACAAGGAGGTTGGTAGCCCAAGGAAGGGTGCTAGCCTCTGGCTCACAAGAGAAATGGAACAAGAACATGACAAGGAGGTTGGTAGCCCAAGGAAGGGTGCTAGCCTCTGGCTCACAAGTATACAAGTCAAGAACAAATCAAGACATGAAATACAAGACAAGACACGACACACATACATGATTTGACCGAGACACGAAAAAGGTTTCCGAGATATGAGTTTTACCGAGGTTTTTGCATTCATACACGCATGTCAAGATATGGCTATGTATCTTATGCTTTCACTATTGCTTTAAATTAATATCTTGTATTGCTCACTGTTGTTATGCTTTCGCTATTGTTATGGTTTGCTAGTAGTTTGTACTCGTTGAGTATTCCATGCTCAGCAGTACTTTTATGTCGGCAGGTACTGTAGATGTCCTCGACCCTGAGCCTTGGGTCGAGGAGGAGTATGTAGAGGAGAGGGAGCCACCTATCCCATGGCAGTCTCAGGAGGACGGGGACTTGGATGTGTGGCCATACCTCGACTATTGTTGAGAGGAGAGGGTTAGAGAGTTCCGTTTTGTATTTTGATAGGTGGGCATGTCCACCTTTACTTTGATTGTATTTGGTATATGTTAACTTGGAATACTATTTGGAGTTATAGAAGAAAAGAAAAAGTTGGCTTATGCTTCCGCACTTATGTTTAGTTTCCGCGCTCTGATTATCATTGTATTATATTATGTTTAGCCTCTTGCATTACAGGATGGTTTGACAGGTACACGTAGTCACCTCTAAAGTATCCCTTAACTCCTAGGGGGTATTTTGGGGCGCGACAAAAGTACTATTCATGGAAAGTCTCTTGGAATTCCGCCCATGTCCACGGTTCACCTGCCTTAGTAACATCTCTCTGCCTTTGGGCAGCTCACCACCAATGTTCGGCTTCACCTTCCATTACGATGGAAACCAATTCAACTCTTTATTCCTCCTTGCATCGGAGAGCTCGAAAGGTCTTCTCCAACTGCATGATCTAGGACTCTACCACCATTGGGTCCAGAGTACCATAAAATGTTGGAGGCCGTAGTCTCCGGAAAGCTTCGAGCCCTGCGGTATGATGCACCAGTGTAGGCACTGGAGTAACCGGTGGGGTAGGAGTAGGTCTGGCTGCCAATAAAGCCAAAGTTTTAGCTATGGAATCCATAGCATTCGTAAAGTACAACGGCTCCTCCTCTCTTGGAACCTCGCCCTGGGATCTCCGAGCATGGTAACCACAACCCCGAATGCCGCGACTCATGATATCAAATCCTGAGAAACATGAGTCTAACTTGGATACCAAACCTCACACATCATATGTAGCAATTCAATAACATGAAATGCTATTACGCATATAGTATATATCAAAGTATACACATAAGAACACAATCCCAACTTAGAGTTCTCTAGCGTAGCTAAAACACTTGTATTGGGCATCTACCCTTTGCTTTTTGTACTAAGACTAAGGACATAGTCCAACTAGAAGACCGACCTAAGGATTCACTTGATACCGGTTATGCCGTGATAACAAGCACAAGACAACCAAGTCCATCTGAGTTCTAAGTTCAACTCAGAGAACTTACTTCTGCTTAGTCCAAGGGAAACTGATCCCTAGAATAGAACAACTCTAGTTCCAGCTTAAAAGACACTAGCCTATATGACCTAATGCCTTGGCTTTGATACCAAGTCTGTCGCGACCCAAAATACCCCCTAGGAGTTAGGGATACTTTGACTCGTGACCACTGTATCATACCTCCGATATGATACATAAGGCACACATGGAAACCTGTCAGAGTACCTGAACATACATAGCGGAAACGATATACAATGCACAGTGGAAACAAAAACACTAAACATAAGTAAAGCAAATACTCCTATAACTTGGTCCAAGTAGGAACCAACCAAAATATACATAAGTGAGAAATCCAAAAGGTGGAGTGGACAAGTCCTACTCTCACATAACAAAACATAGCGTATCTTCCTAAATCAATCAATAGAAATTGAAGTCTCGACACCTATCTACTGAACCATCATCCTGGTAGTGGTCCATGGAAGACTCTGGATCGAAGAACTCTTCCTCTACCCATGGTTCTGTGCCACATAAATCAAATGGAGCCCGAGCACCTGCCGGTGATAACAAATATCGGCTGAACGTGAAATACTCAGCGTATACAAACTAATAAAAATAAAACAATAATAGCATAGAACATGCGAATAATGGAGACTGAAATCCATAAAGCATATCAAAACATAGAAATCGTGTATAGCATATGTGATGGAATCCGAAATCTGAAACCAAAACCATAACCGTGTGAGTCATGCATCCGATAATCATAGCCTTGTGAGTTTTTGTGAGTTTATGGAGTTACTTAGAGTCATTTATGATCCGTAGAGACATAGAGATACCATGTAGCATAGTCATAGAGCCAATACCATAGAGATCTTAGAGCATTTCATTTGTGATCCTTAGAGCTTGTGAAACGATCTTAGAGCTTATTATAGAGTTCTTGTGAGTTTAGTATGATCCTTAGAGCTTTTGAACCGATCTTAGACAAATCATAGAGTTGCTTAAAATCATTCCTTATAAGTCGTTTGTTGAAAAGCCCTTTTTGTAACTTTGAAAAATCCATGGAAAACTTCGGTTCATGCGAGAATATGAGTATACAAGAGTACTAGCATATTTGACACCCAAAAACTCTTAGAGATATTTCGTCAAACACTTAGAGTGCATCATAATAATAACTTACATCCAAGTATACAAGCAACATCCCACCATACTAATTAAGATATATGCATATAAGAGATTAAGAAGAACAATAATGAGTGACTTAGTAGTATTGCAGATTGGTAGTAGAGTGTATCTACCTTGGTTAAATCAAAGACTTTGAATCCCAAAATCTTGAACAAGCAAGAACCTTGAGTTCTTGGTTGAGAAATACCAAAGGAATGGAAGGACTTGATCTTCCTTCAAGCTTGAACAACCACCTAACTCCACTCCTTCTTCTCCTCTCAAAATCCTTCAAAACCAATGCACTAAGGGTTTCCGAAACCCTAAGGCACGAACAAGCCTTTATATAGGTAAGGGGTGATGGCTAAAGTCTTAAACACCCTTAATGTAGAAAATCTGAGTATAACCGATCGATCGGTGGTATAGACCGAGCGATCGGTGGCTTACCGGTCGATCGGTTAAAAACACCATCTCTAGAATTTTTTCCCATGCAAATAAGTTAACCAGTCGATAGCTATCGATCGATAGGTAGAGGACCGGTCGATCGGAGGTTATCACCGAGCAATCGGTGGTCCCCTATTTTCTGCAAAATCCTGTTGTCACTACTTGAATCTTTCCCAATCCAATTCTAACACTCCTTTATGCTTTAAACACAGTCCTTAAGGATATATGGACCAATTAAAACTTGCACGCCATAAATCCAAACACGTATATTAATATAAAGCCCATTAGTGCATAAAACCACACTTGAGCACTATTCACATACTATTCATTACTTAGTGCAATAAAGATTCGGGGTTCTACATTGATCTTCTCCGCCTAAGATCAAGGATACTACCAAAAATAGGGCACTTATGCTAGAAAGGCCTTATGCCAAACAATAAGGAACCACAAAAAATATCATGTGTCACACAAACATGCATCAAAAACATTCCAAGCAGTAGTAATTTAAGATTACAAATCCAATTAAGAACATGACTAGTTAGTCCGACTGAGGATACACATCTAACTAAATCTCACAGAATGCTAAATTATAGCTAATTCACTTAGACACATTTAGTGAACAGTTCAAAAGTGAAGCAATATGTGTGTAGTGGTGGTCTGACAAGATACTAGATCAAGGTTTATTTCCCTTTCCAAGGATATGACATTAACCACTAAGGGGACTCCCGGAGATATTCATCATAGAAGTCAAACATAGTTAGATCCAGAAATGCTGAATTTTGTTTTTTACATTTTGGTGAACCTTTATCCATTTTATTTGACTCATTATTTTTCTTTTATTTTTGGTCAAATACCTCCAAATTTTGTAAGATTTCTTTTGATGTTCTTTATCTGAACATATCTTTTCATACAATGATGGCTTTCACACTATCCGAGTAGGTAGTCCTGGCTATTAGCAGTAGGGGCTTTCACTCTAGTGACCCAGATAGATACCTACTGTCCGCCTAGGTAACCATTTCATACTGTTTGCATCTAATAGTGACTTCACACTAGCCCAGTAGGTAGCCCTTTTCATTGTAACAACTTTTGCCCATGGAGGATACACAAAATGGGGATGACTAACAAATATGGTCATTCCAGATTGGTTATCCAAGGTCACACTTTTGGAATAAGTCAAACACCTATAGATTGGGAATTAGACCTCTCAACAGAATCAGTTAGAGTGCATGTGAAATTTGTAAAGCATACACACATGAATAAGACTCTAACTGTTCAAGATAAAACCAGTCTAATTTTCAGCATAACCAAGAAACTATGAAGGTGATATATCCTCAATCAGCACCAAACTCATGTTCAACCCTGGACATGTATAGAAATAAAGATCACATAAGGAATGCAGATCATGCAAGTCGAACAAGGGCAACATGAAAAAAATATTTTTTGATTTTATAGTTTTTCAATGTTTTTGGATTTTTCATAATAAAAAAAACAGAAAACATACCAAAGCAAATAAATACTAGTAAAAAGAAAGACTACTAGTATACACAGATAGCATAGCACTAGGATAAGATAGAACGCTAACAGCACACCCTAGGCTATGATAGGCACGGGCTAAGTAAAGCTCTTCATGTCTTACTTTCTCACCCAAACGGTTTTAGCAGTTTGATTGACCCTTTGGTCTCTAACCGTTTCAGTTGAGTTAGGTATGACCTTTTGCCTTTTCCTCCTATTCCTCCTTTTCTAGGATTGAGTCCTAGAATTATGGCTGGCATTATGGTTCTCCCCGTTACCTCCTTTATATCTAGCATAACGAGTGTCATGACCATGCCACTGTCTAGAGTTATCATAGATATTCAAGATATCATCATTCAACTTCTTAGACATCTCCACTAGGACCTCAACTCTCCTTTGAAGATTCCCATTAAAATTGTTGTGGTTCTCAAAACCATGATTGGGAATTCTTCGAAGTTTAGGACATCGAGGCTTAATATGACCCTTCACTCCACAGTTGTGACATGTAGGAATGAATTTCTGAGTAGAAGGGTCCTTCCTATTTTTAGGAGGTTGCCTTTTAGCACCAGGCTCTGTAACGTCCCAAAATACCCCCTAGGAGTTGGGATACTTTGGCGACGTGACTTAACCTTAATCAACCTGCAAGAGTATACAAGGCATGCAAAATAGAGAACTAAAAATTTCTTTAATGACTTAACTATATTCTAAGTGCAAATGATTACAATAATTGAATAGGATTTACAACATGAACATGAACACTTCAACTTGAGTCCCAACTC
The DNA here is from genome assembly GCA_015143295.1 of Tetracentron sinense. NCBI lineage: Eukaryota > Viridiplantae > Streptophyta > Magnoliopsida > Trochodendrales > Trochodendraceae > Tetracentron > Tetracentron sinense. The sequence goes on along the minus strand of CM026566.1, from coordinate 6,093,414 downwards.
AAGTGAGACAACATCCCCAAACACAAGAACCCAAATACATGTCCCTCTCTCACTCATCCCAACCATTGGCCATATGCCAAGCCTCCTAATATCAAGGTAAGCATCCGAATAACCTCCTACTCACCCTGAGCTACCTCGATCCAAGGGACAAGAGTCCACATATCGCATAATGTACCTGCTGACATAAAAGTACAGCTGAGCATGGAATACTCAACGAGTACAAGCTACTAACTAACAATAGTAATAACAATAAAATAACATACATCATACAGTTCATCATCACATTTCAAAAATCAGAGTGCGGAAGCAATAACAAATATAATGTTGAGCATCATATTTAAACTCATACTTAGGGTTCATGCTTTGACTAAAACCTTTTTCACCTTCCTTATGATTCTTGTAATTTACACTTTACATTTTATGCTTCTTGTGGGTTCCTTACATGTCTTATAAGGTTATTCTCGTTGGCTAGCATCCGAACTATGAAATGGACGGATATACTAGGTTCTTATCTGGTTCTTGTCTCATGAGTATCATGCGTGTTTTCTTGTCGACTTGCTTGTGAATTTTCTTATTTGCCTGGGAACAAATGATAATGCCCATACCTGGTCTTAGTACATTATCACCCTTCCATATTTCTTGATTCTTGCTTGGAGACAGATACTAGTACCCGTACATGGTCTTAGTATACTAGTATCCTCTCATACTTGTTGGAAACATGTGTTAATGCCTGTACCTGGTTTTTGTACATTAACACCCTTTCATATTTGCCTTGGAAACATATGCTAGTGTTCGTACCTAGTCTTAGTACATTATCACCCTTCCATATTTCTTGATTCTTGCTTGGAGACAGATACTAGTATCCTCTCATACTTGTTGGAAACAGGTGTTAATGCCCGTACTTTGTAACGCCCCAAAATACCCCCTAGGAGTTAGGCGATAATTGGGCTCATTTCTTATCCTTCAAACTATCCTGCAAGAATATACAAGGCAAGCTAAATGGTGAACTGAAAATTTCTTTCATAACTAAACTGTATTCCAAATGTTGACATAACAATTGACTTAATAAAATTTCCAACAAGTACAAAAGAGTTCAATGCCTGAGTTACTAACTCAAGCTTACACGTAAAGTCCCAACAAAATCCCAAAATACATGTCACTCTTACTCAACCCAACCCTAGGGCCACATGTCAACCCCTAACCTCTAGCTAACACGCCGAGCAACCTCCTACTCTCCATGATTTATCGATCCAAGGGCTCGAAGCATAGGTAACGAACTATGTACCTACCGACATCAATGTACGGCTGAGCATGAAATACTCAGCGTGTACCAAATACTAACCAACAGTCATAGCATAGCAATCAATCACAATATAAAGCAGGAAGCAATTATATCATAACAACAAGTAAAAAAATTTATATTTCATGCTTGTAGTACAGAAGCCGATAAAAACTCTTGAAATCATCGTGTACTTGACTTGACTCAAAATACTATTTTCGTGTTTAAAACTTGTCTTGCCATGTTCATGCCATGCTTGTCACGCGTGTAATGTCATGTCGTGTCATGCTTGTATCATGAGTATCATGCTTGTCATGCTTGTATCATGTTATGTCAGGCTTGCTTGCTTGGAATGAAATGCACTTGTGAGGGAGGGGAGACCCCTCTTATGCAACTTGTGAGGGAGGGTGGTGTAGAACCCCCTCTTATGTAACGCACTTGCGAGGGAGGGGAGACCCCTCTTTCAATATGAATGCAACTTGTCATGTCATGTTCTTGCTTGTGATCATGCTTGCTTGGAATCATGCAACTAGTGAGATGCACTTGTGAGGGAGGGGAGACCCCTCTTATGCAACTTGTGAAGGAAGGTGGTGTGAAACCCCTTCTTATCCAATGCACGTGTCATGCTTGTCATGCCATGGAATCATGCTTGCTTGCTTGGAAAATAAACATGTTCATGCTACTTTTGAAGGAGGGGAGACCCCTCTTCCTAAATGAGAAACAACTTGTGAGGGAGGGGAGACCCCTCTTTAACAAAATGCATTGAATATAACATGCATTCTTTGGGCGTTCTTGTAGCACCCCAGACATTTCCAACTTTAATAAATAGCATTTTCGTACCTAATTGGCCTTTCTCATAGTCTAACTAATAAATAAGGGAGAAATTGGAAAGTCTGAAATGTCAGAAATATTCATTTTCGAAAGACGAATCCAACGCAAGTTGAATCGTCAAAATCGGACGAACGAGTCAAAAGATATGGCCAAAACAGTGGAACCTGCAGAGCACCGATCGCTCGGTCCTCATCAGCGATCGATCGGTCCAAAACCGATCGATCGGTGGCTATCGAATGATTAGAAATTTTGTATGGGGAAAATTTCCAGTGAGCTGGTTTTTGACCGATTGCTCGGTTAGGAAACCGATCGCTCGGTCCCCGCGTTTTTGCAGAATTTTCAGTAAGGGCGTTTTCGTCTTTTAGGGGTAAAACCCTTTCTTCTTAAGGCTTGCCCGAGCCTTAGAGATTTATTTAAAACACTTAGAAGCTTTTGAGAGTTAGAGAGAGAGGAGAAGAAATTCTAACCTGGGGTTTTGATTTTGAGAAGGAATCAAAGGGGTTTAAGAACCCTAGATCATCCTCAACTTGGATTGCTTCAATTCCAAGGCTCAAGCTCGTGTGGGAGCCATTCTCCATGTTAGGGCAGCACTCACGCACGTTTTTCAAGGGGTTTTCTTCCCCAACTCAAGTCTCCTTCAAGCAAAGGTTCCCTCCTTCCAAGTTGGAGCTTCAATCAAGGTTCATACCAAGGTCAAGCCTTGATCTAAGGTTAGTACACCCTACTAACTTTCCCTAGCAATAATCTAGGTTTCTATATAAAAATGTGATTCTTTATATTCTTTATATTATGTTTCCTCCTTATGAAATATGTCATCTCCACTGAATATAAACAAGATAATGGAAAACGGTGGGGATGTGTGGATGGGATGTTGGATGTGGCGATTGGATGCCGAGATGTATGATGTGTGATGTGTGATGTGTGTGATGGAAATGGTGGATGGGAATTTTACAAATAATAAACTCACCTTGATGATGTGATGGAAGGTATGCACTAAAAATAGGGAATGGAAGGATTAAGAATTGTTGCACACCATATGTTTGATAAAATGCCTAAACAAAGGTTAAATGAATTTAAGGAAGTGAATGAATGTAGGCCTTATGCAATTGTTTCTATAAATGATGTCTTGACCAAAAGCATGTGGATTACTTAAAGTATTTCATGTTTATACTATGAATTGGAATAGGATGCAATATCTCTCTTGTTAACCGTATTCCCATGATTTTCACTATTGGCACGCACATGAGCACGCATGTAGGCATGAACCGAGTTTTTCAAGAGCATATGCATTTAATAATCAACATGAAAACATTACATGTCAAGGAGGTTGGTGTCCCAGGGAGAATCGGGTACTAGCCTCTGGCTCACAAGAAAACCCTTAAAACACCTATTGTCAAGGAGGTTGGTAGCCCAGGGAAATTCGGGTACTATCCTCTGGCTCACAAGAAAACTAAACAAGTAATAAAAATTATCTATTGTCAAGGAGGTTTGTAGCCCAGGGGCATTCGGGTTCTAACCTTTGGCTCACAAGAAAACCCTATATCAAGGAGGTTGGCAGCCTAGGGAGATTCGGGTGCTAACCTCTGGCTCACAAGTTACAAGATGAGGACAAGGCATTCATGCATGCACGCATACATGATTTGTACGAGGCATACCGAGACATGACATGGGTTTTCCAGCATGGGTTTTATCGGTGTTTTTGCATTCATGCACGTACATCAAGATGATAATATTGCTCTATGTCTAATATTGTTTATTTTTATGATTCTACTATTGCCTTGAATTGATGCTTTGTATTGTATTACTCTTTGTGTGTTTATTATTGTTATGGTTAGCTAGTAGCTTGCACTCGTTGAGTATTTCATGCTCAGCCGTACTTTCATGTCGGCAGGTACTGAGGGAACCCTCAACCCGGAGCCTTGGGTCGAGGAAGAATACATAGAGGAGAGAGAACCGTCTATCCCACTACAGTCTTAGGGAGACTGAGACCTTGACGTGTGGCCATACCTCGACTACTGTTGAGGGGAGAGTGTGAGGGAATTTGATGTATTTTGATATTTTGATAGGTGGGCCTGTCCACCTTAGACTTAGACATGTTTTGTATTTATGGTCACTTGGAATACCATTTTAAGAACTATAGAAAAGAAAAAAAAAGTTAGTTCATGCTTCCACATTTATACTTAGCTTCTATGCTCTGATTATCATTGTTTAGTATTGTATTTATCTTGCTAATTACAGGATGGTTTGGCAGGTACGAAGTGTCACACCTAAAATATCCCTTTACTCCTGGGGGGTATTTTAGGGCGCGACAGAGGTGGTATCAAAGCTCTAGGCATTAGAGTACCTAGGGTCACATAGGAATGATACCATGATTGAACAAGGTATGAGAATTACCTTAAAGAGTTGTATTCCAAGTATAGACTAACAAGTTAGTCTCAGTGAAAATAGGTTGAACTTCAACCAAACATAGAGTCCTACGGTAGGAACATGGATTGTATGTGATGTCATTGTTGTGTATACCATGTGTGCATTAACTGTGTTATGGTTATTAAACATGCTTGATGAAGATGTATTGAGTGAATTGTGAAAATTGTACTAAATGCATATCCAAGTTAGACTCATGTTGTATTGTCGTTCTCAAGAGAAATCATGAGACGCAATACCCGGGGTCGCGGGTACAACACAAGGGGCAATGGAAGTGATGCTCCATCGGGTGATGATCAACCCGACTTTGCCCAAGCTTTCTCTTCAATAGCCGAGACCTTGGCTATGCTAGCGGCAAGGCAACCGGCCACTCCGCCTAATGCCGCACTTATACCTACTCCTCCTAATAGAGCACAAGCCGGAATTGAGGCATTCTGGAGGATGAGGCCTCCAACTTTTTATGGAAGAATTGATCCACTTGTCGCCGAGGGTTGGATTCGGCAACTCGAGAAGATATTCTCGGTATTGGCCCCTACTGAAGCGGAAAGGGTCACATGGGCCGCCTTTATGCTTGAAGGCGAGGCCGATCATTGGTGGAAATCCGCACTTCGGACCCGAGAATTGACCCGGCAAGGTCAAGACTGGACTTGAGAAGAATTCTTGGAAGTTTTCAACAAGAAGTACTTTCCAATCGGGATAAAAGAGAAGATGGAAATTGAGTTCATTACCTTGGAGCAAGGTAATATGTCGATAGCGGCTTATGAAGCCAAATTTTCGGAGCTATCTCGATTTGCTCCACACATGATAGTGACCGAGGCTATGAAAGCCCAGAAATTTGAGAGGGGGTTGAAGGCCTACCTCAAGGATCGAGTCTCAATGTTCCAACATGAGACATACTCAGAAGTTGTGGACAAGGCACTTTTAGCGGAATAGAATTCCGAAGAATTTTTCAAGAGAAGAGGAATGGAGAAAGGACAGTCAAGTAGTTAAGGGGAGAAAAGAGCAAGGACTAGCTTGTATCAGTCCGCAGGGCCGGCTCAGTCACAGAGGATGTATTCAGCACCACAGGCTCCCGGCTCTTTTGCTCCACCGGCTTTTCGCCCGGCTACCTCATATGCTCCTCACCCCGCAGTTACTTAGGCTACGGGTTGTGCTCCTTCGATCTATTCACATGAGGTCTGCACTCTTTGTGGAAGGAGGCATCCAATAGGAGAATGCCGGAGGGTGATAGGAAGTTGCTTCCATTGTGATGACCATGGCCACATCGTTAGAGATTGTCCTCGACGTCGTTTACCAGCTTAGTCCTCAGGGAGCAGGCCCCCGATTAGGCAGACATCTCAGCTTAGCTCTTCTCAGGCTTCGAGGGCCTCACAGTCTACACAGCCTCCTCGTCCAGCCACCCAGGGCCGAGTCTTCGCCTTATTAGAGAAAGACACACGTGCATCCGACGATGTCGTGCAAGGTACGCAAGAATTCTAGAGTTGAAGTTGTGTAAGATTTCAATGGTGTGTTCGGTGACGTCATTTACTAGCTCAGTCCTCAGGGAGCAGGCCCCCGATTAGGCAGACATCTCAGCTTAGCTCTTCTCAGAATTCTAGAGTCCGCACTCTTTGTGGAAGGGCTACCTATGTATGATGCTTGTTGTTGTTTGAAATCTACTGATATTAGTTACTTAATCATACAGGCACTTTATTAGTGAACGAGTGTCTCACCCGAGTGTTGATTGACACAGGATCCACTCACTCCTTTGTGTCACCTAGTTTCGCAAAGGGATTTTCGACTGAGGCTACTCCGTTAGAGCGGGAGTTGACCATTGCAACTCCACTTGGCAAGTTAGTTAACATGGACAAGATATTCAGAGAGTGTGGTTCAAGTAGGGGAGAATGAACTATTAGCCGATCTCATCATCTTAGATTTCCAAGACTTGGATTTTGATGTCATCCTAAGGATGGATTGGTTGGCAAACCATCACGGGCATGTTGCGTGTGTTGAAAAGATGGTGAACTTCAAGCCGAAAGGGGTTAAGTCTTTCCACTTCCGAGGATTAAGAGAGAGGGACATTGCTCGCCTCTTTATGAAGAAGGACGGGTCTATGAGAATGTGTATAGACTACCGTCAGTTGAACAAGGCAACTATCAAGAATCGTTATCCCTTGCCACGGATAGACGACCTATTTGACCAACTGAAGGGAGCGAAATTCTTCTCTAAAATTGATCTTAGATTGGGGTATCATCAATTAAAGATCAAGGTGGAAGATGTTCAGAAGACGGCTTTCAGGACTCGGTATGGGCATTACGAGTTCCTTGTCATGCCTTTTGGGCTGACGAATGCACCGGCAGTGTTCATGGACTTGATGAACCGGGTGTTCCGATTGTATTTGGATCGATGCGTGATTGTATTCATTGATGACATTTTGGTGTATTCCCAGACATAGGAAGATCACGCACGAGACCTCCACTTTGCTCTAGAGATGTTGAGAGAGCATAGGCTATATGCCAAATTGAGTAAGTGTGAGTTCTGGTTAGAGAATGTCGCATTTCTTGGACACGTGGTGTCGGCCGAGGGCATTTCTGTAGATCCAGCCCAGGTTGAGGCAGTCATGAGTTGGGAGAGGCCCAAGAGCGTCACGGAGATACGTAGTTTCCTCGGATTGGCAGGCTATTATTGGAGATTTGTGGAGGGATTCTCCAGTTTGGCCGCACCTCTCACTTACCTGACATGAAAGAATGCCAAGTTTGTATGGAGCGAGAAGTGTGAAATCAGTTTCACGGAACTGAAGAAGCGGCTTACTACGGCCCCCGTCCTTACTGTGCCTTCAGGGCATGTTGGTTATAAGGTGTATAGTGATGCCTCGCATGTTGGGCTCGGGTGTGTCCTAATGCAACACAAGAAGGTCATTGCCTATGCATCAAGGCAATTGAAAGAGCATGAAAAGAACTATCTCACTCACGACTTGGAGCTTGCGGCGGTCGTGTTTGCACTCAAGATTTGGCGCCATTACCTTTACGGGGTAGAGTTCTATGTGTTCACGAATCACAAGAGTCTCAAGTACCTATTTTCTCAAAAAGAGCTAAATTTATGGCAGTGGCGTTGGATTGAGTTCTTAAAAGACTATGAGTGCACTATCCAATATCACCCAGGAAAAGCAAATGTGGTGGCAAACGCTTTGAGTAGGAAACCACCGGGGTTGTTGGCTCACATGTTAGTGCGAGAATGGAGATTGTTAGAAGATTTGGCAAATTTGGACATCAATGTGAATGACTCCGTCCGCAGTCCCATTTTGGCAAATGTTACGGTTCGGCCGTACATTATAGACTTGATCCAGGAATACCAGGCCACGGATGCTGACTTGTTGGCTTTCCGGGACAAGGAAGTTGCCAAAGGTAGTACGGACTTCTCTCTCACTAGCCAAGGTGCTATTACATTCAAAGGAAGACTATGTGTCCTAGCCAATGTGGATCTTCGACGAGAGATTATAGATGAAGCACACCGTTCAAAGTACACAGTGCATCCTGGGGGTACAAAGATGTACCGAAACCTCAAGAGTCACTTTTGGTGGTAAAACATGAAGAGGGAGGTTGCGGAGTATGTGGTACGGTGTTTGGTGTGCCAACAGGTGAAAGCAGAGCATTTGAGACCGGCTGGACTTTTGCAGTCTCTCCCTATTCCCGAGTGGAAATGGGAACATATCTCTATGGACTTCATTATGGGGTTGCCAAAGACAGTTAGAAAGACCGATGCTATATGGGTTGTTGTCGATAGACTCACGAATTATGCCCATTTCTTACCGTACCGGACTACGTTCAACTCAAATCAGTTAGCGGAGCTATACATCAAGGAAATAGTCCGATTGCACGGGGTGCCGGTGAGCATTGTGTTGGATAGAGACCCTCGCTTCACTTCCAGGTTCTGGAAGAGCTTTCAGGATGCCATGGGTTCCCGACTGGACTTTAGCACGACTTTCCACCCACAGACCGACAGGCAAACCGAGAGGGTGAATCAGGTGATAGAAGACATGCTCCGAGCTTGTACGCTAGATTTTAAAAGAAGTTGGGAAGATCACCTACCTTTGGTGGAATTCGCTTACAACAATAGTTATCAAGCAAGCATACAAATAGCACCTTTTGAAGCCTTGTATGGAAGAAGTTGTAGATCCCCTTTGTATTGGGACGAAGTTAGAGAAAGGAAAATTTTGGGTTCTGAATTGATTGAACAAACTGCGGATAGAGTCAAGCTCATTTGGGAGAGGTTGAAGATCGCACAAGACCAACAGAAAAGCTATGCCGACAACCGAAGGAGGTATCTTGAATTCCGAGTCGATGACTTTGTTTTTGTCAAGATTTCAACAACCAAGGGTGCTATGAGATTCGGGAAGAGAGGCAAACTTAGCCCAAGATATGTGGGTCCGTTCGAGATCATTACTAGAGTCGGTGAGGTAGCTTACCGTGTTGCTTTGCCCGCTCACATGGCGGCGGTCCACCACGTGTTTCACATCTCCATGCTTCGGAAGTACATCCCGGATCCTTCTCATGTCATCGAGCTTGATCCGGTGGATATTCGAGAGGACCTCACTTTGGTTGAGAAGCCGGTTCACATATTGGATCGAAGAGACCAAGTGTTTCGCAACAAGACTATACCACTAATTCTCGTGCAATGGCAACATCACGCTCGAGAAGAGGCTACATGGGAATGTGAGGCCCAAGTCAAAGCGAAGTACCCCGAGTTGTTTGGATGAATTTGTATATGACTTGTGATTTTGTTTGAATAGTAATGCACGCATCGTCTAAATTTCGAGGACGAAATTTTTGTAAGGGGGAGAATGTAGCACCCCGAACTTTTCCAACATTAATGAATAGCATTTTCATAGCTAATTGGCCTTTCTCGTAGTTTAATTAATAAATAAGTGAGAAATTAGAAATTCCAAAATGTTAGAAATGTTCATTTTTGAAAGACGAATCCAACACAAGTTGAATCGTCGAAATCGGACGAACGAGTCAAAAGATATGACCAAAACAGTGGAACCTGCAGAGCACCAATCGCTCGGTCCTCATCAGCGATCGATCGGTCCAAAACCGATCGATCGGTGGCTATCGACTGGTTAGAAATTTTGTATGGAAAAATTTTCCAGAGAACTAGTTTTTGACCGATTGCTCGGTCAGGAAACCAATCGCTCGGTAGGCAACTAATCGATCGGTCTTAAACACCGATCGCTCGGTCCCCGCGTTTTTTACAGAATTTTCAGTAAGGGTGTTTTCATCTTTTGGGGGTTAAACCCTTTCTTCTTAAAGCTTGCCCAAGCCTTAGGTATTTATTTACAACACTTAGAAGCTTTTGAGAGTTAGAGAGAGAGGAGAAGAAACTCTAACCTAGGGTTTTGATTTTGAGAAGGAATCAAAGGGGTTTAAGAACCCTAGATCATCCTCAACTTGGATTGCTTCAATTCCAAGGCTCAAGCTCGTGTGGGAGCCATTCTCCAAGCTAGGGCAGCACTCACGCACGTTTTGCAAGGGGTTTTCTTGCCCAACTCAAGTCTCCTTCAAGCAAAGGTTCCCTCCTTCCAAGTTGGAGCTTCAATCAAGGTTCCTACCAAGGTCAAGCCTTGATCTAAGGTTAGTACACCCTACTAACTTTCCCTAGCAATAATCTAGGTTTCTATATAAAAATGTGATTCTTTATATTCTTTATATTATGTTTCCTCCTTATGAAATGTGTCATCTCCACTGAATATAAACAAGATAATGGAAAAGGGTGTGGATGTGTGGATGGGATGTTGGATGTGGCAATTGGACGCCGAGATGTATGATGTGTGATGTGTGTGATGGCAATGGTGGATGGGCATTTTATAAATAATAAACTCACCTTGATGATGTGATGGAAGGTATGCACTAAAAATAGGGAATGGAAGGACTAAGAATTGTTGCACACCATATGTTTGATAAAATGCCTAAACAAAGGTTAAATGAATTTAAGGAAATGAATGAATGGAGGCCTTATGCAATTGTTTCTATAAATGATGTCTTGACAAAAAGCATGTGGATTACTTAAAGTATTTCATGTTTATACTATGAATTGGAATAGGATGCAATATCTCTCTTGTTAATCGTATTCTCATGATTTTCACTATTGGCACGCACATGAGCACGCATGTAGGCATGAACCGAGTTTTTCAAGAGCATATGCATTTAATAATCAACAAGAAAACATTACATGTCAAGGAGGTTGGTAGCCCAGGGAGATTCGGGTACTAGCCTCTGGCTCACAAGAAAACCCCTAAAACACCTATTGTCAAGGAGGTTGGTAGCCCAGGAAAATTCGGGTACTAGCCTCTGGCTCACAAGAAAACTAAACAAGTAATAAAAATCACCTATTTTCAAGGAGGTTGGTAGCCCAAGGACATTCGGGTACTAGCCTCTGGCTCACAAGAAAACCCTATATCAATGAGGTTGGCAGCCCAGGGAGATTCGGGTGCTAACCTCTGGCTCACAAGTTACAAGATGAAAGTTCACAAGATGAGGACAAGGCATTCATGCATGCACGCATACATGATTTCCACGAGGCATACCGAGACCTGACATGGGTTTTCAAGCATGGGTTTTATCGGTGTTTTTGCATTCATACACGTACATCAAGATGATAATATTGCTCCATGTCTAATATTGTTTATTTTTATGATGCTACTATTGCCTTGAATTGATGCTTTGTATTGTATTACTCTTTTCGTGTTTATTATTGTTATGGTTAGCTAGTAGCTTGCACTCGTTGAGTATTCCATGCTCAGCCGTACTTTCATGTCGGCAGGTACTGAGGGAGCCCTCGACCCGGAGCCTTGGGTCGAGGAAGAGTACATAAAGGAGAGAGAACCATCTATCCCACTACAGTCTCAGGCGGACCGAGACCTTGACGTGTGGCCATACCTCGACTACTGTTGAGGGAAGAGTGTGAGGGAATTTGATGTATTTTGATATTTTGATAGGTGGGCCTGTCCACCTTAGACTTAGACATGTTTTGTATTTATGTTCACTTGGAATAACATTTTGAGAACTATAGAAAAGAAAAAAAAATGTTAGTTCACGCTTCCGTATTTATACTTAGCTTCCATGCTCTGATTATCACTGTATTTATCTTGCTAATTACAGGATGGTTTGGCAGGTACGAAGTGTCACACCTAAAGTATCTCTTAACTCCTAGGGGATATTTTAGGGCGTGACAATTCTTGTTCTTGTCAAAAGTGAGGCAAAACATATCGTAAGATATGCCCCACCTCTATTTACCAACTCTTTCGTTTGGCCTTGTCATGGTGTTCGTGAACCGGGAATAAAACCTTGAAAACAAACATGGTGTTTAATGCTTGAAGATCCTACTCGTGGACTACATGTCATGCTCGTGGATTCGTGTACAATTAAGGATGACATTGGCATGAAATCATTTGCATTTAATCAAGAATTAAATCAAACAATTAAGCATTTAATCTATCCACATGCCATTCTAGGAAGTAAAGGAATTCACACATGCATTTTCTATGAATAAATCATCATCTTCTTCATTAAGGCATTTCATCAAACATTTGGTATGTGCATTATGGTTAATCCTAAATCTTGGATTTCTAGGTGGGTTAATGCTCACAACATACATGTGTGTTCGTTATTAGTACAATTCCCTCCCCATTTCGTTCATTACATAACATACACACGGCATCCAATCGCCCATGCACACTCCATCTATACATACCAACCATTCTTATTCTTAGAAATTAGGGAAAACAAATAAAAAGGAAGAAAAGTGAGAAGAAGGTGAACTAGGAGGGTAGTATAGGCTACCGACCTTGAATAGGGTGAAGAAAACCCTTGATGTGTAGTTCCAACTTGAGGAAGAACCCCTCTTGGGTTTGAAGAACTCTTGTTGCTTTGGGGGAGATCCTTACTTGAAAATTTTCAAGCTTGGGCTACCCTTGATCTCCACAAAACCCCTCTTGGAAATCCCCAATCTTCCTCCCCTTTCTCCCTCTCAATCCCTCTCTAGGTTTAGGTTCCCCCAAAAATCTCGGTTTTAAGAGCAAACTGGGCGCGAGTGCGATCTATCGCACATAGACCCGAAGGGAAATCAAAAAAACTTGCCTGAATACGATCGATCATAGAAATCTGCAATAGATCGCACTATTTTTCGGTCGATCGCACCTTATTTGCGATAGATCGCACTCCCCTTTTCCTGATTCCGATAGATTTTACCCCACTTTGGTATTTTGACCATAACTTTTGACTCGTTTATCAGATTTTGATGATTTAGCTTGCGTTGGACTTGTCTTTCGAAGGGGAACAACTTTCATGTTTTATGAAACTCTTAATTCAGAGTTTTAGATAGTCCAAAGGGGCCCACAAGTAGACTGGTCTGCAATTTCAGCAGAAAAACAATGAAAAACCCACTTTTGACTAAGCTTAGAATCAAAATATGGAAAAATGTTAAACATGAACCTTGAAGAGGATTTTAATACGGTTCTAATGGTTCAAGAATCACTCGATTCCAATGAGAGATGAGAAAACTAGAGATATTCAAAGTTGAGAATAATGTTAAGACGTTCCTCTTGACACTTAGGGTATTCTCATACCCCATCTACCTTGAATCCCACCTCTACACCATTCTCATAACTCACGATCCTAAGTTCTTAAGCCAACTAAGGTAACCTGTTGGGCAAAACCCATGTGCATGGGAGGCCCGACTACTACGAAAACTCTTGAATTGAAAATTTTCACAGCACTATTCACAACCCTACTCACATGAAGAGTGCATGTGAAATTCGGGGCTCTACAAACTTGGTCTTAGTACATTAACACCCTTTCATATTTTTCTTCAAAACATATGCTAATGCCCGTACCTGGTCTTAGTACACTAGCATACTTTCGTATTATTCTTGTCTTGGAAACAGATACTAGTGCCCGTACCTAGTCTTAGTACACTAATATCCTTTCATGCGTGTTGGGGAACAGATGTTAGTGCCCGTACCTGGTCTTAGTACACTAACACCCTTCCATGTTTCTGGATTCTTGCTTTTCGTGTTTTCTTGTGAGTCAGGTATGACATATCCTAGGGATATGCCCTATCCTTGATATTCATGTTCGTTTAACTTGTGAGCCGAAGGCTAGCATCCGTACATCCCTGGGCTTCCAACCTCCTTGACATGTAATATTTTTACTTGATTTATCATATGCATATATTCTTGAAAACCCAGTTCATGCATGCATGGCTGCGTGTGTGTAGCAATTGTAGTAGACATAATGACATGCTTGAATAGGAGGATCACATGAGTGTAGCATTTCAATTCTTAATATAATCCAATGGGAAGATAGATAGCATGTAAAGTCATTTGATCAAGGTAGGCATTTAGAAAGAATAACTCAATTCATGCTTTTATAATTCCAGTTCACATTTAAGCATTTTATCAAACACTTCTTAGGCATCACATTTATAGTCTTTCAATTTAAGTTTCTTAGTGCATATTTTTCAACAAACACAAGCGTGTATTCATTATGCTTGAAAATGCCCTTCCACCATTATCCATCACACTACATACATCACCCCACACGGCATCCATTCGCCACAATCCCCCATCCATTCGCACATTCCCACACCTTTATCTGTTTATCTTGTTTATTATAGGGATTACATCATATCTCAAGAAAAAAGGACAACAACATATAAACTCATCATATTTGAGGAAGGAACCTAGGTTATTACTAAGGAAGTTAGTAGGGTGTACTAACCTTTGAAAATTGAAGGAGAACTTGAGGGAAGATGAGATCCAAGCTTTCGTTTGATCGCAAACACCAAACATTGGTCCAAACCCTAGCTTTCCTTTCTCTTCCTTCTCCAATCTCCCAAAATCCCCAAATATAAGCTTTGAGGGATTATGAAACCCTCACCCACGAGTTGGGGCTTTATATAGAAAAAAGGGGGTGACCAAATGACCACCCTACCCATAAAATTTCGGCCAAAATAGACCAATTAGGCCAAGTGCTCGAGGAGCGGTTGACCGGTCATATGAGCGGTCGATCAGTGGTGAGGAGCGGTCGACCGGTCAAAATCTCCTATCTGGAAAATTTTCCCATAGAACATTTAGTGTGAGAGCGGTCGACTGGTGGTTAGAGCGTTCAACCGGTAGGCTACGAGTCGACCAGTGGCTAGAACGGTCGACCGGTTGGTCTGTATGTCGCCCATTTTGTCGATTTTTCTCATTTTTCCTACTTCGGTGTTTTCGCCATAACTTTTGACTCGTTTGTCGGATTTTGACAATTCAACTTGCGTTGGATTCGTCTTTTGAAAATGAACATTTCTGGGGTTTTGAAATCATTAAATTCTTATTTATTTATTAATTATACTACATGAAAGGCCAATTGGCTACGAGAACCTTATTCATTAGCTACGAAAAGTTTCGGGGTGCTACATTCTCCCCCCTTACAAAAATTTCGTCCTCAAAATTTGGATGACACCAAATCAGGCGGGGACACCTCTCTCACACACAAACTTGAACTCTGTCACCTAGTTATACTAAGGACACACTAATCCTTCATCCATCAACACAAGACTAGGCACTTGCTTGTTGGCAAGGCACTTAGGTTTTTCAAGTCACTAATCACCCACGAAAAATAAGAAAAATTCCATAGCATAATATAATATGTTTATACATGTATGGAACATATTTAAACACAACATTACGTCATCATTTACAACCAAAATTTCTATCTCTCGACATTCATGCAATATCATTAGGTGCCTGAGCATCTTGCCCTGAGATAGCAAAAACTTGACCCTCATTAGCCTGACGTGGAGGCTGTATGGGCTGTTGGGGCCTCGAAGCTTGGAATGACTCTTGTTACATAGGAAGTCGATTTGGGAGTCTAGTCCCTTGTTCTGATGGTAGATCTCCACCATTGATTGGCCTCACCCTCCATCATGAAGGTGGCCCAAGTGAATTTCTCTACCTCAGTAGGCAACAATACTGAATACAGCTTCTCCAGCTGTCTGATCCATGCTTCAGCAACCAATGGATCAATGCCAACATAAAATACCAGGGGCCTCATCCTTCGAAATGCCTCAATTCCCATGGCATGATGTGCAGGAGTAGGTACAAGTGTCATAGTAGGAGTGGGGGTAGAGGGATGCCTAGCTGCGAGCATAGCTAAGGTCTCAGCTATCGACCCTAATACTTGTGTAAGGTCAGGTTCCTCATCCTCTACCGACGCATCACCTCTGCTTCCCCTAATAGGGTAACTGCGACCCCGATTGCCATGTCTCATGATCGAATCCTGAGGACAATAGCAAAGCATGAGCCTAATTTGGAACCCAACTTATCTCGTCCCTAATTTCAACAATCATTTCACGTTTATACATATATAATAATACATCGAGGTATACAATAAGATAAGGTAAGCATACCATTAATGTTTCCTAGCATACGGCACTAAGTCCTCACACTTGGTTAAGATATTAACCGGTTACATACTTAAGGCATTAACTGGCTTAGGATTAGGACTAATGCGTGTTTTTTTTAAAAAGTAAAATCCACTTAATTTTGATGACATGTATGATGCTTCTACAATCTACATGATGCGTATGCAATGTGCATATGATGTTTATGATATGCGTGTGATGTTCATGCAATGCATGATGCTTATGCCATGCATGATGCTTATGTGATGTATGACATGCATGCTATGGATGATGCTTATGAGATGCATGATGCGCATGGTATGTATGAAGTGTATGCTATTTATGATGCTTATGGTATGCATGAAAGTGCATGTCATGCATGATTATCTTTGGAGTTATAATTTATTTGTCCTTTTGGACTGAGCATCGGGTCTAGAACGTGCTGCAGAATTAACGCACATCTATGTCTAGAAACGTGCATCAGACATCCATGAGCTCTTCCAATCATTTGGGACTGAGCACTGGGTTTAGGACGTGCTGCAAATAATGCGCATTTGTACCTAGAAGTGTGCCTCAAACATCCCAGAGTTGGTTAAAAATATGTTGATATCCGTATATGTTCCTACTAGTCGTGGGGTTTCCAGAACTCACATGGACTTATTGTCACATCGTGATGTACGAGTTATGCTTATTTGTGATGTAAGACACATTAAGTATCGTTTAACAAGCAATTTCACGGGTACGCATAATAATACATACATCAAAACCTATGTCCCTATTTTCACAACGACTCTAAATACACTAGACTTATAAGACCTAAGAGCATCCTATAGCCTCTCTTGGGAAACAATTCCCTAGAGAGACCTAATAACACAATGCATGACAAGGACTTACCCCTCCCTTGTCAACCAACACCTAGGCTAGACTCTAGCCTGAGTATCACATCACTCATGGGTCTAATTGGGAAACCTGTTCATATATCATAGGTTTTTCACTAAGCATGCAACATATAATATGCACACAACACAAGGTATAATACCACATAACAATTCAACACATAATAGTATAAGTATATAAAATTTGCAATTTTTCTAGGGAGAATATACGCTAACTTTAGTTGAAATCAAACCGTTATGGACAAGGATTAAGTAATTAGTCCATACTTGGAATACGACTCCTAAGATGAACCTAATGCCTTGGTTTATTCATGGTATCATTCTCTAAACGACCCTAGAGACCTAATGCCTAGGCTTTGATACCACTTCTGTAATGCCCCAAAATACCCCCTAGGAGTTGGGATACTTTGGTGACGTGACTTAACCTTAATCAACCTGTAAGAGTATACAAGGCATGCAAAATAGAGAACTAAAAATTTCTTTAATGACTTAACTATATTCCAAGTGCAAATGATTACAATAATTGAATAGGATTTACAACATGAACATGAACTCTTCAACTTGAGTCCCAACTCAAGTGAGACAGTATCCCCAAACACAAGAACCCAAATACATGTCTCTCTCCCACTCATCCCAACCATTGGCCATATGCCAAGCCTCCTAATATCTAGGTAAGCATCCGAATAACCTCCTGCTCACCCTAAGCTACCTCGATCCAAGGGACAAGAGTCCACATATCACATAATGTACCTGCCGACATAAAAGTACGGCTGAGCATGGAACACTCATCGAGTACAAGCTACTAACTAACAATAGTAATAACAATAAAATAACATACATCATACAGTTCATCATCACATTTCAAAAATCAGAGTGCAGAAGCAATAACAAATAACAAATATAATCTTGAGCATCATATTTAAACTCATACTTAGGGTTCATGCTTTGCCTAAAACCTTTTTTTACCTTCCTTATGATTCTTGTAATTTACACTTTACATTTTATGCTTCTTGTAGGTTCCTTACATGTCTTATGAGGTTGTTCTCATTAGCTAGCACCCGAACTATGAAATAGACGGACATACTAGGTTCTTCTCTGATTCTTGTCTCGTGAGTATCATGCGTGTTTTCTTGTCGACTTACTTGTGAATTTTCTTATTTGCCTAGGAACAGATGATAATGCCCGTACCTGGCCTTAGTACATTATCACCCTTCCATATTTCTTAATTTATGCTTTGAGATAGATACTAGTACCCGTACCTGGTCTTAGTATACTAGTATCCTCTTATACTTGTTGGAAACAAGTGTTAATGCTCGTACCTAGTCTTAGTACATTAACACCCTTTCATATTTGCCTTGGAAACATATGCTAGTGTCCATACCTGGTCTTAGTACATTATCACCCTTCCATATTTCTTGATTCTTGCTTGGAGACAGATACTAGTACCCGTACTTGGTCTTAGTATACTAGTAGCCTCTCATACTTGTTGGAAACAGGTGTTAATGCCCGTACCTGGTCTTAGTACATTAACACCCTTTCATATTTGCCTTGGAATCATATGCTAGTACCCGTACCTGGTCTTAGTACACTAGCATACTTTCATATTATTCTTGTCTTGGAAATAGATACTAGTGCCCGTAACTGGTCTTAGTATACTTATATCCTTTCATGCGTGTTAGGGAACAGATGTTAATGCCCGTACCTGGTCTTAGTACACTAACAACCTTCCATATTTCTTGATTCTTGCTTGTCGTGTTTTCTTGTGAGCCTGGTATGACATATCCTAGGGATATGTTATACCCTTGACATTCATGTTCGTTTAACTTGTGAACCAGAGGCTAGCACCCGCACATCCCTGGGCTTCCAACCTCATTGACATGTAATATTTTCACTTGAATTATCATATGCGTATATTCTTGAAAACCAGTTCATGCATGCATGGGTGCGTGTGTGTAGCAATTGTAGTAGACATGATGACATGCTTGAATATGAGCATCATATAAGTGTAGCATTTCAATTCTTAATATAATCCAATGGGAAGATAGATAGCATGTAAAGTCATTTGATCAAGGTAGGCATTTAGAAAGAATAACTCAATTCATGCTTTTATAATTCAAGTTCACATTTAAGCATTTTGTCAAACACTTGGTAGGCATCACATTTATAGTCTTTCGATTTAAGTTTCTTAGTGCCTATTTTTGAACAAACACAAGGGTGTATTCATTATGCTTGAAATGCCCTTCCACCATTATCCATCACACTACATAAGTCACCCCACACGGCATCCATTCACCACAATCCCCCATCCATTCGCACATTCCCACACCTTTATCTGTTTATCTTGTTTATTATAGGGATTACATCATATCTCAAGAAAAAAGGACAACAACATATAAACTCATCATATTTGAGGAAGGAACCTAGGTTATTACTAAGGAAGTTAGTAGGGTGTACTAACCTTTGAAAATTGAAGGAGAACTTGAGGGAAGATGAGATCCAAGCTTTCCTTTGATCACAAACACCAAACTTTGGTTCAAACCCTAGCTTTCCTTTCTCTTCCTTCTCCAATCTCCCAAAATCCCCAAATATAAGCTTTGAGGGTTTATGAAACCCTCACCTGCGAGTTGGGGCTTTATATAGAAAAAAGGGGGTGGCCAAATGACCTCCCTACCCATAAAATTTCGGCCAAAATAGACCAATTAGGCCAAGTGCTGGAGGAACGGTCGACCGGTCGTATGAGCGGTCGATCGGTAGGCTAGCGGTCGACCGGTCAAAATCTTCTCTCTGGAAAATTTGCCCATACAACATTTAGTGCTAGAGCGGTCAACTGGTGGTTAGAGCAGTCGACCGGTAGGCTACGGGTCGACCGGTAGGCTACAAGTCGACCGGTGGCTGGAGCGGTCGACCAGTTGGTCTGTATTTTTTCCATTTTGCTGATTTTTCACATTTTTCCTACTTCGGTGTTTTCGCCATAACTTTTGAATTGTTTGTCGGATTTTGACGATTCAAGTTGCGTTGAATTCGTCTTTCAAAAATGAACATTTCTGGTGTTTCAAAATCTTCAAATTCTTATTTATTTATTAATTATACTTCGTGAAAGGCCAATTGGCTACGAGAACCCTATTCATTAGGTACGAAAATTTTCGGGGTGCTACTGGCTTAGTGTTCGAGTTGATGGAATTTCCTTCTCATCTCCACACCTCTGATTTTGCTCAATATCAGCCAACTTGATTTCCATACTTATCTTTTCATCAAGACAAACATGTAAATCAGATTCAAGTAGCTGAGTCTTGGCAAGGAAGGAAGCCTTCTCTTCCTCAAGCTGTGACACAAGAGCTCTTAACCCTGAAGCCACTTGGTCTAAGGCATCTTTTTCTATTTTAATAGATTTGATCTTTTTGGACATAGAAAACTGAAACTTTTTCAACTTTAGGCATTCCTGAAATAGTTCATTACAGGCTGCCTCAAGGTCTCCCTCAGAATCTGAGTCATTCTGACTCTCATCATCCTCCTCACCATCACTACAATGTTGGTTACTCACAACATTTGAAGAATATTTTTTAACCCTAGACAGAGATGCAGTGAAGGCTACATAACCCCTAGTCTCCTCACAAGAACTATCTAATTCCTCATATTCAGATTCACTGTCATCCCTTGCCTTGCCCTTAAATCTTTTCTTACTAGAGCACTCAGTGGCAATATGGCCATAGCCTTGGCAATCATAGCATTGAACACCATGGGGTTTCTTGTCCACACTTTTAAGATGTTCTTATTTTCAAAGTGCTTGGACTTGGGCTTTTCATAAGATTTTTGTCTTTTCGGATTAAATCTCTTATTAAGTTTCAAAAAAAATTTGAATTTCTTAGCAAAAAAAGCAAATTCTTCTTCTTCATCCTTAGAGTCACTATCTGAATCATCTATGGATTCTTTGATGGATTTCAAGGCAATAGATTTTGGTTTCTTAGATGGATTCAAATGTAACTTATAGGTTTGGAGGGAACCAACCAACTCCTCGATTTTGAGAGCATCAACATTTTTGCTTTCTTCGATGACGGTAACCTTCGATCGAAATCTCTCAGGTAGAGATCTTAAAATTTTTCTAACAATTTTGGACTCAGGAATTCTTTCCCCTAGATTGAAACTAGAATTGAAAATGTCACTCAGATTAGCATAAAAACTGTCAAAAGTTTCATTATCATCCATCAACAACTTTTCAAACTTAGAGGTCAGCAATTGAAGTTTGGAGATCTTGACAGTTGTAGTCCCTTCATGTGTAATTTGAAGAATGTCTCATACCTCCTTCGAAGTGTCACATTTACATATACATCAAAATTCTTCGAGAGTGACAGTGGCGAAGATTGCATTTAGACCCTTACTATTCTATCTACAACTTTCAAGGTCTACATTGGTCCATTCAGAAGAAGGTTTAGGGATGGTCCGATCATCTATGGTCTTTGTTGGATGGGTCCAACCTTGTTCAATGGAGAACCAAACTCTCTCATCTAATGATTTAAGAAACGCTCTCATTCGAGCTTTCCAATAGGTATAATTATTCCCATCAAATAATGGGGGACAAGAAATGGATCCTCCCTCTCTTTGGAGATTCATATTCACCGAAAATATGAGACAAGATCACAATAAAAAGTTAGTGAAGCCGCTATGATACCAGTTGAAAAAATTTGGTGAATTTCAAATCAAGGTTTGAGTTGAGAACTCATAAATTCAAGGGGATGGTTAAGGCTTCTTATAAGTCTATCTACCATTTTTCATCTTTTAACAATTAAGTTATTAAGTTAAGGGATGATGTACTTTAATTGCAAAAATTAGAAAGCCAGGCAAACCACAACACAAGGATTTTTACGTGGAAACCCTTCAGGGGAAAACCACGGGACCTAGTACAGCCATAAGAATCCACTAAGACAAAGTAAGCAAGAACTTACAAGACTCAAACTTGACTCCTTCCTACTCGACACTTCGATCCTTCAGTTCTTAGTCCTCCACGCCTCGAAAAGTCATCACGTACTCACAAGTCCCGTGATCAACCGCAGCCGCTCGTACTTCTCTTCGTGTCTTGAAAACAATCCACGATCTTCCGATTGATCTCCGTCAATGACAGCTTTGGGTTCCACCGACCAATTCACACATTCACGATCCATCTCGGATCGATCTCTTTCGCAAAGGCTCTAGAACACTCAAACCAAGGTGTTCTATCTAGAACGGGTTGATGGTTTGATAGAAAACAATACCTAGATGGACTCTTTCAATGCACAAGTCCAAACAAGCTAATATGGAGCTTTAGGCTTGTAATGTCTAGGTAGAATGCACCAATCAAAGGGGAGGAGAACACCAAGTTTTTAGAGTTTTTATGAACTCTAGGAGTTAAAAACACTCTCTATACTCTTCCTAAGTTATCTCCCACGTACTAGAAGGGTTCCCAATCTATAGAGGATCAAAAACCAAGGTATAGAAGTTGCTAAAATAGTTAAAAACACCCAAGATATGTAAAAATTGGTTTTTGGCAAGTTTCCCATATCAGGGTCGACCCTGGGAGTTAGTTGGGTCGACCCAAGTGTGCATTTTGGTCGACCGAACCATCCTCCAGGGTCGACCCTCACTTTTCTTAGCCTCTGCCAATTTGCACCATACAAAAAACCTTATACCCAGGGTCGACTCTGAGGGGCCAACTTGAAACTTAAACTTCGTTTTGGGTCTTTTCCCTTCACAAAAGTTGTAGCTCTTTTTGACGCGATCGTTTTGACATATTATGGAGAACAATCCGAGCTACGGTTTGGGAGATATCCTCAAAACAAGCAACCTTAGTTTTTTGAAAATTTTCAGATTTTTAAACAAGTTTTGCACTGTTTATCTCATCACCTAGGGTCCGTATGATTAGTCTAGGACACTTACCACCTAAGGCAACATATTAGGATTATTCTAAGTCAATTCCCACCTATGGTAGCATGGTATCTAGGTCACTTACCATGCTATGAAGGAAATGATCAAACCGAGTCTTCAACGGTCTTCAACTTCACTTGTTTACGAATGCTTGATGGCAACGACACAAGATACACACCTAGACTCACTTGTTTTGATACCGGAATATGCCAATACAAAAAAAAAATGGACTTTACAAAATGTGCCCAATAGAATAATGAGCTACACCTAACTGGATTAAGCTCGGGGAATGGCCTATACCAATTAAGCAGTATGTTTAGTATTTATTTTTCATAATTCAACATACAATGTTAGATTTTAGGAGATAAGTGTTGGGTATGGATATCTGAACATCATCAGTTATTTTAAAAAAAATATTTTGTATAGTTTAAGGGAGAAGAATATAATTGTGATATTTTTGGCTTGGCATGTCTACCTCATTTTCAAAACAAGACCATATTGAGGTTTGAAGTATGGAGAACATAGTTAGCTATTACACCGTTTGTTATCTCATATTTTTTTTTTAGCAAATCAAGCACCCTAAAGCCTTCTTGAGAATTTTCTAGCAAGCAAAATAGGAATCACTTTAATTTAATTTTCCTTTTCTCATTACCCTTATCAGATCGGCTTCTCAACAACAGAACACATCGCTTAAGGTGAAGATGTGCATTGTATCATTTCAAGAAACCCTAAATTTCCTCTTTTGAATTGGTCCATGACCATGCATTCTTCTTGTCAAGGAAGCCCCCTCTTATGATTATCAACTCGGGGTAGAGCCTTTTGTGTGTTCCTTAGAAGAAACAAGAAAGGATTGTTTCATGTGTGAATGTTTAGGTGTGGGCATCATTATGATAGTTAAAAGCAAAAAGAAGATTTTTCATATCTTCCTTTTGTTTTTTGGTTAACACAACTACTACACAAGGTCATATCTTCCTTTAGTATGGTGGGAATTCAGATGCCCTACTGCTGGTGTAATTGGGCTAAATCCCTACACACAGAGCCACTTAGCAAATACAGACAGATAATAATGCAGTTAAATAAACAATTAATTATTTAATTAATTAAGGTAGAGAATCGCTTCGCTGAGCGGCACTAAAAGTGAGTCTTTCTTGAAGATAGTCGAAGCCTCCCATGTGGAAGGGATATAGCAGCTCTATCTCCGGGATACAACTCAGCTCAGATTCTCTCCGGTCTTCCCAACGAGTTTGCACTACTCTGCAGAAGACGGGGTACTGATCTTCCTTTAGGATGCCCTTAAAAATATATATATTTATATATATATATCCATTTAATTAGGGTTTGCCTAATTATCCAAGTGTCCTAAAGTCCCATCGAATTTATAGAAAAAGAAAATCTAATTAATTAGATCATTTCCAAAATTACCATTTTAACCCTTAGGGTTTAACAGTCTGATTGGTTACAGGGTTAGGTCCACACTGGTTTGGTCTAATCCTGTTTTAACCTTTTCCAGAATAGGTCTGCACCTATTTTTTTTGGTTACAGATTCTGGTTCTATCCAGAATCAATTATGCACAGAATCTGTTTCTGGTTTGGCTAGAATCAATTATGTCTTAAGTCCTGTTTGGTTACTGATTTTAAGTTAATTCATTTTAACTTAATCCGAGTCTGTTTGGTCACAAGATTATACTTATTCCGATTTATCAGTTTTAGGTTCTGTTTGGGTGCAAGTACAGGCTTATCCAGATTAACCCATTCCACAAGATACCCATCATGTGGATATGGTAGGATCACCCAAAATCGGATGGTTACCAAGATGGTTCTGCCCATGTAGGACAGATCCACTGTTCTACTCGATCTGGAATACCAGATCGGGTAATCGAACAATATGGATGGTTGAGAAGCTCGAAGGCATTTTGCAACCTCATCAGGAGCTGGAGAAACTGTCCATTTCCTGGTATCCATGGATCTGGATCGATCCGGATAGCCTGTTGGGTCTGGTTCTGGGTTCTGGGTGTCTAGATAATGGGTCAGGGTCACCATCTTCTCCATCAAGCTCAAGGACCACCATTAATGGAGATCTTCAGGTTAAGGGTCCTCCTAAGAGGTCCCTAGTACGAAGTCATCCTGATGGACCATGGCTACTCGGTGTAGACTGGACCAAGGTGCACCTACTCTGGTCAGGTAGCTCACTGGACTGGGTCCACGGATCAGGCTCATAGGCTCTGTGGTCTGGGCTAATGGATCAGACTCACTAGTCTCTAGGCTTCGTGGTCTGGGCTCACGGATCAGGCTATTCTCCACAGATCAAGCTCTGGTCTGGCTCACTGGTCTGAGTTCCAACAGCTCTCAGACCCTCCCCAAGCCCCTCTATTTATAGAGGACTAGGATCCCCTTGCTAGCGCATGTACTCAACCACCTGGCTAGGCCCTCCTACACCAGATAAGCCACATGGCACACAAGGTTAGGCCTTGGTCAGAGCACCCCATCATGGGCCTGCACGCACGAGCCTGCACCCACTGACTCAAGGTACTTATGAGATCCGATCCACCTGACACACTCATGTGTCTCCTCAGATCTCACACACACAGATCCGATGGCCCAGATCTAATTCGAGCCTGAGACATGATTAGACTGATCTGATCAACCACGATGATCATCCGATCAAGGTCAATCTAGATCTATGGTTGAGATTAGATCAACGGTCCAAATTACTTAAAAGAAATAGCGACCCAAACGACTCACGACGATGCGCACGTGCGAAGTGTGCCTCATAGTGCCCAAAGCCCTATGCCCGCACTGCACCGCACCCGAGCCCGTACCCGTGCCCGTCCGTGCATGTCTGCGCTCGCGCTCGCTGTGAGTGCGAGCGCACCCTAGTTATCGTCTAAAGGAATTTGTGGGTCAAAGTCTACACCTCATGCTTGGTTGTTGACAATTAAGCAAGCAAGGCGGTAATTAAACCCTTTAGATTTTCTCTGCTCTTCCGATTGGGACTAAAGAACAATGGGAAATGCACTAAAAGTGTGTTTTCTCTCTTTCAAGAGATTAAACACCCAACCTAAACAAAGATTAAATTAATGAGGGGTTTTAGCTCATGATTAAAATCAAAACCCCGGATCCTAGTGATCCGGTTTTTATTAATATTAAATCAAATTTTAAATCATAATCAACAATCCCCCACTTGATTTAGAATTAGTAACGTAATTAAGAAGTAAGTAAAACAAATTCGAGCATCCAAGAATATCATGTGCATAGATGTGGGTGTCTTTCGACTTAAACCTACACTTACTGCAAAAAAATCAAGAAAGGCCAGAGAACCCAGTGGACTATGCCTTAAACTGTAAAACTCGTATTGACCAATCGGATTTGTTGCACACACATTCCTTTAAGAAGATATGTGTACTCATTCAGCTTAGCACTTTAACGTCCATGCTTAATCCTGATCTTACTGAGAGCTCTAGAGATTTAGTCAGATTCTCATAGAAGTTGACGAGCCTTCGACACTTAGAAAGGTGAGTCTATCAAGAGTGCTTCTACAACACTCCAGCCTATTATAGGCCTCTAGTTACTCAATAAGAGAATCCATTTAAATTCTCAACCTCATCGTAGAATTATCTATAGATCTACTGTCTATAGACTTGCACTATTGACATCATCCTTAGGAAGGGACACAATTAAATTGGCATTTCATTTATGGTGTATTTGAAGTTTCTTACAAGGTTTGTTATTCCCATTGAACCTGAGAGACTCATCAGGTTGGGTTTCCACCTAGTTCAACTGCTCAACTAGCTTCAGTCCCATTCCTCTTGATGTCTTCATCACAAGGTCCGTGCCAAAGCCCTTGGACAAGGGGTCAACCAAATTCTCTTTGGACTTCACATACTGGATTGCGATTTTACCATCAACAATCAGACCCCTAACATGGTTGTGCTTCAGGCGGATCTATCTAGACTTGTCATTGTAGTTCTCACTGTATGCTTTGAGCATAGCCGCCTGATTATCACAATAGATTGTGACTGCTGGCATGGACATCTCCCAGATTGGCACATCAACCAGAATACTCTTGAGTCATTAAGCTTCTTCTCTAGCTAACGATAGTGCAATGAAATCCGATTCCATGGTGGAATGAGTTATGTAAGTTTGCTTCTTGGACTTCCAAGAGATGACTCCTCCTCCCATCGAGAACATCCATGCCGTGATCGACTTTGATTCGTCTGGGCATGAATTCCATGCACATCACTAAATCCTTCAAGCACTGTGAGTGATCTTCTGTAGTGTAGAGCATAGGATAATGTACCCTTCAGGTACCTCAGAATTTTGATCAATGCTACCTAGTGCAATCGACCAGGGTTACTGGTATATCTGCATAACATCCCCACTGCTTGGGCTATATCCGGTCTTGTGCAATGCATCGTATACATTAAACTGCCGATAATCTGCGAGTACTCTAGTTGAGAAACACATCTGCCTTCATTCTTTGTTAGTTTAATACTTGAATCAACTGGTGTAGGAGCCGGAGTACAATCAAACTAATTAAACCTCCTGAGAATCTTCTCAATGTAGCTTGACTGAGAAAGCGCAATTCCTTTGCTGCTCCTTACAATCTTGATTGCAAGTATAACGTCTGCTTCACCCATATCTTTCATATCAAAGTTAGATGATAGGAACTCCTTTGTGTTAGCAATAATTTGATCATTAGTTCCAAAAATGAGCATGTCATCAACATATAAGCAAATTTTCACCCTAAAGTTATCTCTGAATTTGCTATATACACAAATATCACCACAGTTGACTTGATACCCATCAGCTAGAAGAACACTTCTGAATTTATCATGCCATTATTTTGGAGCTACTTTATTCCATACAACAACTTCAGAAGTTTACAGAATTTCTTCTCATTCTTAGGCAGAACATATCCTTCAGGCTGATCCATGTATATTTCTTCTTCAAGATCACCATTAAGGAATGCGGTTTTGATGTCCATTTGATGAATAATCAGATCCTAGATTGAAGCCAATGCAATCAACATCCTAATGGTGGTCAACCTAGCCAAAGGGGCATATATGTCAAAGTAGTCAAAACTCATTCGCTGTCTAAAGCCCTTCGTAACCAATCTACCCTTGAACTTTTCTATGGATCCATCTTGTTTCAATTTCTTCTTGAAGATCCACTTGCATCCCACTGTCTTGTTTCCTGGAGGTAGGTCCACCAGGATCTAGGTATTGTTGGAGTTGATAGAGTGCATCTCATCATCCATTGCCTCTTTCCAAAGATCTGCGTCTTTAGACATTATTGCTTCAGTGTAGCTTGTTGGGTCCTTCTCGATTAAACAAACAAACTCAAGGCCAAAATCCTTTGAAATTCTCGGTCGAGTACTTCTTTTTGGTTCAGAAGGAATTGGTTCTTCAAGTTCTTTCTACTTAGAACTGGATTCTGGTTGGTCCCCCACTACTTCTTGACTTCTTTTGTATGGAAACATAGTTTCAAATAACTCAGCACCAATAGCTTCCATAACTGAATGTGGTGCTAGAGTTTCCAGATTCAGAAACCTGTACGCTTTACTTGTCATTGAGTAGCCAATGAAAACGTAGTCAGTACCTCCGGTTCCTACCTTGGGGTTATTCAAGTTAGGCAATCTGACTTGGGCTAGACAACCCTAAACCCTAAGGTACTGCAGATTTGGTTTTCTTCCCTTCCACAATTCATATGGAATTGATTCTGCTTTCCGTTGAGGAACTCTGTTAAGAATGTGATAGAGTTCTGTTCTTTCTTTCTGCAATGCCATTTTGCTGTGGTGTGTACAGTGCAGTTGTCTCGTGACGGATCCCGTTATCTTCACAAAACTTAACGAAATCTGAATCAAGATATCTCCTCCTCTATCAGTTCTAAGTATCTTGATTCTAGCTTCCTGAAAATTCTCAACTTCTGACTTGAACACCTTGAATTTCTCAAATGCTTCGTCTTTAGTCCGGATGAGAAAAACATGCGTGTAGCGAGAGGCATCGTCGATGAAGGTAATGAAATATATTTTCCCTCCTATTGATTGTACACCAGTCATTTCACAAATGTCACTGTGAATAAGCTCGAGTAGCTTCGATTCTCTCTCTATATCCTTGAATGGAGGTCTTATCACTGGATGTGTGTAGCACCCTGGAACTTTTTCGTACCAAATGAATAGGGTTCGCGTAGCCAATTGGTCTTTCAAGTAATATAATTAATAAATAAGGAAGAATTTAAAGATTTTGAAATGTCAAAAATGTTCATTTTCGAAAGATAAATCCAACGCAAGTTGAATCGTCAAAATCCGACTAACGAGTCAAAAGATATGGCCAAAGCAGTCGAGACCTGCAGAGCACCGATCGATCGGTAGCTATTGACTGGTTAACTTTTTTTTATGGGGAAAAATTTCAGAGATGGTGTTTTTGACCGATCGCTAGGTCAAGAACACCGATCGCTCGGTAGGCGACCGATCGCTCGGTCTATCACGTTTTGCAGAAATTTTATTAAGGGCTTTTTTGACTTTTGGGTATTTTCACCTTGCCTATAAAGGCTTGCTTGAGCCTAAGGGTTTCACAAACCCTTAGGGCACCATTTTTAGAGAGAGTAGAGGACAGGAGAAGAGGGTTTCACCTAGGGCTTCCTATTTGGGGGTTTTAGCCTAACCAAAACCTAGAAAGAGCAAGAGAGGAGATTGAGAAAGGGAAGGAAAGTGAGATTGAGGATTTTGTTTCAAGAATGAGTTGTGGATTCAAGAAGGAAGAGATCAAGGAGCTCAAAGCTTGAAGGTTGGCAAGCAAGAATCATCCTTTATCAAGCTAGGAGATCCCTACTCAAGACTTCCAAATCAAGGGTTTCCTTCAAGATTTGGGGAAATCCTCAAGGTTAGTACACCCTACTAACTTCCTTGGTAATAACCTAGGTTTCTTCCTCAAATCTCATGAATTTATATGTTGTTTGTCCCTTTTCTTGAGTTATGATGAAATCCCTATAATAAACAAGATAAATGGATGAAAGTGTGGGAATGTGCGAACGGATGGTGGGTTGTGGCGAATGGATGCCGTGTGGGGTGATGTATGTAGTGTGATGGTTAATGGTAGAAGGGAATTTCCAAATATAATAAATACACCCTTGTGTTGGTGAAAAAAAACATGCACTAAGCAACTTAAATTAAAAGGTTATAAATGTGATGCTTGCCAAGTGTTTGAAAAAATGCTTAAATGACGATTTGAATGAGTGAACTTGAATTATGAAAGCATGCATTGAGTTATTCTTTCTAAATGCCTACCTTGATCAAATGCACTACATGTCATTTATATTTCCATATGCTCATATTAAGAATTGCAACACTACGCTCATGTGATCATCCTACTCAAGTATGTCATCATGCCTACTACAATTGCTACACACACGCACGCATGCTTGCATGGACTGGGTTTTTCATGAGTATTGGTACATGATAAATAAAACAAGAAATAAGCATATATCACGGAGGTTGGTAGCCCAGGGATGTGTAGGTGCCAGCCTCTGGCTCACAAGCGAAACGAAACAAAAACATGTCAAGGAGGTTGGTAGCCCAGGGACGTGCGGGTGCTAGCCTCTAGCTCACAAGTTAACTAACATGAATGTCAAGGGTAGGGCATATCCCTAGGATATGTCATACCTGGCTCACAAGAAAACATGACAAGCAAGAATCACGATGCATGGAAGGATGTCAATGTACTAAGACCAGGTACGGGCACTAACATCTGCTCCTAACAAGTATGAGAGGATGCTGGTATACTAAGGCCAGGTACGGGTACTAGCATCTGTCTCCAAGTAAAATAACAAGTATGAAATGATACTAGTGTACTAAGACCAGGTACGGGCACTAGTATCTGTTTCCAAGACAAGAATGACATGAAAGTATGCTAGTATACTAAGACCAGGTACGGGCACTAGCATATGTTTCCAAGGCAAGCATAAAAGGGTGTTAATGTACTAAGACCAGGTACGGGCATTAACACCTGTTTCCAACAAGTATGAGAGGATACTAGTATACTAAGACCAGGTACGGGTACTAGTATCTGTCTCCGAGCAAGAATCAAGAAATATGGAAGGGTGTTAATGTACTAAGACCAGGTACGGGCATTATCATCTCTTCCTAGACAAACAAAGAAATTCACAAGCAAGTCGACAAGAAAACATGCATGATACTCATGAGACAAGAACCAGACAAGAACCTAGTATGTCCGTCCATTTCATAGTTTGGGTACTAGCCAACTAAAAGCATAAAATGTAAAGTGTAATTTGCAAGAATCACAAGGAAGGTGAAATATGTTTTAGTTAAAGCATGAACCTCAAGTACGAATTTAAATATGATGCTCAAGATTATATTTGTTGTTTATTACTGCTTCCGCACTCTGATTTTAGAAATGTGATGTTGAACTGTATGATATATGTTATTTATCGTTATTATTATTGCTAGTTAGTAGCTTGTACTCGTTGAGTATTCCATGCTCAGTTATACTTTTATGTCGGCAGGTACATTATGCGTTATGTGGACTTTGGTCCCTTGGATCGAGGTAGCTCAGGGGGAGCAGGAGGTTATTCGGATGATTATCTAGATATTGGGAACCTTGGCATATAGCCAATGGTTGGGATGAGAGAGAGAGAGACATGTATTTTGGGTCTTGTGTTTGGTAAAGTTTGTACCACTTGAGTTGAGACTCAAGCGAAGGAGTTCATATACATGTTTAATTTCTGTCCGGGTATTGTAATTAATTGCACTTGGAATATAGTGAATCATTAAATAAAATTTTAGTTCTCTATTTTGCATGCCTTGTATACTTTTAGTTCTCTATTTTGCATGCCTTGTATACTCTTGCAGGTTAGTTTAAGTACAAGTCACGTCGCCAAAGTATCCTAACTCCTAAGGGGTATTTTGGGGCGTGACAATGTGTTAGCTATCAGTCCTTGATTGGTCATAGATTTTATTTTCTTAAAATTAATATAACCTAGCCTACCATGCCATAAATCTAAGGACTCAGTGATATAAGCAGAAATAACAGGAGTTTCATTCATAGTGTCGAACTTGAACATCCCGGCTACAAGATATCATTTTCCGATAAATATTCCATTTTTGGTTACAACTATCTTGTCAGACTCAAAAACCAGCTTATATCCGAGCTTACCGATCAAAGCTGCCGAGACAAGGTTCTTTCGGATATCAGGCACGTGCAAAACGTCTTTCAACTCAATAACATTCCCAGAGGTAAACTTCAGCTTCACCACTCCCTTTCCTACGACCTTTGAAAACGAAGAGTTGCCCATGAACATGTTCATTCCTTCC
Organism: Tetracentron sinense; assembly: GCA_015143295.1. Lineage (NCBI taxonomy): Eukaryota > Viridiplantae > Streptophyta > Magnoliopsida > Trochodendrales > Trochodendraceae > Tetracentron > Tetracentron sinense. The sequence continues at coordinate 6,061,340 of CM026566.1, read as the reverse complement.
CCCACTAGTTCGTAGGAATCGAACATGTTCTTGTCACTGCAGACGTGACAGGTGGCTCTAGTGTCAATCCACCACTCAGACTCTTCCCCAATCATATTGGCCTCAGTCACGACTGCGACCATGTTGACATTGTTTTTCTTCTCTTCTTTCTTTACAAACTTTCTTTTCTTATGAAAATTTCCACTCTTATTAACCTCGCAGTTCTTGGCATAGTGCCCCATCTTACCACAAGAGTAACACTCCACATCCTTCTTGAAATTACCGGTATTATTGTTGTTGTTGTTGTTGTTGTTGTTACTAATCTTGTTGTATGGACCCTTCTTCTCAAAATTCATTTTCTTCTTAAACTCTTTCTTTTTATCGATTGAAACTTTCTTGATGAATTTGAATTGACCATATGAGCCTTAGTAGTCGGCTCCTCCTTCTTATCACTCTTCCTACTTTCTTCCTCTACCCTGACATGGTGCAACAAAGTTTCAAGATTCCAGTCTTCCTTCTTGTGCATCAGCTTCGAGCGATACTCCTTCCAGGATGAGGAAAGCTTGGCAATGATAGCATTGACACGGAAGGTTTCATCCAGAACCATTCCAGACGAGGTGATCGCTTTCGCCATTTTCTGTAGCTCTTGAATCTGCTCCATGATGGTCTTTCCATCAACCATCTTAAATTCCAAGTAGTTTGCAACGTGGAATTTCTTTGTTGCAGACTCCTCTGCTAGGTAGACTGGCCTCAATACTTCCCACAAGTCTCTGACTTACTTGGTCTTCCTTGAGTGTTGGTCATACAGTTGGTCTGACAGTGAGTTGAAGATGTGATTCCGGGCTGTATCATCATCATCAATCCACCTTTGAACTTGTGCAGTAACATAATCCAAATCTATTTCAGCGACGTCGGGATCTTCTGGAATTTTCGGACACTCCTCCGTGAGGACATAATCCTCTTTTGATTGCTTTAAGAAAAACTTCATCTTCTGCTCCCAGTGGTAGAAAAACTTTCCATCGAATCAAGGCATCGGTTCAGTCTGGTTCAATCCACGCATTTGCAAAGCAGCTATTGAGATTGACAATATTTTCAAATTGTTGGTGTAATTGGGCTAAATCCCTACACACATAGCCACTTAGTAAATACAGACAGATAATAATACAGTTAAGTAAACAATTAATTAAGGTAGAGAATCGCTTCGCTGAGAGGTGCTACAAGTGAGTCTTTCTTGAAGATATTCGAAGCCTCTCATGTGTAAGGGATATGACAGCTCTATTTCCAGGATATAACTCAGCTCGGATTCTCTCCGGTCTTCTCAACGAGTTTGCACTACTCGGCAGAAGACGGGGTACTGATCTTCCTTTATGATGCCCTTAAAAATATATATATATATATATATCCATTTAATTAGGGTTTGCCTAATTATCTAAGTGTCCTAAAGTCCCATCGAATTTATAGAAAGAGATAATCTAATTAATTAGATCATTTCTAAAATTACCATTTTACACCTTAGGGTTTAAGGGTTTGATTGGTTACAGGGTTAGGTCCACACTGGTTTGGTCTAATCCTGTTTTAACCTTTTCTAGAATAGGTCTACACCTATTTTGTTTGGTTATAGATTCTGGTTCTGTCCAGAATCAATTCTGCTTAGAATCTGTTTCTGGTTTGGCCAGAATCAATTTTGTCTTAAGTCCCGTTTGGTTACAGATTTTATGTTAATTCATTTTAACTTAATCCGAGTCTGTTTGGTCACAAGAGTATACTTAATCTGATTTATCAGTTTTAGGTTCTGTTTGTGTACAAGTACAAGTTATCCAGATTAACTCATTCCACAAGATACCCCTGATTGGGTCCATCATGTGGATATGGTAGGATCACCCAAAATCGGATGGTTACCAAGATGGTTCTGCCCAAGTAGGACAGATCCACTGTTCTACTCGATCTGGAATCCCAGATTGGGCAATCGAACAGTATAGACGGTTGAGAAGCCCGGAGGCATTCTGCCACCTCATCAGGAGCTGGACAAACTGTCCATTTCCCAGTATCCATGGATCTGGATTGATCCGAATAGCCTGCTGGGTCTGGTTTTGGGTTCTGGGTCTCTAGATAATGGGTCAGGGTCACCATCTTCTCCATCAAGCTCAAGGACCACCATTAATGGAGATCTCCAGGTTAGGGCCCTCCTAAGAGGTCCCTGGTACAGAGTCATCCTGATGAACCATGGCTACTCGGAGTAGACTGGACCAGGGTGCACCTACTCTGGTCTGATGGCTCACTGGACTAGGTCCACGGATCAGGCTCCGTGGTCTGGGCTCACGGATCAGACTCACTGGTCTCTAGGCTCCGTGGTCTGGCCTCACGGATCAGGCTATTCTCCACGGATCAGGCTCTGGTCTGGCTCACTGGTCTGAGTTCCAACAACTCTCAGGCCTTGGTCAAAGCAGCCCATCATGGGCCTACACGCACGAGCCTCCACCCACTGACTCAAGGTACTCATGAGATCCGATCCACCTAACACACCCATGTGTCTCCTCGGAACTCACACACACAGATCCGACGGCTCAGATCTAATCCGAACCTGAGACATGATCAGACAGATCTGATCAACCACGATGATCATCTGATCAGGGTCAACCTAGATCTACGGTTGAGATTAGATCAACGGTCCAGATTACTCAAAAGAAATAGCGACCCAAGCAACTCGCGACGATGCGCACGTGCAAAGTGCACCTCATAGTGCCCAAAGCCCTATGCCCGCACCGCACCGCACCCGAGCCTGTGCCCGTGCGTGTGCGCTCGCGCTCTCGCACCCTAGTTATCGTCTAAAGGAATTTGTGGGTCAATGTCTACACCTCATGCTTGGTTATTGACAACTAAGCAAGCAATAGGGTAATTAAACCCTTTAGATTTTCTCTACTTTTTCGATGTGGGACTAAAGAACTATGGAAAATGCACTAAAAGTGTGTTTTCTCTCTTTCAAGAGATTAAACACCCAACCTGAACAAAGATTAAATTAATGGGGGGGTTTTAGCCCATGATTAAAATCAAAACCCCAGATCCTAGTGATCCGGTTTTTATTAATTTAAAATCAAATTTTAAATCATAATCAACCGATGCTCCATAGCCCCATTATTTTCTAACACTAAAGTTCTCTGTTTCTCTTACCATGGTAATCTCCATTTCATCCATTCTAGTAATATATTTACTCATATATGTAATGAAATGCAGTACATGATTAAAAGATATGGAAACTTGAAGCACATGAAGCTCCAACTCATCAACAGTCACAAAAGTAAGCTTGCAAGCTCTTAGGTTGAATTGCGGCCATATTGTGAGATGGGATCCTCTTCAATCGCGATTGAACTCTAGTTCCACATGTCAACACATATCCCTTTCAACCTCCATTAACTTGGTTTAGATTTTCTTTCATATTCAGAACCGACATTAGAAACCATTAATAATGAGATTTCGTTCTTTAGCTGACTTTTCCCTCTCTCATTTCTCCATCCCCTCTTTTTGCATCTCCTCTTTCCTCCTTCTCTCACAAAATCATGACACCATTCATACGGCCTTAATAGCCGGTTTAGGCAGGTGTTGGAACCATTTTAGTTAACCCTTGCAATTCTCATGTATTAACACCAGGTATGCACTTTGTATGAGAAATTCGGAAGATTCAATTGTTCAGAGGCCACCCAAAGAGCCAATTCAACCCAACTTGAGTTGTGGGTTTTTATTAAGATTGTTTACAAATAAACAAGAAGAATCTCTAAATGATTTATAAGAGATAAAAATACAATTGCTAAAAACAACTTCTAAAATTTAGAACTTGCTAATCTAGGACATGTGAACGTACACAAGAGATTCGCCAAAGACACCAAATTTCTAAAATTAAACAACAACAACAACATCATCATCATGTAAATTCAACATATTTTGTAAGTCATCAGCATCATATGCAAGATCATCTGATTTCAGACTAGTTTTCCAAAAAAACCAAAAAAAGAGAACAAAACCCAAAGACAACAAAACCAGTATTCACCAACTTGGTGAGTGAGTTTCAGGGTTCTACATTATTGGGCTCTTCAAGTTAGGGTCCTCCTAAGAGGCCTCTGGTACGGAGTCCCCCTAATGGACCATGACAGGATGCTAATGGACCGGGGCGCACTTACTTTGGTCTGGTGGCTCACTGGTTTGGGTCCACAAATCTGGGTTTGGTCTGAGTTTCAACAGAACCCAGCACCTCTCTAAGGCCCTCCATTTATAGAGGACCAAGGCCCCCTCGCATGTGCATGGGTTCAGCCACCTGGTTAGGCCCTTCCTGCCCCAGGTAGGCCATGCTGAGGCCAGCACTCTGGGTTACGCTTGGTCAGAGCATCCCATCATGGGCCTGCAACCACTAACCCAGACACTTATTGCCTGATCCACTTGACTGTCCAAGTAGGTTCTCAGATCTCACTCCCAGATCCAACCGTCCAGATTCAATCCGATGATTAGATCAACGGTCCTGATTTAGTCAAAATAAATAGTAACCCAAGTGACGATGCTTACGTGCAAAGTGCGTCTCATAGCGCCCAAAGTCCTATGCCCACACTGCACCACACCACACCCACACCCGAGCCCGAGCTCGATGTGAGTGCAGCTCGCGCACCTAAGATATGATCTAAATGATTTGGTGGGTAAGATTCTACACCACATGCTTTGTTGTTGATAATTAAGCAAAACAATGAGTAATTAAACCTTTTAGATTTTCTCTTCTTTTCTGATGTAGGATTAAAGAAACAAGGGAGAACGTGAAATTCTTGTTCTTTTCACAGGGACCAGGAGATTAGATCTAGTTAAAAGAAGAATGTTTGGTATTGGTATAAATAACTCACTTCTTGGTCTTCGACCCCCTCAGTCACTATGAACGCCCCCGATTAGTATAATGAGATGTGTCAATTTATCTATCTCTTGACTCGAAATAAGAGCAGAGCAGATTTGAAAAAGGATCTTAGAGTGTCTAGGGTGGGGTCAGGAGGGTCTCTTAACGCCTTCTTTTTTCTTATTGGAGTTATTTCACAAAGACTAAAGTGTGTTTTCTCTCTTTTAAGAGATCAAACACTCATCCTAAACAAAAATTGAATCATGAGGGGTTTTAGTCCTAAAATTAAAATCAAAACCCCGAATCTTAAAGATCTGATTTTATTATTTTAAAATCAAAATAAACACATCATGATGTACAATTTGTTCAACAGCATTTTATTTGATGGAAACTTGAAGCGAGTGAAGCTCCAAGTCATCAACAATGTCACAAAAGTAAGCTAGCAAGCTCCCAGGCTGAATTGCGGCCATGTTGTGAAATGGGATCCTATTCAATCGCGATTGAACTCTAGTGAGTTAAGTCGCATCCACATGTCAACACATGTCTCTTTCAACCACCATTAACTGTGGTTTAGATTTACTATCCTTTAGGGTTCAACAATCTAATCTTGGTTTTTAGAAAGAAATATTAAAAAAATGTTAAACCTAAAGGGCTCTGTGAGTGTGATTGAACTTGAGTTTTATCGCAATTAGACATGATCCGGTCTCCCATGTTGTCACGTAAGCTTGTAATAAATGGATTTTCAAGATGGAGCTCACCATAGCTTGGCAATGTAGATCGAGTCCGGATCCTGTCCTAAGCAGTCACCCCGCACCAAGTGTTCATTGGTTAGTCTACTTGGAGACTCGAGTAGGAGGGAAAAACCCAGATAGAAAAGCATTTTAACTTAATATTCTAATGAATTTACATGACAGCGTGCACACTTTGGGGAAGCTAAAAGTGTGTATGAGCCATGATAGTGTTTTATAATTAGGAGGCTAGAACCTAATTTTGGAGGGGGGAGATATTTTTTTTCATATTCAGAACCAACATTAGAAACCATTAAAAATGAGAATTAGTTCTTTAGCTGACTTTTCCCTCTCTCTCTCTATCCCCTCCTTTTCACCTCCTCCTTCCTCCTCTGACAAAAGCATGACACCGTTCGTACGGCCGCAATTGCCGGTTTAAGCAGGTGTTGGAACGATTTTAATTAGCCCTTGCAATTATCATGTATTAACACCAGGTATGCACTTCGTAAGAGAAATTCGGAAGATCCAATTGTTTAGAGGCCACCCAAAGCGGCCAACATGAAACAGCCAATTCAACCCAACTTGAGTTGTGGGTTTGTATTAGGATTGTTTACAAATAAACAAGAAGAATCTCAAAAAGATTTATAAGAGATACAAATACAATTGCTGAAAACAACTTTTTAAAATTTAGATCTTGCTAATCTAGGACATGTGAACGTACACAAGAGATTCATCCAAGATGGAATAACAAATTTCTAAAATTAATCATCCCATCATCATCTTTTGATTTCCACATTTTTTTTACAGCATAAGAATCAGACACAAGATCATCTGATTTCAAACTAATTTTCCAAAAAACCAGAAAAAGACAACAAAACCCAAAGACAACAAAACAAGTAAAAATGGCGAGCCACAAGGAATTAGTTAACACCACGTAAAGGCCAGACACGAATGCTACCAACATCGCTACCATGGCGATGAGTGACAGAATTGCAACAAACCGAATGGTTTTTAGGGGCCAACGACCACGAAGAAGGGGCATTATGAAATTGAGGAATACAGCTGTCATAGAGCATGTCAATGCAATGGCATCCGTAATCACAAAAGCTTGGAAAGCTGCTTTTCTGGCAAGGGTTGCTCTGCCATCATCACTTTTGTAACCTCCAGGAACTTGGAAAGCTGCAGCGAAGGTGACTGTGGCAATGAGAGTTGCCACTATTATCTGAGGTTTGTTCATTGCTTTTGTACGTGTATTATATTCTTCCACCATCCTTTCAGTATCATTGAGACAAATTATGGATTCTTGAAGTGGTTTTGCCATACCGCTTTTAGCATCCGCTTTTAGTAGGGCCAAACGGACTTGTTTCTCCTGTTCATATTTATGTCAACATGAAGAACAAAATGGAATGGCAAAAGGAAGTTCATTTGAATAAAAACAGTTAAGTATAACTATACATTACACCCTCCATTGGAGAAACTCGGAGGAGGACAACTACTTTCGATTGCTCCATCCGCAAGAGATTCTCTGTTTTTTCCCCATAAAGGGCGATGGGTGCTAGCACTTCCCTTTGCTATTAACATTTAGACCAGCATTATAAAAAAAATTAAGTAACTTGGTAGCTAGGTCAATAATTAATTTTATTCTAACAAAAATTTTGTAAGATTTTGTTAAGAAATTTAAATTGCTAATATTTTACTTAGATTACAATTCTAATCAAATTTTTATTAACATCTATTATTATAATGACACAAGCGGGGTTAAAAAGTTGATTGATTTTTTTTTCTAATATTCCCAATGAGTACCAATTTTATGGTATCTTATAGTTAGTAATGGTAAATTTTTTTATGTTTTTCTAATTTTTCCATAACTCCATATAAAAAAACAATTAAGATATTATTTTTTCTTATTTTACATTAGAAAAGTTAGTAGAGGTATTAAAGTAATATCAACTAGAGTAGTGATAGGCCGGACCCATGGATCCTATTTGCTAACCTAAGGCATATACCTATTGGTGGATGTCCCCCCCCCCCCCTCTTAAATGCTCATCACACATCCACCAATAGGTGGACGCCTTAGGTTAGCAAATAGGATCCATGGGTCCGTTAACTATTTTCCAATTAATTACAACTAACAATAATCTCTCAATATCTCTACGATTCCTTCAAATCATTATCTTTATCTTCTGTTATGCTCCCTCCTTGGTCTCTCAAAAAAGAGACCCTTACTATAATAGGATAAGTTAGGATAGTTAAAAGCTTAAAACACTTCTACTAACTTATTTACACTAGAAAATCTTATTAATACCACTTTTAGTAACTTATTTAAAATAGAAAAGTTATCCATGTAACTTATTTAAACTAGAAAACCTAATTATTAAGAGTTAGGACCCTTGATATATTAGAAAGGATAAAGCTTCTGAGACCCCATAGGGCCGAGACCACCGAGCCCATGCTCTAGGAGCATGGGATTTCAGGTGGAGCCTACCATGTGAAATGGGCCCCACCTGAAATCCCATGCTCTAAGAGCATGGTCTCAGCCCTAAGTATGGTCTCAATAACAAAGTCCAGTTACATAACTATTTTTAGTAACCTATTTAAACTAAAAAAGTTATCTTAAGTAATATATTTAATCTAGAAAACCTAAATATTAGGAGTTAGGACTCTTTATAGATTAAAAACTATCATTAAAAATATATATTTTTTCTTAAATATTTCATATTGACAGAAATTCCGAGTTTTGAGGCTGAAATTTCAAATAATTAATTTCGGGCCGAAATTCCAAAATTTCAAATTTCAAGAGAATATTGATAAAAACAATCTGAAATTTTTGGAATTTCAAAACTTTTCAAGACATATGAGTGATTTGACGTACAACGCAACGTAGTTGATGCACATACATGGTTGTAGTGAATATTTGTAGGCTTAATGAGGACTAGAAAAAAAAAAGGCTTTTTCTAATTTCATTTTCCCAACGAGGGAGAGTGATTGTGGCAATTTGAAGGAGAGTAATGATAGCATGCACTCTCCCAAAAGGTAGAATTGATATTGAATAGGATAAACCCTTTAGGGCCGAGACCGTGCTATAAAAGCACGTGATTTCAGGTGGGGCCATCATGAGAAATAGGCCCCCCACCTGAAATTTCATGCTCGTAGAACATGATCTCTCAGACTTAATAGGGTCTCAGTAGCAAAGTCCTATTGAATATGCAACTTGGTGGACAAATCTTGATTGGGAAATGCTTTTGAGACCGCCTTTGGGCTGAGACATGCACAACGGGATTTCAAGTGGGGCGTTCTTGAAATCCCGTGCACGGTTTCAGTGGTCTTGGCCCAAAGATGGTCTCAATGGCAAACACGTACACATTTTGTAGGTATATAACTAATAGAATTGATATTCGAAAATGCAACTTAGTACATAGAATTAATATTGAATATGCAATTCAGTACACAAATCTTGATTAGAGTATGACGTACAACAATTTTAGGCATCTATATTATAATATACTAGCAGGTGGCACGTGCGATGCACGTGAGAGTGAAGATTGAACTCTCCCGTTCAATCACAATTGGCGTGATTCTATTCTTTAAATAGATAAGGGGTAATTTGGGAATTACAGTAAAACATTAACACATTAAAGTAAAATATTGAATCAAAATTTTGTTTTATATAAGGATAGTTTAAGAATTTTGAAATATCAGGTTACGCCTGAAAAAAAAAAACAACGATTTTTCGAGGTTCAAAAACGGTTTTGAATACCGATGAGAGAATAATTCAAGATCCGAAACGACGAATCTGGTTTTCTGACGTTGAAAAGTGGTTTTATGAAATTTTAAAAATACGGAATTGAATGAGAATTCAATAGGGGTTTGCACGATTCTTCCTATCAAAGGAATACAGTTATTAAGTTATGTTTTATCATTAAGAGTTTTAAAATTTTAAAACTCAATCAACGCCTCAACCCACCAATTCTCATTTTAAGAGATTTAAAAAATAAAAATTTAATCAATGTCTCAACCCTCCAATTCTCATTATAGTAGTAGAGAAATAGAAATAAGACTCTTCTCCCTGCTCTCCAAACTCTAATCTCTCGAATTTTATACGTTTAATCTTAGGGATGTCATGTGGACACCCTCTTTTTTCTCCACCGTTTGATTAAAATTTTAAACAAACTTCTCTCAATCACATATCTCTCTCCCACTCACGTCTCTCTCTCTCTCCTTAATATACACAGTCTCTCCTTCCAACGCCTCTTTCCTTACAAAACTTTTCCCAGTCATGTATCTCTCCCACTCACATCTCTCTCTCTCTCTTTAATATACACGTCACTCTCTCCTTACAATCCTGTGTACCTCACGCCTCTCTCTCACTCAAAAGTGTCTTCTCCTTCAAATAAAAACCATCCTACCCGCAATTTTATCGCCTTTCGCTAACTCTTCCAACAAATCACCCTACATATTGGTAATGTATTTGCATTCTCTAGAATATTTGGGAGAGATTTTCATCATTTCGCAAATACTCTTTATTTCTCATCTTTTGTAGGACTCAAGGCAGTAGGTAGTTCGAACCAGGTAAGTTTCGTTTATTTCTAACATTTGAATGTCACCTGTCTTCTTCAATGTTTCTTAGTTTCTAAAGATGAATCATTCAAGTTGCTCAGTTTCTAAATTTTAGCAAGTTCATCAATGTTTCTTAGTTTCTAAATATTAGAAATTTAGATATGGAATTAACCTATCTTCATCAATGTTTCTTAGTTTCTAACTTGAATCATTCACGAGTTTCTAAATTTTAGCAAGTTTATCTATTTATCAGGAATCATAAATCAAAATTTGAAACAAATTCAAGTTGTAACACTGCCTTTGATAAATAAAAAAATCTGCAAATCTTAGAAATATCCCTTTTAGACAATATCATCTTTTTCCCCAAAGTGTTGTTTTCAAAAGCTCCATGGAGAAGACAGTGAGCAGTGATGGTGGGTTAGAATAAACAAAAACAAAATCCATATCCATATCCATTTCTTAAAACCAAACCCGTTTTGTTGTGCCCTTTAACAAATTAACCGGTTCCTTCATTTGGTTAGTATGTTAATTTCTTTAATCCTAAGGGTTAGGGATTCTCAACCATAGTTAATAGACTTCTTCTAACACTATAAAGCTAGGGATTAGTAAATCTTAACCATAGCTAATATAGTTAACCCGAATGACTTGTGAATTTTAACCACAATTAAATCAATTTCTTCCTTTTAGTAAATCTAAACCACAGTTAACAAAGTTAATTGGTTTCATTCAACTCTTGAACCCTAAGGATTAATTAATCTTAACCGGAAGGGTTTGTGAGTTTTAACCACTAAAACTAACCACTTTCATTCAATGATGAGTGTAACCTTATTCTAAACTATAAGGTTAAAATCTATGTATAATATAAAAAAAAAAAAGTGTCACCTAACCCTCCTTTTTTGCTCTTCAATCTACAATCCCCTAAGAATCCTATGAATTCTATTTTAAGGATGCCACATGACACTTTTTTTAAAATTTAAATCTCAACCTTTAACTCCTCTTACACACGTCTCTTTTTTAATTCAAAAACTATTTGAGAGATTTTAGGGGATACATACTTTTCTTCACAATTCAAAAATCATTGAAAATATCTTAGGAGATTGTGATAAGAGAGATAGAGATAAGGATAGATATAGAATGTAGAGAGCAATTGTAGGGGATTATGATAAAGGATAAAGAAAGATAAAAAGGATAGAAAAAATAAATATAGAAAGAAATTTTAGGAGATTGTGATAAGAGAGATAGAGAGATGCACAGATTTTTATTTTATTCACACCCGTGCATTACACGAGGTCTCTACTAGTACCCTATATTATATTAGTAAAAGAGGCATGCTAGCCTAGACCAACACGGGACCAAATTTGATTGACCAAAATCATCCGGCCTCCCTAAAACATCCGGCATGTGGCGATAAAAAAGGGGAGAAGTCATTTCATTTTCTCCCCCTTTTTGACTTCTCCCCGCTTGATATTTCTCCGCTTTTTTATCACCACATGTCACCCAAATTGTGGAGGCCGTATGATTTGGTCTGGTGAGAGCCAGATCAAATCCTGTCCCAACCAACACGTGTTAAAGGGTATGTGTTAGTTTTGCCGGAAAGCAAGGACATGTTGATTGATCTCTTTTTAAGGCATGGAATCCATACAAGACCATACTTATTTTTGCCTTTTAACACAGGAAATACCACAGCACCATGCCATAAACGATTTCAATTCGTTGAGAATATGGCTAGCATGGCTGATTGGTACACAGCGGAATTTCTGTGTGTCGAGTTGAACACACAAAAGGGAAACTTAAACAAAGGAAAAAAATATGACCTCCACGGTCGGAGACGCAAGGAGAGGAGGGGCGTCTCGACTCCCCTTTCATGACATGTGTCCCTCTTTTACCTCTCTGTAACTGTGGTTAAGATTCACTTAAGCCTAAGGGTCACCCATCTACTCTTAGTTTTTTTTTAAAATTAAAAAAATGTAAACTGAGTTCATGGCAATAGGAAGGTTGGCTTTGTGAGAGCGAGGAGCAATAATTCGCTCCTCATCTATTGCTTTTTTTAAAAAAAAGTCCTTTACATAAGTTACCGCTGCATCCTCATGTCCCATTTAACTCTCATTTAACCTTGATTAAGGTTAATTAATTTAAAGTTAAGATTTTTGTTTTTTAAAAACCAAGGTTGGATAGCTTAACCGGAGGGGTGAGTGAATCTTAACAAAGAGTTGGTGAGAGTTAAAAATGGGGTGTGGACCAATGAGGACCTGCTATTTTGGCAACCGACACTAAGTATTTTACAAAAAGAAAAAAGTAGTGATGCAATTAGGGTTGCACAAAGCCCGATCGGCCCGATTGTTCGGCTCGGCTCGGCCCGAACTCGGCTCAGTTCGGCCCAATTTTTAGGTTCGATCGGACCAAGCCAAGCCTTAAAAAAAGCTTGAAAAGTCATTCAAGGCGAGCTCGAGCCAACCCTTGTTTGATTCGGTCCGGCTCGAAGCCTGGCTCGATTGAAGCTCGGCTTGGCCTGGCCCGGTTTGGCCTGAGCTCAACTCGAATATTATTAAAAAAATATAAAAAAATAAAAATATTATTTATATATATAAATAAAATAAAATTTTATTTTTTTATTTTAAAAAAAAAATGATTCAAGCCGAGCTCGAGCCAAGCCCGACTCGAGCTTGAATCAATTCGGGCCGATTTTTTGAGGCTTCGAGCCTAGAATAAATCCTATCAAGCCGAGCCGGGCTTCGAGCCTAGAATAAATCCTATCAAGCCGAGCCGGGCTTGTCCAAGCCCGGAAAAGCCCGCCCGAATACTCCCCTAGATGCAATAGGGTCGAAACCAACTATAGCATTCACTTGAAGAGCCACATCAGCAAACACATGCCATTCTGATGTCGTGATGACATCATAATGCTTAGTGGAAGTGATTTTTGAGTTCACGGCTATAGATGTAGCCGATCCATAGTGCATGCAATTTTAGGGCGGGAAAAGGTTTCTTCTTGTGCTCACAAGAGTATCTACAAGATGAGTGGACAAAAAAAGGCCACCTCATTATAAGTCATTTTTTTTCTCCTCCATTGTTTTGACTTCTTTCCAATCAAATTTTTTTTGAATTTTTTTATCCATTGATCTGTGCTCACAAGAGTGATAATCTTCTGATCACAAGAGTAAACCTTTTTCCTTTTAGGGTCTAACTAACTTCTGATCACAAGAGTAAACCTTTTTCCTTTTAGGGTCTAACTAATCTTTTGTTGCATGAATGAAAGTAGTACCTCCTTTGCTTGTGGATATATTCCTGAAAGAGCCAAGTCCAAGGGTGTCAAGTTGGCATTGTTGATGGCATCAGTGTCCACTCTGCCTTTCAACTTCTTTAACAGATATTTCACTAAATAAGGAGAGCAGCGCTTGACGGCCAGATGCAAAGGAGTGTTTCCATCCTTGTCCGCCTGGTTTATGACCTCATCATTATTCCTATACTCGCTCATAATATTTTCCATCACCAATTCATATAGCCTCCCCTCCTCTTGATTATAATTGTCGATGCAAACATGGAAAGCATTCTGACCTTTATTGTCAACCAGGTCAACAGCATCTGGGTACCTTTCCATGATCTCCCTAGTTGTCCAAAAGTTGCCTTTACCCGCCGCATAGTGAAGAGGTGATCTGCCATCCTTGTCTTGGATGTATGCTACTGAGCTGTCTTTCTCTATTAAAAGTTTTACCATTTCAAGCCTATAATAGGATGCAGCATAGTGAAGAGCAGTCCTCCCATAGATATCCTGTTCTTTTATGAGTTCTCGCTTTTTTTCCACTAGTAGTTTTTCAAAACTTGCCATACATATATAAGAGAGCGAATGAAAGGTTAAAAAAAGGACATTTTTTTGTTTAAGAACTTCAAAAAAGTATCTTATTTAATAGTTTACCCTTGCTATTTTAAATTGAATTCTTCCATGGAAACTGAAAGCCATAAAGAATCTTCTCATTTATGAATAGGAAATAAGTAACCCAAATTAAGAGTGATAAGAATGTGTGCTAATTAATTACCGTAATGGCCCCAAATGGCCGTGGCGTGTAATGCCGTCAACCCGTTTGGCCCTTCGTGAGCATATGGGTGTGAAGATTCTAAGACTTGAGGGACGATTCCTGTAAGTCGTCCTTTTATAGCCAGATAAAGTGGGGACTCACCAGCCTCATTAACAAGAAGCCATAATTCAGGGTCCTTATCCGCCAACACCTTCGCCACCTTTGAGTGACGGTATCGTAGAGCTTCATGCAAGACTGTGTTCTTCCCTTCGTTTTGAATCCTCAGTATATTATTTGTCTGGTTTTCGACATCTATGGATGTTGTTACAGAAATGGATTTATCCACCAGGAATTTGACTATAGATAGATGGCCAGCCCTTGCAGCAATGTGCAACGCAGTGTCTCCCTTGGAGTTTGTCTTGTCCAGAAGTTCGTCATATACTGCCTCAACCAAACCCTCCCATCCCAGTTTCGCAGCTAAGTGAAGGACAGTGTTCTCTAGGACTGGAGTCACTCCTAGTAGAATGTTGGTATTTTCTTTTTTGAGTTCCTTGACGAGATCAACCTGTTTCTTGATGAGATCATCACGTTTCTCGATGAGATCATCACGTTTCTCGATGAGATCATAGTGTTCCTTGATACAAAAAACGCGTTCCTTCATGAAATCAATGCATCCCTTGATTGAATCAACTCTTCTAGATGTATTATAGCGTTCCTCGATGCGATCAATGTTCCTCTTGATTAAATCAATTTCTCTCGATTTTACTGCTTTATACAATCTAAGATCCATGGTGTTCACTCTCTACCAAAAAATTGATGCTTTTTTTTTTAATTTCCACCTGCTGAATGTGCATTGTGTTACATTTCATGAGCAATATATATAAGCCAGAGTGGACCTTTACCGCATTAACAAGGAAGAATCAAAGATAAAGCAATGTATCAGACATTCAGGCAGTTCCATTTGGGAATGGGCTGAGTCCCTCCGGCATGGGACGGCCCTGCTCTCTGACGCTAAAGGCAAGACTACTCTAATCTAAACTAAGAAAAAAAAAGATTTAAAATTAACTTAATACCTACCTAATAAGCAAAATAATATTAATCTTAATAGGTTAAAATCAACTGTACCTTAACTAAGTTGACTAACCAAAAAAAATAGAAAAAGAATTTACCTAGTGTCGTGAGGGAGGAGGCCTGGCGGATGAAATGGTGGGTTGGCTCTAGGAAGAGGCAGCCAAGGAGTCTGAGAGTGGCTGCCTCTTCTAGTTCCTCTCTTAAATACTCAACCACATTTCAAAACTCGTCAATTATTAAATATCTGTGGACCAGCACATCACGTGGGTATTAATGGTCCCCTTGCTATTGGTGGTATCCAAAGTCCAAATTTCCGAAAATTATTAAATATCTGTGGACCAGCTCATCACGTGGGTATTAATGGTCCCCTTGCTATAGGTGGTATCCAGAGTCCAAATTTCGGAAAAGTATTTTTCAAAAGAGCAGTGATGGCTGGACCTCATTGATCCAGCTACCCCTTCTTAAATATTCACCACACTTAAATGTGTATTTAAGAAGGGGTGGCTGAACCAATGAGGTCCAGCCTTAGGTATCAAAATAGAATTCATGACTCCGTTAACTATTTTCCATTTCAAAAATAAAAAAATGGGTCATCATTAAACTGCAACTAGATAAATTATTGAATGGAATGTGTGTGTTCGCGTGTTGGTGTGTGCTGATTTGTGCTTTTAAAAAAATTAGAAAAAATCCGAATTCCATGACACCACGACGGAAAAATGAATAAGCTTGAGGACTATATTGAGAAGAGGAGTGTTAGGCCTAAGCTCAGGTCTTTCCTGCTCTCCAATTCAGCCAACCACTTGTCCATAAGTGTGTTTTAACAATGAGAGTGTAGGAAAGGCCTGAGAGTGGCTAGCACTCCTCCAGAAGAGAATCACACATAGGTACATGCTCACTGATATACCGAAAATGGAATTTTTGCATTCCTATCCAAAGTGGTCCCATAAAAGTTGGGAGGTGGTTTACTTTCCTGACGTTGGAACTAAGACTAGTATGTCTTGAGCTGCTCCCTTCATTTTTAACCGTGGTTAAAAGTTATTTATGTGAATCTTAACAACAATTAAGAGGCACCAAAAGGGATAAATGACTATCTCAAGGGCGTAATAGGCCTGAGTCCTGTCGTAAACATCTAGGATTTCGTCCCGCTGTATTAATGCTCTCTCGTACACTTGAATTATTGTGAGGAGAATGAGAGCCGGTTTCTCTCTTCCTGATCAGCTTGACCAGCAAGTGGTCTCACTTTTTCTGCCAACTAGCTCCCTTACTTTTCCTGATCAGCTTGACTGGCTCTGCCCATGAAGACAACACAACCATTTAACTCAGTCATAGTGGGGAATTCGTCCTCACAGCATCTCTATATCATATAACACAATCATCCGACTCAATCACAGTGGGGGCATCATCCTCATGACATCTCTATCAGATAACAAAATATCTTGCCGTAAAGAAAAGGTTTTCTCCAACAGTGACTAGCAGTCCGTTTCAGATCTTACCCGTGTCCTCGTGTCCCTTTTAGCACCACTTTAACTCTGGTTAAGCTTAATTAACTTACAGTTAAGAATTTTTTTTTCTACGAACCAATATTGGATTGTTTAACCTTAGGGGTGGGTGAATCTTAATCACAATTGGAAAATAATTAAAAGTGGGGCGTGGATCAATGAGGACCGTCGATTTCGTTTCATAGTGGAAACCACGAGTACTTTAAATATTTTCCTTTGAAGAAGGTCCTTCGAGCCTATGAAGCTCCGCTGTATTTGAAAGTTTCGAAAAGATGTGGTGCGATTAAATTCTCCACAAGTTCAATTACAATGGGTTGTGATCCAACCTACAGACTTTCCTTTGGCCTCTCCAGAGTGGTTACAAACTCGTCAATTATTAATGGTCCCCTTGCTTTTAGGTGGTAACATTTTTTTCTTAAGGCTATAGGTGGTATCCAAAGTCCAAATTTTTGAAAAATATTTTTTCAAAATGAAAAGAAGGGTCGTCATTAAACTGCAACTAGATAAATTATTGAAGAGCACTGCTTAGCGGACTCATGTGTCTCTTTCCTATCTTACACCTTGTCCTCGTGTCCCTTTTAACATCCATTTAACCTTGGTTAAGCTTAACACAATTAAAATTAAGATTTTGATTTTTTTTTTTTTAACCATAGTTGGATTGCTTACCCCTAAGAATGATTGAATCTTAACCACACTAGGGGAGTATTTAAAATTGGAGGGTGGACCAATGAGACTAGCCATTCCGTTTCCAAATGGGAACCCTGCGTACGTTAACTATTTTCCATTATTGAATGTAATGTGTGTGCACATGTTGATTTGTGCATTTAAAAAAAAAAGGTCCGAATTCCACAACAGTCACGACCGAAAGATTAATAAGCTTGAGAACTATATTGAGAAGAGGAGTGTTAGGCAAGGGCGGAGCCAGGATTCTCTTGGGGGAGGGGGGGGGGGGGGAGTTCGGGATAGTAGGCCCCGGAAAAAAAAATTGGGGCTAAGTTTATGGGCTATCACGACTGTTTGTATCCGTTTCTAATGGATTATGTTTTTTCTCAAAATTTCAGGGGGGAAGGGGTTAGAGCTCCCCATCCCTCGGCTCCGACCCTTTCCCAGGCTACACCCCTATAGGAAATTATTTTTTTTCAAAATTTCAGAGGGCTGCTGAAGCCCCCTGGCTGCCATGTGGCTCGGCTCTACTCGCAGGTCTTTCCTACTCTCATATTCAGCAAACCACTTGTCCGTAAGTGTGTTTTAACCATAAGAGTGTAGGAAAGGACTGAGAGTGGCCAGCACTCCTCCATAAGAGAATCACACATACGTATATGCTCAATGATATACCGAGAAGGGAATTTTTGCATTCCTATCCAAAGTGGTCCCATAAAAGTTGGGAGGAGGTTTACTTTCTTTACGTGGGAACTAAGACTAGTATGTCTTGAGCTGCTCCCTTCATTTTTAACCGGGGTCAAAATATTATAATATTTTTTTCTAAAAATCATGGATAGCTGGGTGAATCTTAACCACAATTAATGGGTGTCAAAAAGGACACGTGACTACCCAAGGGCGTAATAGGTCTGAGTCTGGTTGTAACCGTCGAGGATTTCGTCATGGTGTATTAATGCTCTCCCGTACACTTGAATTATTGTGAGGAGAATGAGAGCCAGTTTCTCTCATTTTATTTGCTTGACTACCAAGTGTTCTCACTTTTCTTGTTAACTAGCTTCTTTGCAGCTGATAAAACTAAGGACATTATCGGTTTTTTCTATGTTGGTTGCCGAAAAAATAAGTAAAAACATGGAAACAAAAAGAAAATTAGACAAAACACAACTAAAAATAGTATTAGAAATCTATTTTTTTTTTTCCTTTTCCATGTTTTCATCTATTTCGTTCTACTTTGTGCACGGAAATCCATTCCTCAGTTGGCGTGCAATGGATTATGTGGCACCTTCTGAGTGGGTACTGGCGGTCTCCTCGCTAGCACCACCAACCGAAGAAGATCTCAAGTCTTCCCCTTATTGTTACAGAGATCGAATCACAACCAATCACAATTGAACTCAGGGAGAGTTCAATTGCAACCACAGGTGAACACGTCTCTTTTATGTCCTATTAACATGATTAAGATTCACTAACTCTTGGGGTCCAACAATTTAATTTTGGTTTCTAGGAAAAAATATTTTAAAAAGTTTAACACTAGGGTTAAGAATTTTTAATCTTGGGGTCAAATCTTTTTTTAAAAAAAAAATTCTAAATTGTTAAACCCTAAGGATTAGTAAATCTTAATCATGATTAATAAGGATTAAAAGGGACAAATGTTGACCTGTGAGTGTGATTTAACTGTCCCCAAATTTAATCACGATTGGCTGTGTGATTCGATCTCATTGTTACAGGCAGTGTAAGGTACTCAAACGCCAAATTCCACTACTCACAGGGAAAGATGAATCAAGTCTTCCCTTTGTTCTCTTCTAAAATATGTTTTTGAAATGAAAAAAAAGTCATCATTATCTAAACTAGATTAATTACCAAAGGAATCCAAAGTCAACGAGAGTCACGAGGAGAAGATGAATCAGCTCGAGGACTATATTGAGAATCATATTCACGTGTTCTCAAAATCATATACATGTGATACAGAGACAATCATATGCATAAGGAATTCACACAAGTCCATGAGGAAGAGTGTTCATATACAGTGAATTCACATACCGGGTCCTTTTTCATCAAAAACAAAAACTTTTCAACCACGTCACCCAAATGGTCTTGAGTTTCCACACATCATATGACATGTGACGATGAAAAAAGGGGAGAAGTTATTTCATTTTCTTTCCATGTTTTTAACTTCTCCCCACTTGATATGTGGAGCCCGAGACCAATTTTTCTGGCTGCCAGAGAATTCCATGTCTGACACCACTAGAATAAATTGAACTCAGGAGAGTCCAATTGCAAAAATGAAAATTCAAAATTTTTTCTTTTTCCAGTAGACAAGTGCCACATATGCAAGATAGTTCAATTGCAATTGGTTTTGATCCGGTCTCTTTTTTATGGTGAAGATTAAAAATTAGGGGTTCTACAAGTTCTTCCTTAGTTTGCAAATACACTATTATGTATAAAATTTTTGCAAATTAACTCATGATTTTCCAATAGTTAGACAAACAACCTAAACCCTTGGTTCTGTCAGGTTTTCATTTGTAATTTTTAGCAAAATGACTATTGTAGTCTTAAGATATTTCATAACCTCATAAAGCCCTTTTAATTGTCCTTGAATTATGGTTAGCAAGTGTAACCCATGTGGTTAATTTGTCTCTTTTTAACTCTTTTGCCTATGGTTAAAATTTACTAACCCTTAAGGTTAAAGCATCTAATATTAGTTTTTAAAGAAAATATTTAAAATGAACGTGTCCCCCTTTTAACTCCCTTAAACCGTGGTTAAGATTCACTAATCCTTATGGTTAAAGCATCTAATCTTGATTTTTAGAAAAAAAAAATTGAATAACTCTTTTAATACCCATTAACTGTGGTTAAGATTTATCGACCCTTAGGCTTAAAACATCTTTTAGAAATATATATATATATATATATATATATATATATATATATATATATATATATATTAACGTGTCCCTTTTAGCTCCCTTTAACTGTGGCTATGATTCACTAGCTCTTAGGGCTATATATATATATATATATTAACGTGTCCCTTTTAGCTCCCTTTAACTGTGGCTATGATTCACTAGCTCTTAGGGCTAAACCACCAAACTTTGGTTTTTAGAAAAAAATTAATGTGCCCCTTTTTAACTTCCTTTAAATGTGGTTAACATTCACTATGCTTGGTTTTTGGAAGATTTAAAAAAAAAATTAATGTGTCCCCCTTTAACTCTGGTTAATATTCACTAATCATTGGGGTTAAAGCAACTAATCTAGATTTTTAGAAGAAAAAAATTAATGTGTGCGCTTTTAACTTCTTTTAACTATGACTAAGATTCACTAACACATCTAGCCTTGATTTTTATATTTTTATTAAAATTAACATTTTACCGTGTAACTCCTTTTAACTACGGTTAAGATTCGATAACCCTTAAGGTTAAAACATCTAACCTTGATTTTAATAAGAATTTTTTATAAAGAATAACTATATGAGTTAAAACTTATTAATCATGGTTCAAGAACAGTTAAACGGAGTTTGTGAGTTTTGAAATCTGTTGAAATCTGTTAAGGGTATAATAATCATTTTAGTAACAATTTCAAATGAAATGTCGAGTTTATTTGACTAACTCTTGAAATTAATTTGCAAAGCATTTACACATAATACAGCATTTGCAAATTAGAAAGAACCTAACAACTGATATGAAAAAACCCCTAAAGATTATTATCACTCATAGTCAGGAAAAGAAAAAAAAATTCCACCGGCATCACCCACCAAGAACATGCATGATTGCAATTGACAGTGATTATATCTCTCAAAAATAATTTTTAATCTCGACTATAAAAAAGAAAAAGTAGACACTATGTCTGTCATTCAATTCAATGGCTGTCCTGCCTATGCGTGTCCTTGGTGTGTGATGTGATGGGAAATCTTTTTTTCTCACAATGATTTAACCATCTTTAGTGTCTACTTTTTCTTTTGTTATAGTTAGGATTAAAAATTATTTTTGAGTGAGAAAAAACAAAAACTTTCCGCTCAGCATCACCGACAAAGGACATGCATGATTGTAATCGGCAGTTTTAACCCAAAAAAAAAAAAAAAATGTAATTGACTCCTCAAAAATAATTTTTAATCCTTACCATAAAATAGAAGTAGAAAGAAGAAGTAGACACTGATGATGTCTACGCATCACCCACCAAGGACTTGCATGATTGCAATTGCAATTGGTAGTGATTTTTTTTTGGTAAACTCAATAACACCGCAAGGTGATTATTGAATTGGCAATCTCCACAAAAATAATTTTTAATCTAGACCATAAAAAAGAAAAAGTAGAGATTAATAATGTCTGTCATTTAGTGGCATCATGTCTAGTCTTTGGTAGGTGATGTGATTGGAGAGTTTTTGTTTTTTATTCACTATGATTGAAAATAATTTTTCATCTTGACCTTAAAATAGAGATTGTATTAAAAACTCTAGCCTATGTAGCACTTGTCTATTGGAACAAGAAAAAAATTGAATTTTCAGTTTCCTTTTTTTGGTTTTCTATTCCAATAGACAAGTGCCAAAATGTGATTAGACTCTCTTAAGTTTAATTGCAATTGGCTGTGATCTGATCTCAAAAAAAGATCGAATCCCTATAATTGCAATTGAACACAAGGAGAGTTCAATCACACCCATAGGTCAACACGTGTCTTTTTTAACCATTATTAATTATGGTTCAGATTTACTAACCCTTGAGGTTCACCAATATAATGTCGGTTTTTCAAAAAAAATATTTAACTCTAGTTAAGAATTCTGAACCCTTAGAGTTAATATTTTTTTTAAAGCTAAAGTTATATTGTTCAACTCCAAGGGTTGGTGAATCCTAATCATAGTTAATAAGCTATAAAAAAAAAGTAGACACTAATGATGTCATGCATCACCCACCAAGGACATGCATGATTGCTATTGGCAGTGATTTTTTTTTGGTAAACTCAATAACACCACAAGGTGATTATTGAATTGGCAGTGATTCAATCTCCACAAAAATAATTTTTAATCTTGACTATGAGCGCGGGTTTCAGAGAAACCCTAATTAAATCTCACGGGGGGTTTAGAGTCGCCACCTATTCATTCAGAAGGGATAAGTCCCCCGGGTGTTGGATAAAGTCTTTGGTCTCTGATTAGAGATTAGGGTAAGAGGTTTGGTTAAGTCCGGAGAAGGGGTTAGGTACACCGACAATTTCACTTTTCAGTGATTCCCTACTTGCTAGGGTTAAGCCAAATTAAAGTCAATGTTAATCAAATGTCTTAGTGTTTGATGTAGTACTAATCTAAGAAAGAAAAGTTAACTAGGATCAAACCCGGGTTGGGTTGCCTACATACTCACAAGGTGAGATCAGACCGAGCGTAGTTCTGGCACGTGAGCCCGTGTGTAGAACCCTGGACTTTTTCATCCTTAATGAATAGCACCTTCGTAGCTAATTGGCATTTCTCGTAGTCTAATTAATAAATAGCAGAGAAATTAAAAATTCTGAAACTTTAGAAATGTCCCTTTTCGAAAGATGAACCCAACGCAAGTTGAATCGTCGAAATCGGACGAGCGAGTCAAAAGATATGGTCAAAACAGTCGGGACTAGCAGAGCATTGATCGCTCAGTCCATTGAGCGATCGATCGGTCCAAAACCGATCGATCGGAGGCTATCGACTGGTTATAAAATTTGTATGGGGAAATTTTCCAGAGAGCTGATTTTTGACCGATCACTCGGTCAGGAAACCGATCGCTCGGTAGGCAACCGATCGATCGGTCTTAAACACCGATCGCTCGGTCTTCGTGTTTTTGCTGAAATTTCATTAAGGGTGTTTTCATCTTTTGGGTGTTAAACCCTTACCCATAAGGGTTTGCCCGAGCCTTTAGGGCTTCATTTACATACTTAGACATTTTGAGAGAGAAAGAGGGAAGAGAGGGAGATTTCCTAACCTAGGGTTTTGCTTGTGAGAAGAAATCAAAGGGGTTTGAAAACCCTAGATCACTTCAAGCTTGTTTTTCTTCAAGATTTCGGCCCAAGCACTCGTGGAGCACTCTCCTCCAAGCTAGGGAAGCACTCACGCACGTTTTGAAAGGGGTTTCTTCCCCACACCAAGCCTCCTTCAAGCAAAGGCTTCCTTCCCTCAAGTTGAAGCTTCAATCACGTTTCTATCAAGGTCAAGCCTTGATCTCAGGTTAGTACACCCTACTAACTTTCCTTAACAATAATCTAGGTTTTTATTGTAAATGGTGATTATTTATATTATGCTTTCCTTCCCTATGCATTGTATTAACTCAACAAATATAAACAAGATACGGGAAATGGAATGGATGTGTGGATGGGAGCTTGGATGTGGCGATTGGATGCCGAATGTGTGATGTATGATGTGTGGGGTGTGAATTGAAAAATGGAGGATGGGCATTGGACAAGTAATAAACGTACCCTTGTGTGATTGGATGGAAAATATGCATTAAAGAGAAGAAGAAGAACCAGTAAGGAATAATGCATGTTATGTGTTTGACAAAATGCCTAAACTACGAATAAATGACTTAAATGAAGAATATGGAAATAAGTTTTATGCATGTGTTCTTATTGATAATGAATTGATCAAATCTCATGTAAATTACTTACATTATCTATGCTCATATTATGAAATGAAATGTAATGCCATATCTCTTTTGTTACCCGCATTCCCACGATTGTTACTATTGGCACGCACATGAGCACACATGCACGCATGACCGAGTTTTCAAGAGCATGTGCATATAATAAACAACCAAAAAATATTGCATGTCAAGGAGGTTGGTAGCCCAGGGACATTCGGGTACTAGCCTCTGGCTCACAAGATAACCCTAAAACACCTATTGTCAAGGAGGTTGGTAGCCTAGGGAAAATTCGGGTACTAGCCTCTGGCTCACAAGAAAACTAAACAAGTAATAAAAATCACCTATTGTCAAGGAGGTTGGTAGCCCAGGGAGATTCGGGTACTAGCCCCTGGCTCACACGAAAACATTGCATATCAAGGAGGTTGGTAGCTCAGGGACATTCGGGTACTAACCTCTGGCTCACAAGTGCATTACATATCAAGGAGGTTGGCAGCCCAGGGAGATTCGGGTGCTAGCCTCTGGCTCACAAGTTACAAGATGAAAGTTTATAAGATGATGATCATGCATTCATGCATGCACGCATACATGATTTCCACGAGGCATACCGAGACATGATATGGGTTTTCAAGCATGAGTTTTATCGGCGTTTTCGCATTCATGCACGCACGTCATGATGATTGTATTGTATCATGCCTTAGACTGTTTCTTTTGTGATGCTTCTATTACTGCTTGTATGGTATTACTGTTGTGTGTTTTTTTTATTATTGTTATGGTTTGCTAGTGGCTTGTACTCGCTGAGTATTCCATGCTCAGCCGTACTTTCATGTCGGCAGGTACTGAGGGACCCCTCGACTCGGAGCCTTGGGTCGAGGAAGAGTATATGGAGGAGAGAGAGCAGGCTATTCCATTACAGTCTCAGGCGGACCGAGACCTCGATGTGTGGCCATACCTCGACTACTGTTGATGGGAGAGTATGAGAGGGTCTTGTGTATTTTGATATTTTGATAGGTGGGCCTGTCCACCTTAGACTTAGACATGTCTTATGATTATTATAAAGAAAAGAAAAATTTTAGTTTTCGCATATATGTTAGCTTCCACGCTCTGATTATTATCCTTATTGTATTTTGTAACCATGTTTACTTCAAGATGGTTTGACAGGTACGAAGTGTCACACCTAAAATATCCCTAAACTCTTAGGGGGTATTTTGGGGTGTGACAGAGGTGGTATCAGAGCTATAGGCATTAGAGTCCCTAGGGTTGCTTAGTACTAGATACCGTAATGGAACAACGCATTAGGTGCTAGAAAGGAGTCGTATTCCAAGTATAGACTAACAATTTAGTCTTAGTCAAAATAGGTTGAAGCTCAACCAAACTTAGAGTCCTACGCTAGGAACACGGATTGTATGTTATGATATTGTGTTATATACCATGTGTGTATTATTTGTGTGGTGCTTATAAAATATGCTTGATAAATATGTATTGAGTGAATTGCGAAATTGTACTAAATGCGTATCCAAGTTAGACTCATGTTGTATTGTCGTTCTCAGGAGAAATCATGAGACGCAATACCCGGGGTCGCGGGTACAATACAAGGGGCAATGGAGGTGATGCTTCATCGGGTGATGATCAACCCGACTTTGCCCAAGCTTTCGCTTCAATAGTCGAGACTTTGGCTATGCGAGCGACAAGGCAACCGGCCACTCCGCCTAATGCCGCACTTATATCGGCTCCTCCTAACCGAGCTCAAACCGGGATAGAAGCTTTTTGGAGGATGAGGCCTCCAACTTTTTGTGGAAGCATTGATCCACTTGTCGCCGAGGGTTGGATTCGGTAACTTGAGAAGATATTCTCGGTATTGGCACCTACGGAAGTGGAAAGGGTCACATAGGCCGCCTTTATGCTTGAAGGCGAGGCCGACCATTGGTGGAAGTCCGCACTTCGGACCCGAGAGTTGACCTGGCAAGGTCAAGACTGGACTTGAGAAGAATTCTTGGAAGTTTTCAACAAGAAGTACTTTCCGGTCGGGATGAAGGAGAAGATGGAAGTGGAATTCATTACCTTGGAGCAAGGTAATATGTCCGTAGCGACTTATGAAGCCAATTTTTCAGAACTATCTCTGTTTGCTCCACATATTATAGCGACCGAAGTTGTTGATAAGTGTAAATCCCTAATTAGGTTGTTGGCAAATTCCGTGATTATTATATAGGACTTGTGTGTTGAGTTTGGTTCAACTTGTCAGAAGATCTAAAGCTTCAAGAAAAGTGAAGAAATTGCAGAAAATGCTTTTACTCCGGATCTAGACAGGTAATTGACTTAGAGACCCCTACCTAGGTTGGATTTGACTTAGATAACTCTAAACATACCTAGGAGGATAGTTTTAAACCTAACAATGTTATTTGATCTTAGTTGAATCAAATTATACATTAAATGAATTATGGTTTGAAAAATTCTGTCTCAACCGATCGCTCGGTATTGAGACCGATCGATCGGTGGCCTACCGAGCGATCGGTGGCTATCGACTGGACCAAATTTTTGTATGGGGTATTTTTCCAGAGAGATGTTTTATAACCGAGCGATCGGTCATAAGAACCGATCGATCCGTTTTGGACCGAGCGATCGGTAATGAGCACCGATCGATCGGTCCCCGTAAAAAGAATTTTTCTTTTTCTGGATTCTTTTTTAAACCCTATATAAACAACTTTTTGGAGACCTAATTCGTGTGGTTGTTTATTTTTGAAAGAGTAGAGGTGTGAGAAACTCCTCTAGGGTTTTTCCTTTTATTCTATTAGATCTTTGTTGATCCCTCCTCTTTCTTTGATCCTAGAGAATGCAAGTATAGATCTAAACTTTTGATCTTGCATTGTGTGATCTCAGATCTATATGAGATCCCTCTAGGGTTTGAAATTTCATAAATTGATTCACAACCCTACACCTTGTGTGTGTGTCCGGTGTTTGATCCGGAGCCTTCGTGGAAGGAGATCGATCGTGTGTGATCGTGGTTTGAAGTAGCTTGAGAAGATTTGGTCGGTGTGGAACCGAAGCTGCTACGGCGGAGATTGAACCTACTGGTTCGTGGAAATCAAGAGTAAGAGTCTATACCTAGGAAGGTCGTTTCTGTTTTGGTAAGGTCTTATCTTGTACTTGATATCTTTTCATAGTGAAGTTTGTTGCTGGACGAGGTCCCGTGGTTTTTTCCCGTTAGGGTTTTCCACGTAAAAATCTTCTGTGTTTGATTTGTGTGGATTGTCTGAGTGTTATGTTCTTTAATTTCTAAACATATTAATTGAAAAATTAAAATTGGTTAGAAATTTTTAGATAGACCTATTCACCCCCCTCTAGGTCTTAGAGATCATAGATCTGGATAAATTTCAATTGGTATCAGAGCGAGTTCACTGATAAGGCTAATACCTTAAGTGTGATCCTGTATTATCCGTGATCATGAGTACTCTAAGAGAAGGTGGATCCGTCTCTCGTCCCCCACTTTTTGATGGGAATAATTATGCATATTGGAAAGCTAGAATGAGAGCCTTTCTCAAATCTATTGACGAGAGAATTTGGATGTCTATATAGAATGGGTGGACTACTCCCATAAAAATTGTAGGAGATTTGACTATCATCAAATATTCTAATGAATGGACCAGAGAAGAGCTTGAGTCAAGTGGATGGAACACTAAAGGTCTCAATGCTATCTTTACTGCAGTCACTGCTGAGGAATTCAGACGAATTTCTTCATGTGAAACAGCAAAGGAGGCTTGAGACATTCTTGAAATTACCCATGAGGGTACTACCACTGTTAAAATCTCAAAACTCCAAATGTTAACCACCAAATTTGAACATTTAAACATGGAAGACAATGATACTTTTGATGAATTCTATGCAAAATTTAGTGACATTGTCAATGCTAGTTTCAATTTAGGTGAAAAAATATCTGAGTCCAAAATAGTTAGAAAGGTCCTTAGATCTCTCCCTGAGAGATTTCAACCTAAAGTCACTGCAATCGAAGAGAGTAAAAATGTTGACTCTCTGAAGATTGAGGAATTGGTTGGTTCACTCCAAACCTATGAACTCAATCTACGTCCATCCAAGAAGAATAAATCTTTAGCCTTGAAATCTATCAAGGAATCTTTGGACGAGGATGACAGTGATGGAGATATGAATGAGGAAGAAATGGCTCTCTTCGTTAAAAAATTTCAAAAATTTCTTAGAACGAAAAAGAGGTTTAATCCCAAACAGGGACGAAAATCTTTTGAGAAGTCAAAGTCTAAGCCCTGGAAAAACAAGAAAAATTCCAAGAGTGGCGACAAGAAATCCCAAGGTGTTCAATGTTATGAATGCCATGGCTTCGGTCATATATCACCTAACTGTCCTAACAAGAAGAAGAGTAAGGGCAAGGTGATGAATGCCTGTTGGGATGACAGTGATTCCGAGAATGAAGAATCGGACAGTTCCTCTTCAAGTGAAGATACTGAAAATCATACGGCGTTCACTGTTTCTCTCTCTGGGATTCTTGAGACTACCTCTGCAGTTGATGAAAATGATAGAAGTGATGAGAGTGTTAATACTGAGTCTAGTGATGACATACAGAAGAGTCAAACTGACTCTGAAAGTGATGAAGATTTGAAAACAACTTATGATAAGTTGTATGCTGAAAGTTTGAAACTGACTAAAACAAAATTCTCTTTGAGCAAAAAACTCAAAATCATTCAAAATGAAAGAGATATTTGTAAACTAGTAGCAGAAGAGAAGAGTGTTCTAGTTAGTCAGTTGGAAAATGAAAAGGAAGCATTTGTTATGAAAGTTCAATGCCTTTTGGAAGAGAATGTCTCATTGACTAATGTGGTCAGTAAATTAGAAGTTGAAAGAGACACTTCCATAAAAGAAATTGAAGAGTTAAGAACTCTGCAAATGGAGCTGGAAACTTTTAAAGACTTTCTTGTTGATAAGGTGAAATTTCTTGAAAAAGAACATCAAATTACCCTTAAAGACAAGACTGATTTGATTCAGAAGGTCTATACTCTTGAAAAAGAATTAAAAATGTTTGGTAACACTAGCTGCCTAGATGAATTAGTTAGAAAATTTGGATCAAATTGGAGTAGATCTGGGATAGGACATGCTGACACACCAGCTGGTCCTTTAGCTGTTGGTACAATGGCTTGTGCAGTGTTTGAGCCAATACATTCTGATCCTAAAGAGAATCTACCTTCTACATCAAGTACTAAGGCTAATACAAATTTTGTAAAGCCTAGAAATACAGCTCCTAGAGTGAATGCTTTGAGGAATCAATTTCCTTTCAGAAGAAATCCTCCTCCTCTCTCAAGATTCATACCCACATGTCACTTTTGTGGTGTGATAGGTCACATTCGACCTAATTGTAATGCTTTTAGGAGAGCTCCCCGAAATGGTTCATGGAACCAAAATCAAAGTCAAGGGACTCTTCAAAGGCAGATTCAGGTTCTAGCTGAAAAGTCTAGAATGATGAGCGATGATGTTAATAGAATTGCTCAAATCTCTAGGACAAGAACTAGTCAATTTATTCCAAATGATTATTCAAGAGGAATCAATTTGAGTTATCAAAAAGCTAGAACTGAACAAAAAGGAAAAAGGTCAAGGAGGACAAAAAGGAAACAGGTCACTACTATACAGATTAATGATCAAAGATCTAAACAAAGTTTAAAGACTGTGTATGTAAGAAAGGATGACCTAAAGTGCTTTGTCATTCATACTGCCTTGAAAGCCCAAAACACAGAAATGTGGTACTTCGACAGTGGGTGTTCTCGGCATATGACAGGTAACAAGTCCTTATTTATTCAATTTGAGGACTGTCCAGATGAGACTGTTACTTTTGGTAATGGAAGCAAGTCTTTAGTCAAAGGGAAGGGTATCATCGATTCACCAGGCATACCTAAATTGAAAGATGCTTTGTTTGTTGAAGGACTGAATGCTAATTTAATTAGCATAAGTCAACTATGTGATGATAACCATGCTGTGCACTTTACCCATAATAAATGCTTAGTCATTAATGGTAAAGGTAAGTGTGTTCTAGAAGGGTTTAGAACCACTGACAATTGCTACAGCTTAATTCCCAGTACTAATCCCTCAAATGTCTGTTATAAGACTAAAATTGAGGAGGTTGATTTGTGGCACCGAAGACTAGGTCACATGAACTTCAAAGACCTATGTAAAATCTCTAAGCAAGAGCTTGTGAGAGGTGTTCCCAAACTAGGAAAGCCTTCTACTGCTGTGTGTGGGCCATGCCAAATTGGTAAACAAATTAGAACCCCACATAAGAAGACTTCAAGTATTGCTACTACATATCCACTGGAATTAATTCATATGGATCTTATGGGTCCTACAAGAACTGAAAGTCTAGGTGGAAAGCGATACATCCTAGTCATGGTTGATGATTTCTCAAGAATGTCATGGGTGGCATTTATAAGGGAGAAATCTGATGCTTTTGACAATTTCAAAAGTATTTGCTTGAAAATTCAAAATGAGAAAAGATGCCCAATCACTCGAATTCGAAGTGATCATGGAAAGGAGTTTGAAAACTCTAAGTACAATGATTTTTGTGATGAATCGGGTATCAAACATGAATTTTCTGCACCTATTACACCTCAGCAAAATGGTGTAGTAGAAAGGAAGAACAGGGTTCTCCAAGAGATGGCTTGAGTTATGCTTCATAGCAACAATCTAGCTTCTCATTTCTGGGCTGAGGCAGTTAACACTGCTTGCTATATAGTTAATAGAGTTTTTGTAAGACCTGGAACAAGGAAAACCCCATATGAGTTGTGGAATAACAAGAAACCCAGTGTCAAGTACTTTCGAGAATTCGGAAGTAAATGCTATATCCTTAAGGATAGAGAGCAACTGGGCAAATTTGAATCCCGGAGTGATGAAGGAATATTTCTTGGATATTCCACCAACAGTAGAGCTTATCGAGTTTACAACTTGAGAACCTCTACAATTATGGAGTCCATAAATGTAGTTGTGGATGACTCCGGTGTTGAAAATGTGTAATCTGAGGATGATGAAAGTGCTGAAAATGAAAATGTTGAAACTGTTTCGACTCCACTTATTGATAAGCAATCATCTCCATCAAAACCTACACATTCTAGGGTTATGAGTCCTCACACCCCAACTGATATAATTGGTGATCTTGAAAGGGGAGTGAGAACGAGGAAACAAATTGAAAATGAAGTTAGCTACATTTGCTATACTTCATCTTTTGAACCCAAGAATGTAACTGAAGCTCTTGCAGATGATAATTGGATAAATGCAATGCAAGAAGAGTTACTTCAGTTTACTAGGAATGATGTTTGGTATTTAGTACCTAGGCCTAACAATACAAATGTGATAGGAACCAAATGGATTTTCAAGAACAAATCTGATGAAAAAGGTACTATCATAAGAAATAAGGCTAGGTTAGTTGCACAAGGATACACCCAAATTGAAGGTATTGACTTCGATGAAACTTTTGCTCCTGTAGCCAGACTAGAATCAATAAGAATTCTTCTAGCTGTGGCTTGCCATATGAAATTCAAACTGTTTCAAATGGATGTTAAGAGTGCCTTTCTGAATGGCATTCTACAGGAGGAAGTCTATGTGGAACAACCAAAAAGGTTTGAAGATCCACATCACCTTGATCAAGTTTATAGGTTAAAAAGGGCCCTCTATGGTTTAAAGCAAGCTCTAAGAGCTTGGTATGAGAGGCTGACTACTTATCTCTTGGAAAATGGATTTTTGAGAGGGGGAGTAGACAGAACCCTTTTCATAAAGAATGTGAAAGGTGATATTGTCATCGCTCAGATATATGTTGATGACATAGTGTTTGGTTCCACATTAGACTTACATGCTCTTTCATTTGCTGAACAAATGAAAAATGAATTTGAAATGAGCATGGTTGGTGAGCTAAGTTTCTTCCTTGGTCTTCAGATCAAGCAATTGGATTCTGGGATCTCAGTATCTCAAATCAAATATGCAAAAAATCTAGTGAAGAAATTTGGCATGAGCTCTGCTAAGCATGTAAGGACTCCTATGAGTTCTACTACAAAACTTAGTAAAGATGCTACAGGCAAAGATGTTGATCAAACTTCTTATAGAAGCATGATTGGTAGTTTACTCTACCTAACTGCTACTAGACCTGACATAGCCTTTAGTGTTGGTGCATGTGCCCGCTATCAAGCGAGCCCAAAAGAGTCTCACTTACTTGCAGTTAAGCGTATCATTCGATATGTGAGTGGAACTTTATCATTTGGCCTCTTGTATTCTTTTGATACGAATGCCACGATAGTTGGATATTCCGATGCCGATTGGGCCGGAAATACTGATGATAGGAAAAGCACCTCAGGAGGATGTTTCTATATTGGAAACTGCTTAGTTGCTTGGCTTAGCAAAAAGCAGAATTCAATTTCATTGTCCACTGCAGAAGCTGAGTACATAGCAGCTGGCAGTTGTTGCACTCAACTTCTGTGGATGAAGCAGATGTTGAATGATTACGGGATTGAACAGAGCACTATGACTGTGTATTGTGATAATTCAAGTGCTATCAATATTTCCAAAAATCCCGTTCAACATTCTCGCACAAAACACATAGACATTAGACATCACTTCATCCGTGATCTTGTTGTGCAAAAGATTGTATCTATAGAGTATGTCCAAACAGAGAATCAATTTGCGGACATTATTACAAAACCCTTAGATTCCCTTAGGTTTGAACTCCTTAGGAAATCCATAGGTTTGTGCGGAGTTGAGTAAAAATGTACTTGTTTCATAGCCTATGTGTTCTTCATGTTCTATTTGTGTCATAGAGCTATTTTTTTTCTTTAATTAATAAAAATCCAAAAACATTCAAAAATTGAAAAATATTGCAAAAAATAATGCGTTTGTATGACCTTCTTTGTCCTATCATTTTGCTTAAAACTATTTCCTTGAAATCATATTTGAACATATAATCCAAGGATAAATATTTCATAGGATTGAGTAAATTAGGATAGTTCAATTGTTGGTTTAATCTTGTGATTGAATTTGGTCATGCTAACTAATCTCAGTTAGAGTTGAGTAAACAAAGAATTTATGTGTTGCACATGCACTCTAACTGATTTTAAAGATGGTATTAGTTCCTATTTAAAGGTTCTGATATTATACCATATGGTTCCCTAGATTAATCAAATCTAGTATAACCAATGTAATAAAAAATTCCATAAGGTGAGCCCCCTAGTTATAAAAAATTATTGACATGGAGAGGACTACCTGTGAGTTTGTGTGATAGCTTCTAGTGAATGCAAACAGTGTGTAATGGCTACCTAGACAAACAGTAGGTATCTATATGGATTGCTAGTGTGAAAGCCCCCACTGTCATTAGAAAGAGCTACCTTCTCACTTGTGTGAAAGTCACCAATATTGTACTCCAAAAAGAATTTTCACAATGAGTACAATTTGACTGAAAAAGAAATGAAATAAATCTGTTAGTCAAATTTGGGGTAAAAATTGCTCATCATATAAATATGGATGTTTATTGGTTTTAAAACTAGTTTTTGAAAATTTTAGAGTCCCATTTGAGCTATAATGTCAAAATCCATATTAAGGAAGGAAACCAATTCAAAGAGTCAAGTAATGAATTTTGATTTCATACTCACATTACTTCTAATTGTTTCTTGACTCTAATTGTGAATTTGATGCAAATTCCATATTTAATCACCAGTGAAAATCAATTTTTGATTACATAATCCTTGTTTATGGCTGTACTTAATATATCAATTCTTGGGTGATTATTTTTTATGATTTTAATGAAATACTTTATTTCAAATTTTTTTGGTGAATTGGTTATTTTGAGGTGAAAATGGGATTTTAATAATCCATTGGTTGAGTGGGAGAAAAGGTTTTAAAATTAAAATTTTTGAAAATTTTCCAGACCACCGATCGCTCGGTGTTATGGACCGATCGATCGGTCTTTCATGAACAGGGTTATAAAACTCCCATTTCGCATTTTTTCTTTTCACCTGTTCTCCGACCTCCAGAGCGATCCCTCGGTTCCTACTCCTCCAAATCCTCCATACGGTCATTCCTTTCGATTCTAAGAGTTTCCCAAGCTTTAGAAAGGTAAATCTTGTTTCCTTTTCTCTTTTGGGTTGATTTTCACAACTAGGGCATCATCATTCACAATGGTTTTTTCAATATCCCTGGTTATTGTTGCCTTCCTCATGTCCGGTGTTTCTAAACGCCGTAAATTGGTTCTCAACAACCAAGAGGACCCTCTCGAGGAAGAGGAACTCAATGAGCCATACTCATTCATTCCAATCGGTCATGGGATATCCATAGGGGACAGACCACTCTGTAGAATGATTGATTCTACTGCTGAGAATCGCCAAAAGGCTTTGGCTGATAAAACTCGTAAAAACAAGGGTAAAGGCTCATCTTCTCAAGCCAGTCGGTTATCCTCTTTCATTAATCCTTCGGCCGCTCAACTTTACCGTGAATATTTTAGCAAGAAGGCTATCATGGTTGAGCGAGGAATTCAAATTTCAGACTTTGATGATTATTACCTTCCTAAGCTCATTGCCGATCGTCAATAGGAAGGTATTCTCAATGTATCATGTCCTGCTTCTATTCAGTTGGTTCAGGAATTTTATTCCAATTTTTCTGATATCAACTTAAAATCTTGGTCTTTCAAATCTAGAGCTTTAGAAAAATCCGTGGTAATAAATCCTGATGTGATTGCTACAATTCTTGGTTGTCCTCGAGTTCCAAATGCTTATTATCCTTATAGATATAAGACTGATGAGGATAAAGAAACCATGGAAAATGTTGTTACCTTTCTTAGTGGTACTCCATCATTATGGGTTGGTTTTCTCATTGAAGTGTCTAAACTCACTAGGGATGCAAGACTTGTAAACCTAGTAATGAGTGCCAATATCCACCCAAAGGTTCATACTGCGGACCTTAGGGAAGATAGAGCTCGTTTTCTGTACAGTCTTCTTCGTGGGCATAATATTGATCTTGCAGCACACATTATCGATTTGATGATCCAAGCTCATCGAACTGAAACTGTAGTTGGAGCCCTTCCGTTTGGATCCCTTATCACTAAGCTTCTTGGTTCACAAGGGGTATTTGCACCTCCTGGAGTTCCCACTCGAGTACCTAAGGGTCCAATCAACAAAAAGACCCTATCTCAGAGTTTCTCACATGCCTCACTTCGAGATATTGATGAAGAAGCTGAAGTTGGTGCTGGGTCATCTCGTCCTCCTCCGGCCTCGATTGATGATCTTGCTAGGATGATGAGAGCGATGCATATGGACCTGAAAACCCATGTTTCCTTTTACCAGGAGTTCACTACAGAGATGAGAGGTCGTCTTGGTTCGCTTGATGCAGCTGTGCTGAGTGTTCAGCGTGATCTTCATGACTTCAGAGCATATTATAAGTCACAGCTCACTTCTGATGATGAGCATGAGTGATAGTTCATGATAGGAGTTTATCTTAGTCGAGTGATAGTTTTAGTTTGACATTTTGATGTATTTTGACTTGGTTGTACTTGGTACAAACCTATTTGGATATTATTGACTTATTATGGATGTATATATTTGGATGGTTAATGCTCATTATCTTCTATCTCATCTTATTTGAATGGTTTATGCATTATTTTTCTAATCCACCTTTGGCATTTCGAGCCAAAAAGGGGGAGAGTTATGATAAATGTGTAATGTGTTGGATGTGTTGGATGATGTTATAGATATTATGATGTTGGATATTTTCAATTTCAATTTCCCATGCTTCACGTGTTGGATGTGTTGGATGATGTTATAGATATTATGATGTTGGATATTTTCAATTTCAATTTCCCATGCTTCACAGGTTTTTTTTTATTTAGCATGTGCAGGCAAACAGGCAAACAGGTTCTAAGATTGGTGAAACATGACAAGTTGAAGTGTCATGTAAAGTGTCATGTAATTTTCTTTATTGAGTCATGTAAAGGTCAAATTTTCATTTTTGAATCAATTAGGAAAATTTGAACCTAGTATGTGAGTCGGTCGTGTTTTGTCCCGGAATTGCCAAAGGGGGAGATTGTAAATCCCTAATTAGGTTGTTGGCAAATTCCGTGATTATTATATAGGACTTGAGTGTTGAGTTTGGTTCAACTTGTCAGAAGATCAAAAGCTTCAAGAAAAGTGAAGAAATTGCAGAAAATGCTTTTACTCCGGATCTAGACAGCTAATTGACTTAGAGACCCCTACCTAGGTTGGATTTGACTTAGATAACTCTAAACATACCTAGGAGGATAGTTTTAAACCTAACAATGTTATTTGATCTTAGTTGAATCAAATTATACATTAAATGAATTATGGTTTGAAAAATTCTGTCTCAACCGATCGCTCGGTATTGAGACCGATCGATCGGTGGCCTACCGAGCGATCGGTGGCTATCGACTGGACCAAATTTTTGTATGGGGTATTTTTCCAGAGAGATGTTTTATAACCGAGCGATCAGTCATAAGAACCGATCGATCCGTTTTGGACCGAGCGATCGGTAATGAGCACCGATCGATCGGTCCCCGTAAAAAGAATTTTTCTTTTTCTGGATTCTTTTTTAAACCCTATATAAACAACTTTTTGGAGACCTAATTCGTGTGGTTGTTTATTTTTGAAAGAGTAGAGGTGTGAGAAACTCCTCTAGGGTTTTTCCTTTTATTCTATTAGATCTTTGTTGATCCCTCCTCTTTCTTTGATCCTACAGAATGCAAGTATAGATCTAAACTTTTGATCTTGCATTGTGTGATCTCAGATCTATATGAGATCCCTCTAGGGTTTGAAATTTCATAAATTGATTCACAACCCTACACCTTGTGTGTGTGTCCGGTGTTTGATCCGGAGCCTTCGTGGAAGGAGATCGATCGTGTGTGATCGTGGTTTGAAGTAGCTTGAGAAGATTTGGTCGGTGTGGAACCGAAGCTGCTACGGCGGAGATCGAACCTGCTGGTTCATGGAAATCAAGAGTAAGAGTCTATACCTAGGAACGTCGTTTCTGTTTTGGTAAGGTCTTATCTTGTAGCATCCCGGACTTTTTCATCCTTAATGAATAGCACCTTCGTAGCTAATTGGCCGTTTTTGTAGTCTAGTTAATAAATAAGGGAGAAGTCGGAAATTCTGAAACGTCAGAAATGTTCGTTTTCGAAAGACGGATCCAACGCAAGTTGAATCGTCGAAATCCGACGAGCGAGTCAAAAGATATGGTCAAAACAGTCCAGACATAACAGAGCACCGATCGCTCGGTCATTACCTGCGATCGATCGGTCCACTACCGATCGCTCGATGGCTGTCGAACGGTTAACTTTTTTGTATGGGGAAAAATTCTAGAGAGGGTGTTTTTGACCGATCGCTCGGTCATAACACCGATCGACCGGAAGCCACCGATCGCTCGGTCCATACCACCGATCGATCGGTCATACGCAGATTTTCTTCATTAAGGGTGTTTAAGACTTTGGCCATCACCCTTTGCCTATAAATAGGCTGAGTTCGTGCCTTAGGGTTTCAGAAACCCTCTGTGCCCTATCTTAGGAGATTTTGAGAGAGAAAAGAAGGAGAGGAACTACTTGTTGATCAAGCTTTTGGAAGATCAAGGTTCTTCCACTTCTCTTGGTGATTCTCAACCAAGAACACAAGGTTATTGCTTGTTCCAGCCATTGGGAGTCAAACTCTTTGATTTCACCAAGGTAGATACACTCTACTACAATCTTGCAATCCTACTAGTTACTAGATATGATTCTTCTTATATATGCCCTATCTATATGTATTGATTCTATGTATGAAAAGGTGTGATTATATACTTGGATGAAGGTTACTATTATGATGCGCTCTAAGTGTTTGATAAAATACCTCTAAGGGATTCTATGCTTAAATATGATGATTTCTCTTATTAAGTGCATATGCTCGCATGTCTCGCATGAACCGATGGTTTCCATGGATTTCTTAAAGTGCAAACAACGGTTTTCACGAAAAGACGAATGATGAATGATTCTAAGTAACTCTATGATTTCTCTAAGATCGTTTCACAAGCTCTAAGGATCATACCATGCTCACAAGGAAACTCTATGATAATGCTCTAAGATCGTCTCACAAGCTCCACGGATCACAATGAAATGCTCTAAGATCTCTAAGGTTATGCTCTATGGAAATGCTCTAAGGTTATTGCTCTATGCTCTATGTCTCCACGGATCATAATGACTCTAAGTAACTCCATGAACTCACAAGAACTCATAAGGCTATGATTATCGATTGACTCACACGATTACAGTTTTGGTTTCGAATATTATTTCACATATGTTTTCACGGTTTCCATGCTTTAAGGATTTTACGGATTTCATTCTCCATGTCTTGTATGCTCAATGCCTAACCGCTTTATTGTTATTAGTTTGTATACACTGAGTATTCCATGCTCAGTCGATATTGTTATGATCGGCAGGTGCTCGGGTTCCATTCGATTTGTGTGGCGAAGAACCTTGGGTCGAGGAAGAGTACTGTGACCCGGAGCCTTCCATGGATCACTATCATGACGATGGTGCTTTAGATAGGAGTCGTGACTTCGATTTCTGTTGACCGACCGGCTTAGAACTTGTGTCTTTTGTTATGTGAGTGTGGGGTTTGTCCACTCCATTTTTGGGTTTCTCACACATGTATACTTGTTGGTTCTTACTTGAGCCAAGTTATAGGAGTATTCTTTTTGCTTCCACTATGCTTAGTATTTTATTTTCCGCTGTGCATTGTATTTCGTTTCCGCTATGTATATTCAGGTACTCTGACAGGTTTCCACGTGTGCCTTATGTATCATACTGGAGGTATGGTACGGCGGTCACGAGTCAACTTACCCTTAACTCCTAGGGGGTATTTTGGGTCGCGACATATCTTGTACTTGATATCTTTTCATAGTGAAGTTTGTTGCTGGACGAGGTCCCGTGGTTTTTTCCCGTTAGGGTTTTCCACGTAAAAATCTTCTGTGTTTGATTTGTGTGGATTGTCTGAGTGTTATGTTCTTTAATTTCTAAACATATTAATTGAAAAATTAAAATTGGTTAGAAATTTTTAGATAGACCTAGTCACCCCCCCTCTAGGTCTTAGAGATCATAGATCTGGATAAATTTCAATAAGGCACTTTTGGCCGAGTCAAACTCCGAGGCGTTTTTCAAAAGAAGAGAAATAGAGAAAGGACAGTCAAGTAGTTCAGGGGAGAAAAGAGCCAGGACTAGCTTGTATCAGTCCACAGGGCCGGCTCAGTCACAGAGGATGTATTCAGCACCACAGGCTTAATGCTCTTTTGCTCCACCGGCTTTTCGCCCGACTACCTCGTATGCTCCTCGCCCCGCAGTTACTCAGGCTACGGGATATGCTCCTTCCTCCTATTTACATGATGTTTGCACTCTTTGTGGAAGGAGGCATCTAGCGGGAGAATGCCGGAGGGTTTCAGGAAGTTGCTTTCATTGTGGTGACCAAGGCCACATGGTTAGAGATTGTCCCCGACGCCATATGCCAGCTCAGTCTTCAGTGAGCAGGCCCTGTTCAAACAGACATCCCAGCCTAGCTCTTCTCAGGCTTCGAGGGCCTCACAGTCTACACGGCCTCCTCGCCCAGCCACCCAGGGCAGAGTCTTTGCCTTATCGGAGAGAGACGCACGTGCATCTGACGATGTCGTGCAAGGTACGCAAGAATTCTAGAGCGTAAATTGTGAATAATTTCTATGATTGATGAGTTGTTAATTTTACTAAGGGTTACCTATGTATGATGCTTGTTATTGTTTGAAATCTACTGATATTAGTTACTTAATCGCACAGGCGCTTCATTAGTGAACGAGTGTCTCACCCGAGTGTTAATCGACACAGGATCCACTCATTCCTTTGTTTCACCCAGTTTTGCAAAGGGGTTTTTGACTGAGGCTACTTCGTTGGAGCGGGAGTTGACCATTGCAACTCCACTTGGCAAGTCAGTAGATACGGATAAGATATTCAGAGATAGTGTGGTTCAAGTGGGGAAGAATGAACTATTGGCCGACCTTATCATTTTGGATTTCCAAGATTTAGACTTTGACGTCATTCTTGGTATGGACTGGTTAGCAAACCACTACGGACATGTGGCGTGTTTTGAGAAGGTGGTGAACTTCAAGCCGGAAGGAGTCAAGCCTTTTCACTTTTGAGGATTAAGAGAGAGGGACATTGCTCGCCTCGCAGCTTTCAGTATAGCAAACCCAGAAGCACATAACTCCTCCGCCATTCAGGCCGTGAGTGAGTTCTTGGACGTGTTTCTGGAGGAACTTCCCGGATTGCCCCCAGATAGAGAGATTGAGTTCGCTATAGAGCTTGCTCCGGGCACCGCTTCGATTTCAAGGGCACCGTACAGAATGGCCCCAATAGATCTTGAAGAATTGAAGAAGCAGATTGAAGAGTTACAACAACTTGGTTTCATCCAACCAAGTGTGTCACCATGAGGAGCTCCGGTCCTTTTCGTGAAGAAAAAGGACGAGTCGATGAGGATGTGTATAGACTACCGTCAGTTGAACAAAGTAACTATCAAGAATCGTTATCCCTTACCACGGATAGACGACATGTTCAACCAACTGAAGGGAGCGAGATTCTTCTCTAAAATTGATCTTAGATTGGGATATCATCAATTAAGGATCAAGGCGGAAGATGTTCAGAAGACGGCTTTTAGGACTCGGTATGGGCATTATGAGTTCCTTGTCATGCCTTTTGGGCTGATGAATGCACCGGCGGTGTTCATGGATTTGATGAACCGGGTGTTCCGATCATACTTGGATCAATGCGTGATTGTGTTCATTGACGATATCTTGGTGTATTCCCAGACACGGGAAGATCACGCACGAGACCTCCGCCTTGCTTTGGAAATGTTGAGAGAGCATAGGCTATATGCCAAATTGAGTAAGTGCGAATTCTGGTTAGAGAAGGTCGCATTTCTTGGACACGTGGTGTCGGCCGAGGGCAATTCTGTAGATCCAGGCAAGGTTGAGGCAATCATGAGTTGGGAGAGGCCCAAGAGCGTCACGGAGATACGTAGTTTCCTCAAATTGGCAGGCTACTATTGGAGATTTGTGGAGGGATTCTCCAGTTTGGCCGCACCTCTCACTTACCTGACACGGAAGAATGCCAAGTTTGTATGGAGCGAGAAGTGCGAAATCAGTTTCACAGAACTGAAGAAGTGGCTTACTACGGCCCCCGTCCTTACTGTGCCTTCAGGACATGTTGGTTATGAGGTGTATAGTGATGCCTCGCACGTGGGGCTTGGGTGTGTCCTAATGCAACATAAGAAATTCATTGCCTATGCATTAGGGCAATTGAAGGAGCACGAAAGGAATTACCCCACTCACGACTTGGAGCTTGCGGCGGTCGTGTTTACACTCAAGATTTGGTGACACTACCTTTACGGGGTAGAATTCTATGTGTTCACTGACCACAAGAGTCTCAAGTATCTCTTTTCCCAAAAAGAGTTAAACTTACGACAACGGCGTTGGATTGAGTTCTTAAAAGACTATGAGTGCACGATCCAATATCACCCGAGAAAGCAAATGTGGTGGCAGACGCTTTGAGTAGGAAACCACCGGATTTGTTGGCTCACATGTTGGTGCGGGAATGGAGATTGTTAGAAGATCTGGCAAATCTGGACATAAGTGTGAATGACTCTGTCCGCAGTCCCGTTTTGACAAATGTTACGGTTCGGCCGTACATTATAGACTTGATCCAAGAGTACCAGGCCACGGATGCTGACTTATTGGCTTTCCGGGACAAGAAAGTTGCGAAGGGTAGTACGGAATTCTCTCTCACTAGTCGGGGCGCTATCACATTCAAGGGAAGGCTATGTGTCCCCGCCAATGCGGATCTTCGACGAGAGATTATGGATGAAGCACACCGGTCAAAGTACACAGTGCATCCTGGGGGTACAAAGATGTACCGGAACCTCAAGAGTCACTTTTGGTGGTGAAACATGAAAAGGGAGGTTGTGGAGTATGTGGCACGGTGTTTGGTGTGCCAACAGGTGAAAGCAGAACACTTGAGACCGGTGGGTCTATTGCAGTCTCTCCCTATTCCAGAGTGGAAATGGGACCACATATCTATGGAATTCATTATGGGGTTGCCGAAGACGGTTAGAAAGACCGATGCTATATGGGTTGTTGTCGATAGACTCACGAAGTCCGCTCATTTCTTACCGTACCGGACTACATTCAACTCCAATCAATTAGCAGAGCTATACATCAAAGAAATAGTCCGATTGTACGGGGTGCCAGTGAGTATTGTGTCGGATAGAGACCCAAGATTCACATCTAGGTTTTGGAAAAGTTTTCAAAGTGCAATGGGTTCTCGTTTGGACTTTAGCACCGCTTTCCACTCGCAGACCGACGGGCAAACCGAGAGGGTGAATCAGGTGATAGAAGATATGCTCTAGGCTTGTATGCTAGACTTCAAGGGAAGTTGGGAGGACCACTTGCCTTTGGTGGAATTCGCCTGCAATAATAGCTATCAAGCAAGTATAAAGATGGTGCATTTCGAGGCTTTGTACGGAAGGAGTTGTAGATCCCCGTTGTATTGGGATGAAGTGGGAGAAAGAAAGATTTTGGGCCCTGAGTTGATTGAACAAACCGCGGATAGGGTCAAGCTTATCCGGGAGAGGTTAAAGACCGTACAAGATAGACAGAAAAGCTATGCCGACAACCGAAGGAGGGATCTTGAATTCCGAGTCGGTGATTTTGTGTTTGTAAGGATTTCACCGACCAAGGGTGTTATGCGTTTCGGGAAGAGAGGCAAGCTTAGCCTGAGATATGTGGGTCCGTTCGAGATCATTACTCGAGTTGGTGAGGTAGCTTACCGTGTCGCTTTGCCCTCTCACATGGCGGCGGTCCACAACGTGTTTCACATCTCCATGCTTCGGAAGTATATCCCGGATCCTTCTCATGTCATCGAACTTGATACGGTGGAGATCTGAGAGGACCTCACTTTGGTCGAGAAGCCGATTCACATATTGGATCGAAGAGACCAAGTGCTTCGCAACAAGACTATACCGCTAGTTCTCGTGCAATGGCAACATCACGCTCGAGAAGATGCTACATGGGAACGTGAGGTCGAAGTCAAAGCGAAGTACCCCGAGTTGTTTGGATGAATTTGTATACGACTTGTA
This sequence comes from Tetracentron sinense, assembly GCA_015143295.1. Taxonomy (NCBI): domain Eukaryota; kingdom Viridiplantae; phylum Streptophyta; class Magnoliopsida; order Trochodendrales; family Trochodendraceae; genus Tetracentron; species Tetracentron sinense. The sequence goes on along the minus strand of CM026566.1, from coordinate 6,018,225 downwards.
ATTTTGTTTGAATTGTAATGCACGCATCGTCTAAATTTCAAGGACGAAATTTTTTGTAAGGGGGGGAGAATGTAGAACCCCGGACTTTTTCATCCTTAATGAATAGCACTTTCGTAGCTAATTGGCATTTCTCATAGTCTAATTAATAAATAGGGGAGAAATTAGAAATTCCAAAACATCAGAAATATCCCTTTTCGAAAGACGAACCCAACGCAAGTTGAATTGTCGAAATCGGACGAGCGAGTCAAAAGATATGGTCAAAATAGTCGGGACCAGTAGAGCACCGATCACTCGATCCATGGAGCGATCGATCGGTCCAAAACCGATCGATCGGTGGCTATTGACTGGTCAGAAAATTTGTATGGGGAAATTTTCCAGAGAGCTGATTTTTTACCGATCACTTGGTCAGGAAATCGATCTCTCGGTAGGCAACCGATCGATCGGTCTTAAACACCGATCGTTCGGTCTTCGTGTTTTTGCTGAAATTTCATTAAGGGCGTTTTCATCTTTTGGGTGTTAAACCCTTACCCATAAGGGTTTGCCCGATCCTTTAGGGCTTCATTACCATACTTAGACATTTTGAGAGAGAAAGAGGGAAGAGAGGGAGATTTCCTAACCTAGGGTTTTGCTTGTGAGAAGAAATCAAATGGGTTTGAAAACCCTAGATCACTTCAAGCTTGCTTTTCTTCAAGATTTCAGCCCAAGCACTCGTGGAGCACTCTCCTCCAAGCTAGGGCAGCACTCACGCACGTTTTGAAAGGGGTTTCTTCCCCACACCAAGCCTCCTTCAAGCAAAGGATTCCTCCCCTCAAGTTGAAGCTTCAATCACGTTTCTATCAAGGTCAAGCCTTGATCTCAGGTTAGTACACCCTACTAACTTTCCTTAACAATGTTCTAGGTTTTTATTGTAAATGGTGATTATTTATATTATGCTTTTCTTCCCTATGCATTGTATTAACTCAACAAATATAAACAAGATAAGGGAAATGGAATGGATGTGTGGATGGGAGCTTGGATGTGGCGATTGGATGCCGAATGTGTGATGTATGATGTGTGGGGTGTAAATTGGAAAATGGAGGATGGGCATTGGACAAATAATAAACGTACCCTTGTGTGATTGGATGGAAAATATGCATTAAAGAGAAGAAGAAGAACCAGTAAGGAATAATGCATGTTATGTGTTTGACAAAATGCCTAAACTACGAATAAATGACTTAAATGAAGAATATGGAAATAGGTTTTATACATGAGTTCTTATAGATAATGAATTGATCAAATCTCATGTAAATTACTTACTTTATCTATGCTCATATTATGAAATGAAATGTAATGCCATATCTCTTTTGTTACCTGCATTCCCACGATTGTTACTATTGGCACGCACATGAGCACGCATGCACACATGATCGAGTTTTCAAGAGCATGTGCATATAATAAACAATCAGAAAATATTATATGTTAAGGAGGTCGGTAACCCAGGGACATTCGGGTACTGGCCTCTGGCTCACAAGATAACCCCTAAAACACCTATTGTCAAGGAGTTGGTAGCCCAGGGAAAATTCGGGTACTAGCCTCTGGCTCACAAGAAAACTAAACAAGTAATAAAAATCACCTATCGTCAAGGAGGTTGATAGCCCAGGGAGATTCAGGTACTAGCCTCTGGCTCACAAGAAAACATTGCATATCAAGGAGATTGGTAGCCCAGGGACATTCGGGTACTAACCTCTGGCTCACAAGTACATTGCATATCAAGGAAGTTGGCATCCCAGGGAGATTCGGGTGCTAGCCTCTGGCTCAAGCATGAGTTTTATCGGCGTTTTCAAGCATTCATTCACGCACGTCATGATGATTGTATTGTATCATGCCTTAGACTGTTTCTTTTGTGATGCTTCTATTACTGCTTGTATGGTATTACTGTTGTGTGTTTTTTTTTATTGTTATGGTTTGCTAGTAGCTTCTACTCGCTGAGTATTCCATGCTCAACCGTACTTTCATGTCGGCAGGTACTGAGGGAGCCCTCGACCCGGAGCCTTGGGTCGAGGAAGAGTATATGGAGGAGAGAGAGCCGGCTATTCCATTACAGTCTCAGGCGGACCGAGACCTCGATGTGTGGCCATACCTCGACTACTGTTAAGGGGAGAGTATGAGAGGGTCTTGTGTATTTTGATATTTTGATAGGTGGGCCTGTCCACCTTAGACTTAGACATGTCTTGTGATTATTATAAAGAAAAGAAAAATTTTAGTTTTCGCTTCCGCATATATGTTAGCTTCCGCGCTCTGATTATTATCCTTATTGTATTTTGTAACCTGTTTACTTCAGGATGGTTTGACAGGTACGAAGTGTCACACCTAAAATATTCCTAAACTCTTAGGGGGTATTTTGGGGCGTGACACCGTGCCAAGGCTAGGGGGTGTATGTGTGCACCAAGGGTGGCTAATAGGCCTAATCTGGCAGATTAGAGTTTTATTTGACCGAGGTTGGTCAAGTGCATGGTAGGGACCCAGTAGGCCAAGGGGTAGTCCGGTAGACTAGGGTTTGGGCCTAGTAGGCCAAGAAAGGAGTCCGGTAGGCTAAGGCAAAGTTTTGCCATGGTTAAGGATGCTAACTGGGGTTAGGTCAAATAAACCATGGTTAGGATTGCTAACTACAATAAAATGGTCCAGAAACTGTATTTTTGATCTTTTTGGATTTTTTGAATATTTTTAAAAATTTTCCAGATATTTCCCAGAGTTAAGGATCACTTGACCATGGTTAAGGGGGTAGGTCACCATGGTTAGGACTGCTACCAGGGTTAAATGACTGAAATAGACCATTTTTGAGCTTCTCAAAATATTTTTGATTTTCTAAGCATTTTTTTAGAATTTTGTGGGTTAAAGGCTGCTTAACCGTGGTTAAAGGTCTTAACCAGAATAAAAATGAACACAGAGGATCATTTTGAAATCTTTGGAATATTTCTAATTTTTTTTTATTTTTCCAGAATTTTTGTGGTTAAAAAGTACTTAACCATGGTTAAATGTTAACCAAATATGGATTTAACCATGGTTAAGGGTCTGGTTAGGTCAAAATTGAGCCCAGAGAGCATGGCAGGGCCTAGACTGGCCTCCTACCTGGTCTGGACCCTGTGCAAAGCCTATTAAAACTGAAAACCAGAAATTGAGATAATAGGATTACCTCCATTATAGTTTCATTTTAACCAGACTTTGTAGGGAATTTAACTATTGTTAGGACTGACCCAGAGGGTTCTGAGACCATAGGGGTGAAGGGGGCATTCTAGTGAAGATCCTAAGCCTCAAGTGGGCCCAGGGAGAGGCTTGATATGGGCCTAGCATGGGCCCAAAATTGCACTGATTGATAGTCTAAAATGGCGATAGATGGACTACCGCTGTTTTGCTAGTTTTGGTTTGGGTTAAAAATAACCATGGTTAAGCCACTAGTTAAGGTCTGGTATGAGTAGGAAAGGTAGGTCAGGGTCTGAAGATTACAACCACGGCCCTGGATTAGATGAGGGCCTACACTAACCATGTTTAAGAGGACTGCTAAAGAAGAGAGCCAAAATTGCGGTAGTTATTCTACCGCCATTAATGGGTTTGCCCAGAAACTGAACTTTCTCCAATCTGGACTAGACCAGGGCTTCCCCAAGGGATTCCTCATGGTCTAAGGACCTTACAGAGAGTCTGTGGAAGTTCCATACAAGGGAGGGGGTGTTGCGCCCTAGCTTTAAGCCTCAAAGGACTCTCCCATGCCTATGAGGAAGCCAAGGGGGGCCCTGCCCTTGGCTGCTAACAGAAAAAGAACAGCAAATAATGAAATATGGGGACCCCTGGAATAGGACCAGGGGTCCCTTACAGTGCTAATACAAAATGTAACGGGGGTGGGGTGGCCCTACCGAACTACAATCTTAACGAGTTGGTGGTGGCTAAGCACGACTACGGTGGAGGGTGGTGGACCTAAGTGAGGTCTAAGGGACTCCTGGGGAGGCTTGGGATGCACTAAGGCTGAGGGCAAAGGCTGAGGAAGGTAGGGGGAGGCTGGCTGAAGAGGGGCAGCACTTGGATATGGAAAGTTGGACTGAGTTCAAACTGTGGAAGAGAGGAGTTTAAATAGAAGTGGAGGGAAGGCTAGAGGGTACTCAGGTGGTTTCTGGAAGTGTGGGGGACCAACTGGAGAGGACCCAGGGTGGCCAGGAGGGAGCTTTATATGCGATCTACAGGTTTCAGGTAATGGCGGTAATGCCATTACCGTCATTCTTGATGTAGGGAAAATGGGAATGACGGTAATTGGATTACTGTCATAAATGGACTTTGCTAAATTGGGCTCAGCCCTCACACATGCGGGTCGAAAGCACTGTATCCTTTGCCACAAATGGGATTGGAGGTAATTTGATTACCACCACTATTGGTTTTTGAATTTTATGACATGTGGGCCCCACCCTAACGGTCCCTAGGGTTTGTTGACCCCTGTTTGGGCCCATAGGACTGCTCTAAGATAGTTTTTTTTTTTTTTGGGGGGGGGGGTTTAGGCTTGAAATGGGCCTTGAGCTCGAATGGTTTTAGCTTAGGATTTATCTAGGGTTTAGACTAGGGCTAGGCCTAGGGTTAGGTCTAGGGTTAGACCTAGGGTTTAGCTAGGATTAGCCTAGAGTTAGGTCTAGGGTTTACCTAGGGTTAGACCTAGGGTTTAGCTAGGGTTTGGTCCAGGGCTTAGGTTTTTTAAATTGGAATGGGCATTGAGCCTGTAGGGGTTTGGATTTTAGGATTTAGGGTTTTACCTAGGGTTTAGGGTTAGACTAGGGCTAGGCCTAGGGTTAGGTCTAGGGTTTACCTAGGGTTAGATGAAATGAAAATTTGTATGAAAAATTTAGACAAAGAGTGTGTTTTGACCGGTTGACCGATTCTCTATACCGGTCGACCGATAATGAGGCTTTTGCCTTGAACTGACCCTTTTGAGATATGTTAAGGGTATGGGGGTCCTTGGCCAACCGCTTTGGCTATAAATCCATGTATCGTCCTAATTTCGAGGACGAAATTCCTATAAGAGGGGAGGATGTAGAGCCCCAGATTTTTGGTGCACTGTTCATATGAATAGTGTAGTAAATAGTGTTAGTGTACAATGCATGTAAAGGCCTAAGGCCTACCATGTGTTCTTGATATTGAGGAAAGTAAAGTGAGGACTTTATTTGTGTATGTTGAGTCTCAAAATAAGAGTATAATAATACTCAAGTATCTAGGGTATAAAATACCTTAAGTATGAATGTAGAACCCGGAAACCCATTTCACAATGTTGTGAATAGTGCCAAGGGCGCAAGTCTTCTAAAGGCCGAGGGTCATTTATGTAACTTGGTGTATGAGACATGATAAGAATAGTCTTAATTAGGTTAAGTATTGTTGTTGGAAGATTGGGATGAAGAAACAAGAGTATAACATACTCTAAGCGTCATGAAAGAGGGATGTCTTTACATTCTCTCAGCTTGTCGGAGCTTTAGTTTTGTCTTTGCTTATTGGAATAGAGTGATTCTTGAATTTTTTCAAAGATATTGAAGTCCACTTCAAGGTTCATGCTTTACGTTTTTTCATATTTTGAGTGTAAGTTATGTCAATCGTGAGGTTTCTAAAAGGTGGTCTGCTGTGAAATCAGCAGTCATTTTGCACCAATCCACTTTTGGGCCCATTTAGACCATTTAGAACTCAAAATTAGGCTTTGTATAAAACATGAAGTTGTTCCCCTTTGAAAGATGAGTCTAACGCAAGTTGAATCGTCAAAATCCGATGAGCGAGTCAAAAGTTATGGTCGAAATACTAAGGTGAGAAAATTGGAAAAATGGGGACCAATCCGGTCGATTGGATTTGTGACCGGTCACCTATTCATTTATACTCTGGCCGACTCCCAAAGATATTTTAAGGGTGGTTTGGGGTTTTGGCAACCCCTAAACCCTTATATAAGCCCATATTTCGTGCATAAGGGTTACAAGAACCCTAAAGAGAGTTTGAAAGGGGTTTTGAAAGAGGAAGAAGAAGAGAAGGTTGGATTGTTCTTAGCTTGGGTGTTGGCTTGAGTTGTGAACCAAAGAGAAGATCATTTCTCTTTCAAGGTATCTTCCTCGGTGCATTCTCAAGTGAATTAGATCAAGGGATTGATCTAGGAAAGGTAGAACAATCTACTAATTAGCTATGTTACGATTCATTAAGATTAAGTATGATTAAAGGCTTGAGTTTTTATGAAAAATACATAGTTTTATTGAAACATATTTAAAGATGAAAAGTATGTTATTTAGATGAAATGAAGTAGATACAACCTACTAACTCTTCTCATGTTCTAATTCATTAATGCTTAGTATCTATTGAAACACGTTTTGGAGAAAACTAAGGCATAGAGCCTTATATGTGTATACTATTGAAGCAACTGAAATGAAATTGGGATTTCCATGAGTTTAATGGGTTTTCTAGCCTACCATGTTTGCATAATGGAGTTTTTGTATAAATGAGAATATGGGAATGGATGGTTTTGATGAAATAGGCTAAGTAGACCATGTGCACACTATGATAACTCCATGAATGAAATTCCATGATCTATTTCGATGTTTTCAATACTCACTACAAATACTATGATGCTCACACTTACTCCAATGAATGTGATTCTATATTTAAATGTTTTCTAAGTATACCATAAGGCTAATCAGTCTATTATGTGTGAGTGTGGGATTTTTTCACTCACAAAAAGATGGTGGTATTATTACCTGTGTACCCTCGCGGGTATGAAAGGGTTTTTAGAGTCGCCACCTATTCATTTAGAAGGGATAAGTCCCCCGGGTTTGGATAAGGTCTTGGTCTGCGAGTGAGATCAGGGTAAGGGGTTCGGTTAAGTCCGATGAAGGTGTTAGGCACCTCGAGACTTTCGTCTTACGACGGTTCCATACTCCCCGGGTTCAAGCCAAATAAAGTTAATCTTGATTAGAATATCGAAGTGTTTAAGTTAACACTAATCTAAGAAAGGAAAAGCTAATTGGGGTTGAACCCGGGTTGGGTTGCCTACGTACTCACAGGCTGAGATCAGACCGAGCGTAGTTCTGGCACGTGAGCCTGTGCCGAGGCTAGGGGCGTGTGTGTGTGCACCAAGGGTGGCTAACATGAACTAGTCCGGTAGACTAGGGTGTGGTTGACCGAGGAGGGTCAAGTGCATGGTATTCAAGCCCAGTAGGCTTAGGGGGTAGTCCGGTAGACTAGGGTGGAGTCTGGCCTGGGTTAGGGTTGCTAATCGGGGTTAGGCCAAACTAACTATGGTTAGATTTGCTAACCACAGTTAAGGGTAAGTGAGATGCAGCCCGATAGGCAAAGAAGAAGCCTGGTAGGCCGAAGATAGTCCTGTAGACTTGGTTTTTAGGCCCGGTAGACCGTAAACCGAACTTAACTACGATTAGGGTTGCTAACCACAATTAAGGAGGGTCTAACTGTGATTAGGGTTGCTAACTAGGGTTAAGGAGAGGGCCAAAATCAGTTTCATGGTCCGATTAACTACGATTAGGGTTGCTAAAGTGGCCTTTTACTAGGCCTAGGCCCTTGTAAAAGCCCAGAATAAGAACAAAGTTAATATCGGTAATTGGATTACCGACATTAAAGGCAGTGTTTTTGAACTGTGTTTTTACCTCTATTAACTAGGGTTAAGCTGTAATCTAGGGTGAAGTGAAGGCATGGGAGTGTAGAGGGTACTCCTGGGAGTCTTCTGAGTCTGGTGTGGGCCCCAGGGAATGCCTGAAGTGGGCCCCATTGAGCTGCAAACATGCTGCAACAAAAAGTGCATATTGGCGGTAGTTATTCTACTGCTAAGCTGAAAATAGGCAAAGACCAGAGTGTCGGTAGAAGGCCTACCGACAACTAAAAATTATTTCAAACAGGAATGGCGGTACTGAGTTTACCGCAATTGCTGGACTTTTTCAGAAATGAGTTTGTGTCCACTGGGGCTATGCACCCATGCACCCCCAAAGGGTTCCCTCATGTTCTGAGGGACCCCCAAAGGGTTCGTGGTGGTTTGCAATGCTTGAAAATGATTGATATACCCGTAGGGGTTCTCCCTACCTATGACAAAGGTAGGGGAATACCCTGTTGGGTTCGGTTGTGAACTGAAATCCTACCAAATGCCAAAATAGAGTCCCCTGGAAATGACCAGTGGCTCACATTGATTGTACAAGAGGATGAAAGGGGGTAGGGAACACCCTACCCTGATGCTCTGTTTTTGCCCGAATGTGGGGGAGCTGCACCGGTGGTGGTGCTACGGTGGTGTTTGCAGCAGCTGAGGAGGCTTGAGGCTGGTCCAGGGGAATCCTAAGATTCAAACCAGAGGGTTGAAAAGGCTGAGGGAGAGGATTTTGGAATAGGGGTTCTCGTTGGGATTTTTGCAGACTGTTTAAACTGTAAGGGTGGTTTGATTTTATGTAGGAAGCTCAAGGGGACCTAAGAGGGATTAAGGAGAAGAGGGAGAAGGGTATTGGACCCAAGTAAGGTCAAGGGCTGAGTCATGATGGAGGAGGGGATGGTGGAGTATGCGGTGGTCTACGCAAGTCTGCAACTCGGAACTTGCATATTGGCGGTAGAAGGTCTACCGACAATATGGAAACAGGCTAAATTTATAATGTCGGTAGACCTTCTACCGACATTATGAGATTTGCTTTCAATTGGGCTGGGCCCTGCACATATAGGAATGGGGCTTATGTTTAATGATTTTTTGGGCCTTGTGGGCTTAAGGCTAGGGGTCAAGCCCTTTAGGCCATAGGTCTTAGGGTTTAAGCCCTAAGATCTCTAGGGTTATGCTAGGGTCACCTAAGGCTAGGATTTTGACATGGGCTTGACTTAAGGTGAGTCCTAAGGTTTAACTAGGGTAGTTTAACTAGGGTTAAACTAGGGTTTAGCTAGGGTTTAGCTGGGGTTTACCTAGGGTTAGGGTTTTGTACTAGAGGTTTTCTAGGGTTTGACTTAGGGTGAGTCCTAAAACCAACTAGAGGCTTACCTAGGGTGTACGGGACTTTGACAGGGGATAACCATTGTTAAAAGATTTTAACTGTAGTTAGATAGGGTGTAAAAATTGGGTGGTTACAACTGCCCCTCTTTGTTGGAGAATGCCAAGGTTGGCGATTCGAACGGCAAAGACTGGAATCATCTTATTTTAACACCGAGCTAGGATAACAGGGACGTAGAATGATGACATGTATGCATGCAGTGCAAATGGTGAGTGCAGTGAAGTGGTGAGGACTACTGCAAGGGGATAACGAGTAGCTGACTACTCATTGGGAAGTGACGAATGTAGGGATGGCCTAGCCCGGAGGCGTCGGTCGGAAGGATTTGATCGAGTTGATCGGAAAGACACATAGGGTGTTGAGAACACACTGGGTGTTGAAGGGGTGGCATGCAGGTGGTGTACGCTGTAAGGGTACACACGGGATGTCGAGGACACAGGGGGGTGTCGGAAGAGAGGATATGCAGGTGGTACACACTGTAAAGGTGTACACGGGATGTCGAGGACACACGGGGTGTCGGAAGAGAGGACATACGGGTGGTATACGCTGTAAAGGTATACACGGGATGTCGATGACATACGAGGTGTCGAAAGAGAGGAAATACGGGTGGTATATGCTGAAAAGGTATACACGGGATGTCGAGGACACACTAGGGTGTCGAAAGAGTGCGATATGTCGAAGAGGCACTAGCCGGATGTTTGAAATGGCCAAAAAGCGCTGGATTTTGATCAAAGATGATCCTGAGGAGTTTGGTCACACGAGGTGTGATGCTATGCAGCGATGTCATGCAGGGGATAAAGGCAAGGATGCTTTCCTATGACTCTGCTGATTACGACTTGCGGGGATGCATGGTGTCAGTTTCTTTTGCTTTGTCTTGCTGGGGCTGCTCAATGCAGGCTGGTATGATCTGGTCAGGATACCAAAGAGGAGCTGTTTTTTGAAAACATTTTATAAAAGGTTTTGGTCATTTGTAAAAAGTTTTTGATTTCAAAAAGTTCAACTAGCTATCAGTTTTGCTAGGAAGTTACCTTAGACAGGGCTTGGGGATCATGTATTCTGTCTTTCACTCTTGGAGAGTGAAATATAACATAGAAGAGGTTTTGTCACCACTGGAGAAGTTCATGGGTAGACCTATTTGCCTTGTCACGGCTGGAGATTAGACTCTGGCAAGGGAGAAGCTTGTTGGGGAGCAAATTGGATGCCTCTGCTTGGGGATCCGCTGAGGAATGTAATACCATTATAGACCGTTACTGGGGATCTGCTAGGGGATATGACACTGTCGTAGATCACTGCTGGAGATCTGAACTCTGCTGGAGACTAGTGTCGGGAAAGCTGCTCTTTTACGTCATCTGCCGGGGATTACTGTGGGAGATTTATCGGGTTAGTCTGACTGCTGCCAGATTCTTTTACCAAACTGCTTTTCAGCTTTTTCTCTCTTTTTTACCCTTGGAATGATCAAGTCATGGGGTTCACATAATTTTTACGTGATGAGGCCGTTGCCAGTTTTCCTCATGCCTGCGAAGCTGATTGATTTTTGTCCATTTTTTGCCCCTAGTCACAAGACTAGGTCTGGGGATCACGTGATTTTTGCGTAATGAGGCCGTTGTCGATTTTCACTCATGCCCGCGACTTACTGGGGAAGCTTTGTTTATGCTGGGGGAAAATGGGTCTTCTCCCGTCATTACCCTGAATGGCGTTCCTCTAAGGATCTGAGGATGATATTTCCGTTGGGGATACAGATGTTATACTACGCTTGCAGTCATAGCTTCTAGGGAATCTAGAAGGACTTGGCAGTGGGACGAAATGTAGGCTGAGGGACCGATGTTTGGGACACCATGCGATTTCTCTTTTTTGTTGTTGATTTGTACTCCCTTGGAGGTTTTGGTTTTGATATAATTGTTTTTCACCTTCCGGGGGGAACCCTTCTGTTTCTGGGGGAATTTGTCTGTTTAAGGCTTGCGCCTTAGGTTTCCCTGAGATTTTTTTTCTTTGTTTTTTGGGAGGGATATTGAGAGAGGTTGTCTCTGCTAGGAAGGGTGAGAGAGGTTGTCTCAGCTGAGGATAAAGAGGTTGTCACTGCCCGAGGATTGTTTGTCAGGAGAAATTATCTCTGAAAGGTTCTTCTGTTGGGTAAAGAGTTCGAAGGGATTGTCTCTGTGGGGAGTCTCTGACTGTTGAAATGTTTCAACTTCTATTTTGGGTTTTCTTTTGATAGAAATTTTGTACCCTTGAGAATCGATTCGCCTGGGAAGCTGGGAGAGTTTATCACTGCTTGGGGAGTGACTTTTTGGGGGATATTTGATGAATCTTTTGGAGAAAGAGGGACTCTGTTTGGGGAGAGTCGGGGAGTGGATACCCCTTTTGTGACCGCACCTGATTTGATAGGTTGCCTACGTACCTTTTGCAGGATCAGGTCATGACGTAGTTCAGGCTAATGCCGTAGGGGACGAGGGAGGGTGTCCCTGAAAAAGTATAATGAAAGAAGAGCTGTCAGGCTCGAGGGGCTAACTAGCGAATTTCATTGATTTATGAACGGGTTACAGGAAAGAGGGATGAAGAGTATGCCAAGGATGACCTCTTGTCATTTCCCAGAAAAAACTATAAGTTCAAAGCGCCTATCAGATCTAGACCCTAAGCGTAGTATCTTTTGACTTTGTCCATGTTGACGAGCTCTGGGAGGTCTTCGTTATCCATACGTGTGAGTCGAAGGGCAACGCATGAGAATTTATCTCAGATGACGTATGGGCCTTCATAGTTGGGATTGAAGTTGCCCCTTGGGTCAGGGTGGTTTGGCAACATCTTCCGGAGGACCAGGTCACCGATCTCGATGCTTCTTGGTTTGATTTTCCTGTTGAATTCCCTAGCCATGCGCCTCTGATAGGCCTGAGAGTGGTTGATGGCTTTAATTCGTCACTCTTCAATCAGATTCAACTGCTCATACCTGGTCTGTGCCCATTCTGCTTCTGAGAGCTCTGCTTCCATTAACACCCGTAGTGATGGAATCTGTACCTTGATGGGGAGGACTGCTTCCATGCCATAGGATAGAGAGAATGGTGTTGCCCCAGTAGAGGTTCGGATGGACTTTCTGTAGGCCATGAGTACGTAAGGGAGCATCTCATGCCAGACAGAGTACTTGGTGGCCATCTTCTCGATGATTTTCTTTAGGTTCTTGTTGGTGCCTTCAACTACACCATTGGTTTGTGGCCTGTATGGCGTAGAATTGTGATGTTGAATTTTGAATTTCTAGCAGAGGTCGGTCTTCACCTTATTGCAGAAGTTGAGGGCGTTGTCTGTTACAATCTCATACGGGGACCTATATCGGCAGATGATATCAATTTTCAGAAAATGTTGAACCACTAAGGCTATAACGCTGGCATAAAAGGCTGCCTCGACCTATTTTGTGAAATAATTGATTGCTACCAGAATGAATTGATGTCCGTTTGATGCTTTCAGAGCTATTGGTCCGATGACGTCGATGCCCCAAGATGAGAATAGCCAAGGAGCGGTGAGATTATATAGCCTGTTTGGCGGTGCATTTACCCTGTCGACGTAGATTTGGCACTAGTGGCACTTCTGTACGTGCTTGCAACAGTCTGATTCCATGGTGGACCAGTAGTAGCCTAACCTCAAAATCTTCTTAGATAACATCAACCCATTCATGTGTGGGCCATAAGTTCCTCCGTGAACTTCTTCGACTACTCATGCTGCTTCACTGGTATCCAGGCATCTGAGCCAGAGTAGGTTCGACGACCTTTTTTATAAGATTCCTCCTGAGAGGAAAAACTGAATAGCCAATCTTCTGATTGCCCGACGGTCTGTTTTGGTGGCATCGAGGAGGAAGGTCCAGTCCTCGAGATACTACTTGATGTCTGTATACGGTGGCAACGAGAGTTGCTACTATCATCCGATTGTTGCTAATTTCTTTTAGAGACGTGCTTTCCCTACCTCTCGGTCAAACTCTATTCTCAGCCTCCACCAACCACCTATCCATTATCAAATCAGTTATGGTGGTTAAAGCATTATCTCTCATCAAGAATGGACAAGTGGTTGGTGGAGACTGAGAGTAGAGTTTGACTGAGATTAGGGCTAGCATTTCTCTTTCTTTTATAATATCAGAGGTATTGTTCTCAGTATCCTTTTGTGCATTTGCAAGATCCCAACCTTTTTCATTAAATGGTTCCACTATACCGAAGTTAGCGCCAGCATAACGCAGGTGCTCATAGACTTTTGAATCTCCTATTCATATTTATGTAAACCTGAAGAAAGTAAGGAGAGGACCCAAGTAAGAAGTTCATTTGATTAAAACAATATAATCTTACATTACACCCTTGATTTATTAATAGGATATTGCTCGCCCCCTAGACCATCTCTCGGATAGAAGGACAACAAGTTTAGGTGTGGCCTTCATAGCCAAGTGATTGTCCTTTTCCCAACCTAATAACATAACAACTAGACTAGTACTAAAAAAAATTAATACAAGGAACCAACTTGGCACCTTTTTTTTTGGTTTGAGATATATGTTTAGTCCGCAACACCGGTTAGGTTTTGGTATCTGTTCAGTTAGTGGGCGGTGAAGAATATATACAAACTCCCACCCTCTCGGGAATGGAACCCAGTGCCTCCCTCCAAAGCAGGGGATACAATACCACTAGGACAAAGCCCTGGCATGTAATCTTCTAATGTCCTTGGTTTTTGGATAGTTTAAATGTAATATAGTATTTGCATTTTGTTGGATTTTGGTAGCCTTAGAAGAAGCATGGCCTCATCTTGGCAAGCGGGCAAGGCCCGACTGTCTAAGGCTAGCACACACGACATTTTTGGTTTGGTTGATCAGGAGTCCTGACTATGGTTTTTAATTTCAGTAAAATTTTGGTATTTGTTCCCTTATCTGATTTTTTTTATTTTTTTTGATATTCAGACACGCGGTTAGGCCACAACCCCGGTTAGAAGTTACTATCTGTTTTAAGTTAAGGGTGGGTGGAGAGTACAACACTCACCCTCTTTGGAATGGATCCCGGAACATCCTCCCTAATGACACCTACCGCTGGGCTATGAAGGGAATCCAAATAAAAAATTTATGCAGAAAACTAGATTCTGAGGATCTTTACATTATAAAAAGCAAATAATACTAACTATATGTTTAGAGAATTACCTTGGTGAATGATGTTAACCAGTGAAGCAAAAACCAAGTGAAACCGTCAGAACTTTTTGTAGAGATTTCTCGAAGAAATACTCAAGGCTCGATCCTTGTTCTTCGCTATCCCCGCGAATCTTTTGAATCTTTATTGGTCTTGAAGAAACATAGAAAAGAAGAATGTTGGAGTAGACTTTCCATCTCACAAAACCCTTAGAGTTCAAAACTCTAGGCTTCTAACTTGGAAAATCCCTTAGGGGGCTCACGAAATTGGAGGGGGAGAGAAATCTCCCTTAGCTCACGTTTTTTGGAGAGAGAGAATAATGAATCATTATTCTCCTACGGTTTAGGGTGTTGGGTATTTATAGATTAGGAAAGTTTCCAAATCCTAATCCAATTAGAAAACATTCCTTAAAGAGAGTTACTAAATAATGATAACTCTTATCATTAATTAAAACAAACTTTCTAATTTAGGTTTCGTTTTCCTAAAAGTAGTCCATAATTAAAGGGGTGTAACTAATTCCTAGATTCTAGGAATCCCATCAAACTCCTAACAATTAGGATCCTAATCAAATTAGGAAACCCCTAAAAGGGGTGGGTGTGAGCTATAGGGGGGCGTGAGCCCTTAGGGAGCTTGGTCTCTAAGTTTTGATAAACTTCTAATTACATCTCTTTCTTTCTTGCATTCCATGTATTGGAATCTAATCTGATTAAAATAAAGAGTTATTATACAATAATTATTCAACTAACCAAATCCTAATCCAATTAATAAAGTCTAAGTGGGTGCCCCACCCTAGGGATTTATTCCATGGGCTTGGGTCCACTTTTAAGGTCTATGGGTTTAATGGATATGGGTCAAACCCATTTTCCCGTATTTTATGTTAATTAAATAATCATTATTAATATCATTTAATTTAGATTAACTTTTAATCTAAACCATAGATTAACTTTTAATCAATTTTATTAATGATTAACATTTAATCACTTAAATTATAGATTAATATTTAATCTATTATTGAGCTTTTATTTCTTATGTGAGCATCTCCACAGATTGCTCTGGGACATTCTAACCTTGATTTACCCAATGTTATCCCATTGACCCTAAATAGGAATCATATCAGAATTGCAAGTGACGTGAGATATCCATACTGCAATTGAATCCCAGTGTAAGAACATTAACCATTAAGGATCCCACCACATGAACTTTTTAATTCAATTGATCTTTCCAATAACATTCTCCCTAATGGGCATTCGAGATTAATATACTATGTAACTCAAAGTCCATTGCACATCATCCAGGTTTCCAAGACATTTGATTAAGCCATGAGTAACTTTTTCTTATGTAAAATATTTTGAGTAAAACTTTTATTATATAATATATTTTAAATAAAATATATTTCAAACTTGTTTGATTTCAAAATCACCTACGCAGGATTTAAGCTTAATCGACTGTCTTACCTAGAACTTGGATAATCCCTCAATTTAATGAATATGGATTTTTTGTTTGAAATTCATCATGACTCGAATAGCTTTCTGACTATCCAACTGTCACCGTATCGTAGTCCCTAAGGTAGAGAGTACTTTGGTGGAATCAAAACAGTCAGATTACTGCTCAATTATAAATGAACTCATCAGATCTAAGGATAATTAAAACTGTTCAATGTGAATGAGTGACCAACTATCTGATAGTATGTTTATGCAAGAGGTCTTTCATTGCATGCAATCAGTCAGTGTACATTTAAGCATTCATATACTGATGTGTAGTCTCCACTACAATAGTTTGAGATAAAATTACATCTCAACCATTGAGAACATCTTAGCATTGTGGTAACCATATAAGTGAAGTTCCCAGCTTCACCCATAGCTGTGACTATATAAAGTATAAGGAACTAGAAAACTATATCTGCCTGTGATAGTCCCATCACATAGTTTTCCTACAATATATCCTATGGACCTTTATCGATATCTCATATCGTATAGATCATCTCATGATCATGGTCAATTACCCATAATGAATAGACAATAAATAATGAAGATGTCTCTATTAATCTAATTGATAAGAATCTTATAATCTTAATGACTTTTCTGGGCATCATGCCTAACAATCTCCCACTTGCCCTAAAAGTCACTGTGACATAGATTTCAATCTCATACTATCTAAGTGTGTTACAAATACTTTATCTGATAAAACTTTAGTCATTGAGTCAGTAACATTAAGTTGAGACCTAATCGTTGTAACAATAACATCTTGCCTGTCAATGATCTCATAAATGAGATGATACTTCTGCTCCATATGTTTCATCTTCTTGTGGCTCCTAGGTTATTTGCTATGAGCTATTGTACCATTACTATATAAAAGAGAGTAATAGGTTCAAGTGCTGACGGAACATTTCCTAACTCTTTTGTAAAAACCTTTTGAACCAGACTGCTTCTTTTGCTGCTTCAGAAGCTGCAATATATTCCGCTTCTGTGGTGGAGTATGCAATACTCTTCTGCTTTATGCTGTGTCAACTGAAAACAGCACCACTCAGTGTGAACACATACCCAGATGTGGAAGCTCTATAGACCGGATCAGATTGAAAATCGGAATCAGTATAACCCAATCCAACTAGATCTTCTGATTGAAAAGTAAGCACATAATCCCTAGTCCTTTTCAGGTACTTCATGATGTGCTTCACAATAGTCCAATGATTAACACCTGAATTGCTTTGGAACCGACTAACAACTCCCACTGCATGACAGATATCCAGTCTAGTACATAACATGACATACATGGGGCTCCCAACTGCCAAAGCATAAGTGCACCTCTTCATCTGCTCGATCTCATCAGCTGATGTAGGGGCCATCTTTTTAGACAAAGTAATACCATGTTTAAAAGGAATGAGAGTTGTCTTCCAATCACTCATATTGTACCTTGACAAAATCTTGTCTATGTAGAAAGTTTGCTCAATCCCAACATTCGGCATTTTCTATCTCTCAGAATCTTTACGCTGAGAATATAAGATGCCTCTCCTAAATCTTTCATTGAGAAATGCTGAGAAAACCAAATCTTGACTAATGACAACATCCCTACATCATTCTCAATGGGTAGGATGTCATCTACGTAAAGAATAAGATATACTACCGCTCTCCCACTGTCCTTTCTTGTATTTCCAAGATTTCTCTAAATTCTTTTGAAATCCAAATTCTTTGATCGAAAGATCAAATCTTTGGTTCCAGTTTCTAGAAGCTTGTTTCAAACCATATATCGACTTGTTGAACTTGCATACCATGTTCTCCTAGTTAGGAGCAATGAAGCCCTCAGGTTGTTTCATATAAATGTCTTCATCTAATATTTCATTAAGGAAAAGAGTTTTGACATCTATTTGTCATATCTCATAGTCATGGTGTGCAGCTATAGCCAGCAATATCCTGATAGATTTGAGCATAGCTACAGGTGAAAAGATATCCTCATAATCAACTCGTTAAATTTGAGTGTAACATTTTGCAACAAGTCTTGCTTTATTGCTCTCCATGTTACAATCGACACCAATCTTCCTTTTGTAAATCCATTTGCATCCAATTAGCCTTATACCGTCTGATGGATCTACTAAAGTTCAGATGCCGTTGTCATACATAAAATCTATTTCAGCATTCATGACTTTATTCTAATGAGATGCATCTACATCTAATGTAGCTTCCTAATAATCCATATCCTCATCATTAGGGATAACTAGATAAACTTCATTATTACAATACTGAAGTCTATCTGGTGGTCTAGAAACTCTTTCAGACCTTCTTAGTGGAACAAAATAAAAAGAGTCAATAGTGGAAGGATTAGGTTCATTTTCAATACTCGCTGTGTTGTCTTTCATTTCATAAAATTCAACCTTCTTAAAAAATCCATTTCTTCCTCCAAGAAGGTGACATGATTCCTAACAACTTTTGTTTGGTCTGTCTTGGAAAAGAAATAGAAATCCTTAATTTCCTTTGGATACCCTACAAAGTTCCATTTTTCTGTTCTAGATTCCAACTTGGTGGGTTCGAGTTTGCGAACATGCGCATGACAACTCCATACCCTTAGATGTTGTAAACTAGGTTTTCGCCCAGTTCATAATTCATAGGATCTAACCGGTATGACTTAGAAGGAACCCGGTTCAGAATATAAATGACAGTTTGTAAAGCATACCCCCAAAGATAGGAAGGTACATTAGCATGGCTCATCATAGATCGAACCACATCTAATAAAGTTCGGTTTCTTCTTTCAGAAACACCATTTTGTTGAGGTGAGGCAGGACTTGACCATTGTGAGATAATCTCATTATCTCTTAAGTAATTCATAAAATCGTTGGTAAGGTATTCACCATCTCGATCTAATCGAAGTGTCTTTATGAATTTTTCTGTTTGATTCACAACTTTCAATCTGAATTCTTTGAACTTTTCAAAAGTATCAGATTTGTGTTTCATCAAATAGATATATCCATATCTAGAATAATCACTGGTAAATATGACAAAATACTGGTATTGCCCTCATGCAACAATGTTAAATAGACCACATACATCACTATGTATGAGTCTCAACTTTTCTTCAGCTCTTCCCACCTTTTTAGGGTAAGACTTCTTGGTCATCTTCCTTCGAGACAAGACTCGCAAGTAGGGAGTGGTTCTACCTTGAGGAATTCAAGGGGACCATCTTTTACTAATCTCTTGATCTTATCAAGATTAATGTGACCAAGTCTCTTATGCCAAAGATAAGTAGACTTTATGCAATGTCTCTTCATTCTAGACATTCTATATGATGAGGCATTGTCACTTTGCAGACTTTCATTATTTACCAAATGAAATATTAAATAAAGATCATTAATAAGATTACCAGTAATTAAGACCATTCCATCTTTCTTAATTTCAATTATTGAATTAAAAATGATAGAGAATCCACAATGTAAAAGTCTAGATTTTTGAAATCAAATTTCTGTATACACTAGGCACTTAAAAACAGTCTTCTAAAATTAATGTCTTTCCATAAGGTAAATAAAGAGTAAATATGCTTATTGACTTGACTGCAACATTTGCACCCGAGCCAACTTTAAAGCTTCTGCTCCTGTCTGGTTGGCTTTCTGATTTCCTTGAACCTCTGCAAACAATTGTAAACATGTATAGTGGATCCGAAATCCACGCACCATGAGTTAGGAGGACCATCCAAAAAGTTTGACTCAACAGTAATTAATAATTCAAAGCATTTTATACCTTGAGTATTGACACCACCCTTCTTAAGAGTTGTGAGGTAAGTCCTACAGTTCCTCTTCCAGTGGCCTATTTTACCACAGTGGAAACACTTTCCCTTACCTTTATTTTCCTTGCCAGCATCTCCTGAAGAACCTTTGGTAATTCTTGTCTTATCCCTAATGTCTTTACACCTACCTTTACTCTTGTTTTTCTTTCTAAACTTTTTAGATCGATTGGAGGTATTAGGTTTATCGTCAATTAAAGTTTCACCTTTTGTTGACTTTTTGATCAAATCTTCTGCAGCCACAAGTGAGTTCATAAACTCACTTAGTGACCTTTCACTCTTGTTCATATTATAATTTAACACGAACGCATTGAAGGACGAAGGAAGTGACTGCAGAACAATGTCAACCTGAGTGGTAACATCCATCTCTCCACCAAGAATTTCAAGCTCATGCAATAAGCCTATCATCTTTATGATGTGCTCTCTGACTGGAGTTCTTTCAACCATTTTGGTGTTTAACAAGGGTTTTCAAATTTATTTGTCGAGCTGACCTATTTTGCTCACCAAACATCTCATGCAGGTTTTGCAAAATGTTAGAAGCTTTATCCATGTGTTCATGCTGACTTTGCAAAATGTTAGACATCGAAGCCAATATGTAACACTTGGTCATCTAATTGGACCTCTCCCATTGCTCTAACTCAGCCTTTTGGGTCGTTGATGCATCGTTATGAATTTCGGATTTAGGTGTTTTAAGACATAGGTCAAGGTTATCCGCGACATATACTATTCTAATCTTTCTTTTCTAGTCAACATAGTTAGTTCCAACTAACTTTTCATCACGAAGAATTTCATTTAATGGGTGTAGGCCTGTCATGATCTAATCAAATGACAAATAAGATAGTATTAGGGATCTATTGAATTCATTATTTACTATTAGATTATGGGCCTATTTCTAATAGTATTGCCAATTTAAGAAGTATCAATTGACATCGAATACCTAGACACTGACTTAATGTAATCCCGCCTTTGGGTGCAATATCACATTGCCTTGAATAAGCAGATAGAAAATATCTTCTCAATTTTAACAAATCTCATCTTATGAATCTTGGAGCAGTCGTTATACTATCTGATCTATAAGGGATGTTATACTCACGCTTTGGCGTTACTGTATGACATCTTTTATTCATGTGTCCATCTACCATGAACCTAATAAACATCTAGCGAAAGCTCACGCTTTGGCTTTATTGCTCCTACTATTTTCTTATGAAGTTTTCACCATGTTTTCACATAGGTGAGAGGGATTGGGCCCGACTTTGGCCTATCAGCTTACTCACACTCCACACTATAAGATCACATGTGTATGGTAGAAGATCATAATACTTAAGGACTTGTCCTCAGTCTTAAATATACATGATATATCAATGGGTATTTATTTCAACAGAATAGTTAAACATAAATAACAGATATCATCTCATGATAAAAGAAACAAGTATCATCTCATAATAATTAAACAATAATAAACATTGTATGAGATTAATCGCAATGGGTCAATAAAAATTAAACTGCATTGATGCAAGAGAATGAGATAAGAATAAAGGCAACTCGTAAACTCCTTCCCAATCCCTTCCTTTATCATCTTATCGAGATCATCATCGCAGAATCCTCCTTCGCGGCATCTCCACCAATGCATGATATGGAAATTAAATGGTATTAGGGAAACCAGATTTCCATTCACCCTTTTCAGGGTAACCGAATGAATCTGTCATTTACAAATTTCTCTGAAATATACTATATATTATCCTCTAATATGAATGCATGATAAACAATTTATCAGAGAATAAATTTGACCCATAACTGTAGTCTCATACAATTAGATGCAACATGGTGATGAAGTAATTTTTTGATATTTTAAAAGATTTAAAAATTGATAACAATTATCAACTTGCTCGATAAAATCTATATCTCATATAGATCAAACCCTGGAAAATAAAACAGTTATATTTTTCACAAACAATTTTCATAAAATTATTTTTAAAATATAAGATACGATTTTCTTAAATCTCTACAATATTTTATTCTTTTCTTCAATGCAAGATCCTTTCATAAAGATTGGTTCTACTATTATCCAAGATTAAATAAAAACTTAAGAGAACCGAAAATCCTAAATATGACCTCATCATTAAATAGGGTTTTAAAGTTTTTTGAATACATTCTATTTATAAGAAAAATCATTCATTAATTATTTTAAAAAATTAATAAATATATATTAAATGATCAAATCATTTTAAAAGAATTTCAAAATAAACCATTTATTTTGAAATTAATTATATCTCATATAATACTAGTTTTTTTTTAAATTATTTAATTATTATCATTATCAAATCTTATTCAATAATTAATAATAAATAATTATTTATTTATTGATCTCATGAACAAAAAAAAATAAAACTAGAGCATTAATAAATAAATAAAATTAAATTCATCTCATGAATTAACTTATCCATTTAATAATCCTTTAAAATAAATAAAAAAATACTCCCTAACCATGAGCTCTGATACCACTTGAAAGGAATCCAGATAAAAAATTTATGTGGAAAACTGGAGTCCGAGCATCTTTACACCATAGAAAGCAAATAATACTAACTACATGTTTAGAGAATTACCTCGGTGAATGATGTTCACCGGTGAAGCAAAAACAACTCGAACAGTCAGAACTCTTTGTAGAGATTTCTCGAAGAAATACTCAAGGCTTGATCCTTTTTCTTCGCTATCCCCGCAAAGCTTTTGAATCTTTACTTGGTCTAGAAGAAAGAAAGAGAAGAAGAAAAATATTGGAGTAGACTTTCTATCTCACAAAACCCTTAGGGTTTAAAACCCTAAACTTCAAACTTGGAAAATCCGCTCACGAAATTGGAGGGGGAGAGAAATCTCCCTTAGCTCACGTTTTTTGGAGAGAGAGAGAATAATGAATCATTATTCTCCTACGGTTTAGGATGTTGGCTATTTATAGATTAAGAAATTTTTCAAATCCTAATCCAATTAGAAAACATCCCTTAAAGAGCGTTACTAAATAATGATAACTCTTATCATTAATTAAAACAAACTTTTTAATTTAGGTTTCCTTTTCTTAAAAGGAGTACATAATTAAAGGGGTGTAACTAATTCCTAGATTCTAGGAATCCCAAAAAACTCCTAACAATTACGATCCTAATCAAATTAGGAAACCCCTAAAAGGGGTGGGCTTGAGCTATAGGGGGCCGTGAGCCCTTGGAGAGCTTGGCCTCCAAGTTTTGATAAACTTCTAATTACATCTCCTTCTTTCTTGCATTCCAAGTATTAGAATCTAATCTCATAAAATATGGAGTTATTATACAATAATTATTCAACTAACCAAATCCTAATCCAATTAGGAAAGTCTAAGTGGTCGCCCCACCCTAGGGATTTATTTCATGGGCTTGGGCCCACTTTTAAGGTCCATACTTTATTGGTTTAATGTATACGAGTCAAACCCATTTCCTCTTATTTTATGTTAATTAAATAATCATTATTAATATCCTTTAATTTAGATTAACTTTTAATCTAAACAATAGATTAACTTTTAATCTATTTTATTAATGATTAACATTTAATCACTTAAATTATAGATTAATATTTAATCACTTAAATTATATATTAACATTTAATCTATTATTGAGCTTGTATTTCTTATGTGAGCATCTCCACAGATTGATCTAGGATATTCTAACTCTGGCTTACCCAATGTTATCCCATTGACCCTAAATATGAATGACATTCGAATTGCAAGTGACGTGAGATATCCATATTGCAATTGAATCCCAGTGTAAGACATTAACCATTAAGGATCCCACCATATGAACTTTTTAATTCAATTGATCATTCCAATAACATTATCCCTAATGGGCCTTTGAGATTATTTATACTATCTAACTCATAGCATATTGCATATCATCCGGGTTTCCAAGACATTTAATTAAGCCACGAGAAACTTTTTCTCATGTAAAAGATTTTGAGAAAAACTTTTATTATATATAATATATTTTAAATAAAATATATTTCAAAGTTTTTTGATTTCAAAATCACCTGGACTGGATTTAAGCTTAATCGACTGTCTTACCCAGAACTTGGATAATCTCTCAATTTAATGAGTATCGATTTATTGTTTGAAATTTATCATGACTCGAACAACTTTCTGACTATCTAACTATCACCGTATCGTAGTCCTTAAGGTAGAGAGTACTTTGGTGGAATCAAAACAGTCAGATTACTACTCAGTTATAAATGAACTCATCAGATCTAAAGATCATTGAAACTGTTCAATGTGAATGAGAGACCAACTATCTGATAGTATGTTTATGCAAGAGGTCTCTCATTACATGCAATCAGTTAGTATACATTTAAGCACCCATATGTTGATGTGTAGTCTTTACAACAATAGTTTGAGATAAAACTATATATCAACCATTGAGAACATCTTAGCATTGTGGCAACCATATAACTGAAGTGCTCAGCTTCACCCACAGCTGTTACTATATAATATTTAAGGAACTGAAAAATTATATCTGCTTGTGATAGTCCCATTACATAGCTTTCCTACAATATATCCTATGGACCTTTATCAATATCTCATATCGTATAGATCATCTCATGATCATGGTCAATTATCCATAATGAACACACAATAGATAAAGAAGATGTCTCTATTAATCTAATTAATAAGAATTTTATCATCTTAATAACTTTTCTAGGCATCATGTCTAACAGGCTATTCCCAGGTGTGTCATCCGAAAACCTTGTTAAACTAGAAAATTTAGTAAAGCTATTTAAGTAATACATTTAAACTAAAAAAAACTAATTCTTTGGAATTTGGACTGTTTAAATATTAAAAAAACCCTCTTCTGGTAACTTATGTAAACTAGAAGAACTATCTAAGTAACTTATTAAAAATATAAAAATCTATTTATTAAGAATTAAGAGTCTTGATATATTTGCAAAAAAATTAATTAAAAAGAAAAAATTAAATATTAATTTATTTCAACATATTGGAAGATTTCTAGAGAATATTTGATAGATATATTTCAATAATTAAATTTTCTTGAACAAACTTTCAAAATTTCACTAAAGTTGTAGGATTTAGAACTTTGATCCGACTCGGCATGAGTAATTTCCATAAATTGATGTAGTGATGTAGGCTCCCATGACTTAGAATAGATACTAATCTACTAACCAGGGTTGCTGCCTACAAAGCGTCTCTCACCAAAAAACAAATGTTTTTGCGCTTACTAAATAAAAAGAAAAGGCCTTTTTCTAATTTCAGTTTCATAAAGCACTATC
The DNA here is from genome assembly GCA_015143295.1 of Tetracentron sinense. Taxonomy (NCBI): domain Eukaryota; kingdom Viridiplantae; phylum Streptophyta; class Magnoliopsida; order Trochodendrales; family Trochodendraceae; genus Tetracentron; species Tetracentron sinense. Next base: position 5,993,525 of record CM026566.1, on the reverse strand, counting down.
CTCATTTCCCCAAAGGAAAATATTCACCTCCTCGGTAGGTGAGGCAATGAAGGGCATCTTGGGTTTCTTTTTCATGCCATGTGTCCCCATTTAAACTTCCTTTAACTGTGATTAAGGTTCACTAACCCCTAGAGTTTACCCATCTACCCTTTGTTTTTAGAAACTATAATTTAAAAAATTTAACCAAGGGTTAATTTGCTCTTCCCCAAAAAGGAGTGCCAGAGTGCATTTGAAGGAGAGTCTTGCACTCCCCCTAAAGGGCAAAAACAAGTGGGATAATAGTAGCTTATACTATTATTTAATGCACTCTCTAATTGAATAGAGTGTTGGCAAAACACAGATGTATAAGACAATTACGCAACAAAAAAAAAATTGTACCAGGCGGAGTTTTGAACTCCTTTTTAATGGATATATTGTTGTAATTTTATAATTATGAATAAAGTGCACTTTCTAAAGAGATTATTTTACCACTATAGATTGTGGTAATTTTGTAATTATGAATAGAGAAAGTAGTAGTTTTGTAAAGAGATATTTCTTCATAAATACAAAATTTCCACCCATTTTTTACATTAATGCTCCGTTTGTTTGCACGTAAAATATTTTACGGCGTAAAATCATTTACACAGAAAATGTTTTACAAGAAAACAATCGTTTTCCAGCTTGTTTGTGCTGTTTGGTTGCCATATTGAAAATTGGGTGGAAAATGACTCCATTTTACTTTCCAGTGTTTGTTTGGGAGGAAAATTCATCAATGAGAAAATATACTTCCTAATAATTGCATAATAAATTTCTTAATTCAATAAACCCACAAACCTGTCTCAAAATCCATATTAACCTATAAACATATCTCAAACCATATATCAATTATCATCCATCAATTTCGATATATATTGTCCAAAATTAACATATTCAAATCGTACCTACCCACTATATTCACCAATAACAAAACATACCATAAAAAGTTTTTGTATCATCCTAAAAGTAAAAAAACTATATTAAACATGTTCAACCCCTAAAAAGAATATCATCAAAACAATTCATGCCACTATTAACATATTCAAAACAAACAATCACCACTAGAAAAACCCTCCCTCTGAGACTGAAATTTGAGCATCCATTGCTTGCGAAACTCTTCACTCTTGGCTAAAAATCCATTTCCAATCACCCGGCGCTCTAACAAGTAATCAAAGGCTGAAATAAGTAATGAAGAATCAAAGCCTTCTGTTTTCATTACTTCTTTAAAGAGTTCTTTAGGAAAATTATCTTGATTCATTTCCCTGATTGCAGCAGCCATCTCTCCAATTTGTTGCGCCATCATTTCTATTTTATTTTCCATCTCTTCACTTCGACGAAGCCTTTTTCCATGCCGTCGTACATTGGATGATGTACTATTCGATGAAACTTGTTGCTTTTCGGTATGTGTCCGCTCTTCCATCCCTTTAAGACCAATACAATCGTCCATCACTTCATTCATATCAAAAGGAGGAATAGATGATTCTGTATCTACATCGGCATATGATTTGGCAAAATCCCCCTTCGCTTGATCCTCACCGACTACAAGAGCTATTTCCTCGTACATTTCAATTCTCTTGTTTAGGTATTGATCATTGTTAGGATGTGCCTGATTTACAATCACAAAGTGTTAAGTTCATATTATAATATTTTAAATATAAAATTTGGAAATATTATAACATACCTTAATGTAGTCATTGTACACAACAGAACTAGCTGTGATCATCTTAAGATTATCATCCCATCCAAATCCACTACCCTTACGAACCTCTTGAATAATCCGCCATGTGTTTCGAGTAGTTCTAAGGTGATTTTCCACATGTCCGACGCCACAAGACACATTGAACTTATCACTAACTTCTTTCGCTACTCGGGTGAAAGAACTCTTCTTGAATGTTTTGTCGATCTTATTCCCTATTTTTGCCTCTTCTGCTAGAATTTCCAGGCATAAACGATCCATAGTTTTTGTCCACCTGAATTGCTTTTTTGTTCCCTCTTTTCTTTTGTCACCAACTTGATTTTTTGATGATTCCATTTCTGTAGGAAATAAAATCAAATGAGGTAAAATATATCCTAAATAAAATCATTGAATCAAAAAATGCATTTCATCTCATCATAATGGATAAGTGTTTATATAAAATTACATATACAAGGTATAAGCAAGGTATAAGCAATTAATGGATGGAAGTTGCAAAAGCCTTTGTAGCAATTGTCGAAGTAGGCACTTCTTACACAAGGTATAAGTAATTCCAGAATATTTATAATGAGTCATGCTCATGGTAATGCATCAGGTTCTTACTGGTTTTTGAGCGCCTTCTTCTCGCTGTCGTTGCTGATTCAAGATTTGTACACTATCGTCCATCCGTTTTTGCTGCTGCCATAACACTTCATGTGATTGATCAGCTGGATTCCAGTGCAGCGCCTGGTTACTACAAGAAAGAGCTCTTGGATATCCTGAAAATCAGCAAGGAAAGATTGGAAGTTTGCTATCACTGGTCATGGAATCTAGATCAAATGGTATGCCTGAATTCAAGAACGTGTCTTATTGGCTCAAAAGCACTGGCCATTAGTCTCTCAGCTTCAATCATATGTACAATATGTGGGCATCGTTGGCTGTCTTCAACCCTCACTTCAAGAAGACCAATCCTCCATAGAACTATTTGACTATTTGGAAGATTGATCATCGATCATCACTTGGGTCGCATTTACTGAAATTAAAACTCTCAAAGGTTGCACCAAGTAATAAAACTTATAGCAACTTGCCTGAATATGTTGTTATTGAAGATGATTCAAGCTTTACTTTTAAAAAAAATTATTATCAGTCAAAAGGGGTTCCTCCTTGGGGAACACTCTTGCTAGTGGACATTATTTAATAGCTATTTTGGATGAATAGATCTAAAGCGTAATTCTGTTGTGCAGGAAAACCAATGTGCGGTCATATAAAAAGAGGTTACTAATATGAGAAGGAAAACCAATGTAGCTGACAAGTTACTACAGGAGGGGAAAAGTTCCGCTCCTAGTAATGCATCAGCTGGAAAAGATCCATCTGCCACTGTCAAGGATACTGTTAAACAGGAACAACATGATGAAGAGAACGTGTTGAAAGTAGAACCTTCTGATCAAGTAAGCTACGAAGAGAGTGTATTTGTTTCTGAGATTTTCTCACAAGGGCACAATCAAAACTATACTTTGAAAAAATTCTTGCATGCCCAAAATGGAAGATATCAATGAAGTGGGAAACACATCAAAGTAAAAACACCAGTAGATAAAATCAAGCATGGTGATGGAGTATTAAGACTAGTTACAGCAGAACCCATCCATATTTCAGTATTTTAAATGAAACAGTATTCTAAATGAAACAAAACAATTTCCAAACAAGCAGATCACAAAATACTCTTAATTTTCAAAGCACGTATGTTTTTCGGATAATACCCATCTACATTCTTCTCAATAATCTAATAAACAAACCCATATCCATTACAGAGAGAGGGCGTGCCACCAATTTCTTCCAAGTTAAAGGAGAGTGGAAATAAGAAACATTGAAACAAAAACCCAAAAACCCTTTTTTTTTTCTTTGATTTGATTCTATTATCCTTGCATTTATTGAAAACAAAAAGGAAAAAATAACAAAAGATCAGCTCAGAGTCACCATATTTCATACCTTTCTGAGGAATCTGATCTTCAAAGTAGAGGGAGGCTCCCCCAACTACGGGGAATCTTGTGATGATATAGTAGAGGATAAAATTGACAGAAAGTTAGAAGCTGATTGTGGGATTCATTATTAGCTATGAAGAAGAAGAAGTAGAGGGAGGCTTTGTAATGGTGTATGTTAGTACACAAGGCTAGAGAAGCAACTTAACGCTACTCTTCCTCTTCATTCTACACCATAAACGTGATCCCTAAGCTCATCTTCCTGTTTATCATCACTTAAACCAGATAGATACTCTCTCTTCTACACAACTCAGCACAGTAACAATTTCAGGCCCAGAGTTCCGTGTTTTCTAAAAATTCAGACCACAATTCAAGCGGCAGCCACTTTGACAAGTGCTGAGTAATCTGAAACTATTCAAGTAGCTAGTGAAAATCCTGCAATATGGCCCGTCGGGTAAAAAGGGAAGGAAGCATTCATTTGCAGATTACTGAGCCCAACATCCAGCCCAGCACCCAGCCCAGTGACAACTGGAGCACCCAGCCCAAGGCATCAGCTGTTAATTCAAATAGAAATACAGGAAGGTGTTCTTTGACAGAGGGTGGGTAATGATTCATTAATAAGTTTACCATTTCCTATTTTTTTTTCAAGGACAAGTAGTGATTATGGAATGTAAGAACAAAAACTTGGCCCAGCTAAATCATTTCAAATCGCACATTCAGCAGCATACAGCTCTTTCAATGCAACAAGGCAGACATGCAATCAGATTCTAATAAGAGCAGCTAAAACTCTAATTTTCTTATCTAATAATAACAATCCAGTCTCTTTCAATTTGGGAGTAGCATAAATTCAATTTGGGGGTAGCATAAATTACGCCGTCCTTACACGAAGTCGGTAACATGTAGAGATCTTCCATGTGAAATGATACAATTTACATATGCTAATTCAAGAAAAACCAATGGTAAGCCTACTGTAATCGCTATATTATCGAAAAGGGTCTCTAGTAACAGATCAAAAAAGAGGATATCTAGTATGAATAGGACATTACATATGCTGCAGACTATGCCTATCAAGTATCTCCTTCACTCTTCATAAGACAAAAAGATATCAAAATTGCTTCCTCAAAGGATTCAGAGCTAACATGTAGGGTATCACAAAGGAAGTTAAACATTAGCATTATAATCCTTGTAAGGCTTAATGAACTGAAATTCAATTTGTAACACAACTAGCATATGTTTGTCTCTACACAAAACAAAGTTTAACATAACAAAAAAAACAAGTAATCAACGTAGCATATTTCCCCTATTTATGTAGTCATTGTACATAGCATTTGCTATGGCATCTCTCTTTATAGCCCATTCTCTATTTTCTTCCCTCTCTTCCCTTTGTGTCCTTCTTATAAGTTGTGTTCCTTGTGTTTCAGAATGCAGTTCTCGTTCAACATCACGTGTGATGTCGTCAGTTGGATCGACACCCATTATATGATTGTGTAAAACACAACACGCAAGAATGATATCAACTTGAGTTTTATAACTCCAATATGGCTCAGCATCTAGTACTCGAAAACGCTTTTTTAGTACTCCAAACGCCCGTTCAACAGTAGTTCGCAAAGAAGAGTGTCGAAGGTTGAATAACTCCTTCTCATTTTCCGGTGAGTGGTTACTATACTCTTTCAAATGGTACCGAACTCCTCGATAAGGAGGGATAAATCCATTTCGAAGCCCATACCCGGCATCACCTAGTAAATATTTACCTACATTTATAGTAGAAACATTAATATTCATTACTAATGTCTCATCATATATAATGCACATGCAAAATAATAGTCATTACTATTTCAATATACAGATAATACCTTCGGGGACTCGAAGTCCGTTAGGTCTCGACAATGCATCATCCAATATACGAGAATCATGTGCCGAGCCTTCTCACCCGGCAAGCACATACATGAACTTAAGATCAAATGAAACAACGGCTAAGACATTTTGTGTGGTTCCCTCTTTTCTACCACGAAACCTAGCTTGCAAAGCAATTGGAACTGATGCACGAACATGTGTTCCATCTATTGCTCCTAAGCAATCCTATTAATGGTTACAAGAATTAGCTAAAAGTAAGATAATTGAAGAAATGCATTCATATAAGAGTTGGTATCTACATAATGTTTACCTCGAACCATGGCCAATATCTTCGGTTACGTTGTATATATTTCCGGAGAAGTACAACATATGGGTGGTCTAATGAGGTCCTTATGTAGCTTCATAATCGCTCGTAACACAACGTTGAAATATCGGTGAATAGTCTCGCATGACCTATGAAAACGAGAGCCGATAACCCGCAATCTCACGTTGTGACCAATTAGATGCAAAAAGGTTACCACTTGTTCCTCAATAGACACATTGATTGTTGGACGTAGTAAATTTTTATTCTTGAGGACTTCACAGAGCCTATAAAAAGCTCGTGGGCTCATACGTATTTGATCAATGCAATGAGAATCACTGCCATGTATTATACTATTTATATAGTCCTCTCTTTCCTTTTCTCTATTGATACGAGGCTCCTTAGGTATGTTATACATAGAGTCCACTACTAAAATAACTGTAACACCTGCAGCAATAACTGTAGAAGCAGCACCTGTAATGATTTGAGAGATAACTCTCGTATTGAGGTTGTTATCTTCATCCATCTACAATTATTTCAAAAAATGTGTAAGTTATGTAGTTTATTTTGAACCATTCTTTTGTCAGTTCTTATAACCAAAAGGAAAGCCATATATAAAATTAAGCACAATTCTACTACTATTTCCTCTACCTTATTGGATGATAAATAAGTAAACAAATATAGAAGAGTAAGCATGGGTAAGGGCATGTTCTTGGAAAGTAAACTAAAAAATAGAACCATTCAATGATAAAATGTTATTGCTGTAGGTGTAAGGGCATTGACTTATCACTTACCTTTTCGGAAAGTTATCGTGGGTCTTACTAGACCCCAAATGGGGAGGCACTCCTGCTGTTACAAGTGGAAGCTAAGAAAAGGACAGTGGTCTGGTCTCCAACCACATTCCCCATTTCTTTTTCTTTCCAATCTTGTGTCTGATTTTTGTATTCTGAATCTTGGAATAGACTTGGTTAAAAAAGGGTTTGCTTGAAACCTAATTCAAAGTTCTCAGACTCCAATTGTAAAATCATCTCTGTTATCCTGATTTGTTTGTGTGGACTTATTTACACCCATCACTTTTATGACTATTTATCATTTTTACTGATTTGAATTCCAAGCATGGGAGGCACTCTTGCTGTTACAAGCAGAAGCAAAGGACTGGCCTCGAGAGGAAGATGAGGCCACCTCCTATAATGTTTATGAAAGATGTTTCTTTTAGCACTCTCTCTCATTAAATAAATATGCCCTTGTACATGCTAAAAGGGGGTTGCCACCACAATTTGGTTATGAGAAAACGAGAATAGAAAGGGGGGTTGCCACGGTTTAGTCGGAGCGACATCCTCAATCGCCGGAATTTCACATTTTTTCTGAGAAACATGGGTACCAGAGGACCCCAATTCATCTTCTCCATGAAAACCCAGATGGGTAACCGTTCCTGTAGCTAAATTGGTGCCAAGAACAGTCTCTCTGTCTGAAACAATCTCTCTAGAACTCTCACTCCCAGATTCAAGAACAAGAACTATAGGAGAGCAAGTATTGTTTGGAGAGAAATCAGAAAGTAAGCTACCTCTACAAAGAGGGCAAGTGGAATGAGACAAAAGCCATGTATCTATGCACTCCAAATGGTAGGCATGACTGCATTTGGGGAGCAATCTAAGCTTATCTTCAGCCTCAAATTCACATAAACAAACAGCACAGTCAAATGGGTTCTTCAATCCTATAATGGCCTTGTAAAGGAACACAGGGAGGGTATCTATAAAGGACTGATCTACCCCTGCATCATGGAGATGGAAGAGCTGCTGTAACTGCCCTTGGAAAGCAGTCACATTCTCTGAATCTTCTGGGTTTCTGCTAGAGGGTCTCAAGAGGAATCTAACTAGGAGATGAAGCAAACCAAAAAAATCATAACCATGAGAGAAGATCTAGAAATAATTTTTTTGGTGCATAGGCTGCTGTAACAGCTATATAGTAGTAGTAAGATGGCAGAATAGTTCCAAGGCCTCCTTGTCAAGACCCAGTTGGGCATAGGCTGCGATTATCGCAGTCCAAGAAAAACATTTCTCTATGGCAACCTTTCAAATACCCCTCGAGCTTCATGGATTTATCCAGAGTTGGAGCACAACCAAGAGGGGGAAAAAAAAAAAAACTTTTATTGGTTGAAAAAATGAAAGAATTGGTACCAGCCATAGATGGGGAAATAAATTTTTGATTACAAGAAGCAAGAGGAAATTGGAATGCATACACAAAATTATGTGGAGGTAAGCCTTTGAATTCTCCCTTACGCCCATAACCATGAGAGAGAGAGAAAGCCTGATTTTTTTGGTGCGTTAGAGAATTTTTGAACCTTGTTGGAAATGACTATAATCGGATACGACAGTAGCAGTAGAAAAACTACTATTGATCTTCAAGGACTGTAAAAGAACTGTAAAAGAACGTAGATCATCAAAGTTCCATCTCAATTGCAGATTCAATTAAACAATGGCCTCTCAACGCCTACAAAAATTGCATCAATCAGGAGCTCCAAACACACAAAAATCACAATCCGCAAATCAGGAGCTCCAAACACACACAAAAATCACAATCCACAAATCATCAAATCCGCACAATTCAAATAACAATTAAAGAACTCCAGATAATCCAAATCTGGTCACCAAGAAGGGTAATTCAAAAACATCACAAAAGTAACGACCTCAGAAAAAAGAAAAAACTAGATCCGAAGAAAATGGAATCAGGAAAAAAAAAAAAAACAGATCAAGAAGAAGATCTACGGAGCAAGTGAGCTAATTAGGGTTAGAGATAAGGTAGAACAAGGTGAATGATTAGTTTTATCTTGTGATCGGACTCTGAATCGAATGCCAGAGAGAAGAAGAGAGAGAAGGCGATGAGGAAGACGACGGCAACGATGATGGCGATGGCGACGACGACGAGGAAGGTGACTGCGACGGCGATGGCAACGGAGATGAGGTCGGTGACGGAGATGGAGAACTATCTCAGATCGATTCTTTCTGTGCGAATGGTTGATCCAGAGAAATCATCCAGAGAACTATCTCAGTTCGGCTCTTGCGCGACGATTTTCCCAATCGTTCGGGAAAATGACTTACCGATTTTTAAAAAGGAAGTCATTTTCCTCAAATAGGGTTCCTTTTCTAGAAAATGATTTCCATGGAAAATATTTTCCCTACAAACAAACAGGTGAAAATAACATTTTCCATGGAATTCATTTGTTTTCCCCTATTTTACGTGCAAACAGGTGAAAATAAAAGAAGTAATCTTATTTTTATTTTTGGAAGGTAAAGGGGGGTAATCTTTTGATGCATGAAAATAGTACCTGTTTTGATGCATGTTCTCTTCGAATAGCCAAGTCGAGGGGTGTGAAGTTGTCCTTGTTCATGGTATCAGTGTCCACTCTGCCCTTCTTCGTTAACATAGATTTCACCAGTTTAGGATTGCCTCTCTTAACGGCCAGATGCAAAGGGGTGTTTCCATCATTGTCTTGCTGGTTTAAGACCTCATCATCCCTAACCATCCTCATAAGACAATCGAGCATCTCTTCAGGGCCCTTCCCGATGCAAACATGAAAAGCATTCTGACCTCTATTGTCAACCAAGTCAACAGCATCTGGGTACCTTCCAATGATCTCTCTAGTTACGTCTTGAGAGCCTTTACCCGCAGCAAAGTGAAGAGGTGATCTGCCATCCTTGTCTTGGATGTAGGCTACTGAGCTGTCTTTCTCTAATAATAGTTTGGCCACTTCAACACATTTATACTTATCATAGGATGCAACATAGTGAAGAACAGTACTCCCATAGATATCCTGTTCTTTGATGAGTTCTGTCTTTGTTTCCACTAGTAATTTTGTAATATCTGTCATGCATAAAAGAGAGTTAAAAACAGAGAGAGACCAATTTTTGTTAAATTGAGAGAGCGTTAGAAATATTTATTTACTAATCTACCCCCTGCAATTTCTTGATCTTATTTCAAATATGAATGGATCAGAAAATGAACTCTTCCACATGGCTGATGGGAAGATTCTTCTCATTTATGAATAGGAAATGGGTAGTCCAAATTAAGAATGATAAGAATGTGTGCTAATTACCATAAGGGTAATAGCGGCCCCAAATGACTGTGGCGGGTAATGCCGTCACGCCGTTTGGCCCGCCGTGAGCATATCGGTGAGAAGATTCTAAGAGTACTTGACGGACAATTTCTCTAAGGCCTCCTTTTGCGGCCAGATAAAGTGGGGATTCACCAGCCTCATTAACAACACACCATAATTCAGGGGCATTCTCGGTCAACACCTTTGCCACATCTTCGTGACGGTATCGTAGAGCCTCATGCAAGACTGTGTTGTTCCTTTGATTTTGAATCCCCAGTATATAATTAGTCTGGTTTCCTCCTTGTTCCACGTCTATGGATGTTGATGCGGAAATAGATTTCTCTACCAGGAAATTGACTATAGAGAGATGGCCAGACCTCGCAGCAATGTGCAACACAGTGTCTCACTTGGAGTTCGTCATTGCCAGAAGTGATTCGCATTGCTCATCATATACTTCCTCAACCAAATCCCTGTCTCCGACTTTGGCTGCGAGGTGAAGGACATTATTCCGCAGGGTTGGAGTCACTCCTAGTAGAAGGTTGGGATTTTCTTCTTTGACTTCCTTGATGAGATCAGCGCGTTTCTTGATGAGATCAGCGCAATCCTTCATGTGATCAGCGTGTTTTATCATAAGATCAGTGTGTTTATTGATGAGATCTGTGTGTTTCTTGATGAGATCAGGGCGTTCCTTGATGCGATCAGCGCGTTTCTTGATGAGATCAGCATCTTCCTTGATGAGATTAATTCTTCCCAATGTTGCTGCAGCTGTATTCAATCTAGGATCCATGGTGTTCACGAGCAATATATATGTATATATATCAACGGCAATAATATTAATCTGAATAGGTTAAAATCAATTGTACCTTAACTAAGTTAACTAACTAAAAAAAATAGAAAAATGATCTACCTAGTGTCGTGGGGGAGGAGGCCTGGCAGACGGAAAAGGATTCTGAGAGTGGTTGCCTCTTCTAGTAGCTAGCTTGAGTAGATGATGGAGGACCACGGCTAGAGATGTTGTTTGTCGAAATAGAGAAGCTGCTGCTACTGGGAGAATAGGAAGAAGTGAAGAAGAAAGGAAGAGAAGCAGAGAAAGAGGAAATCTCTCCCTCCTTCGTGCTACAGTGGTGGCGTGAAAGATTGTGTGAGAGATTAGAGCTCTCTTTTTGTTGCCATTGTGGTGACGATCTACTAGAAAATGGGTGAGTGAAGGCAGGGACCAAATAGAATTATACAGAAGGGAGAGGGACTTGTCTTAGCTCTTTATAGAAAAAGAATAGACCGATTTGGTTATCCTTAGCCCTTCCGTATGGGTTATTTGTTAAGACTTGGCAAAAGAAGAGATGACCTCGTTGGCCAAAGGTTCTAACAGGAGTGCTATCCTCAGTCCGCATTCAATCCAAAAGTTTCCATAGACGAATGTAAGGCATATCACGTGGACATGTTTGCCATTTTAACCCATTTTAAGTATCCGAAAGACTTGCGACTGGGACGAGCAAAATCCAAAGTTTGATTTAAAAGTCACGCATTTTGTGGCTTAAGTCGCTGTAAGGCCTTGGGTCTACACGCTTAACTCTCTGTAAGGCCTTGGGTCCACACGCTTAAGTCTCTGTAAGGCCTATGGTCCACCCGCTTAAGTTGTTAAGCTCCACACGCTTAAGTCGCTGTAAGGCCTTGGGTCCACACTCTGTGCTACATCCCAACTTACCACTTAGGCGTGCGGGTGTGCAGGCCACCACCACACTCTGTCCACCACTCTGTGCTAATTCCTTTTTCCTTTTCTTTTCTTTATCTTTTTATCTTTACTATTATAATGGGAGAGCCAGGCGTAGCCTGATTTTTCAGAAATTCTCAATCTACCCTCACATAAAATATTTATATGAACTTTGATTTAATGTTTTACTTTAATTCCCAAACTACCCTTGCTCATCTATCTAAATAATAGAATCATAGCTAATCGCGATTGAATTCAGGGAGAGTTCAATCGCACCTGCGGGTTAACACGTGTTCCTTTTATCTCCTATAACTGTGGTTAACTCCTTCCCCTCGCTCTCATGTGCATCGCACGTGTCACTCGCTAGTTTCAATAATAAAAAAGAGAATAATTAGGGCCCATTTGGAATCATTTCAAGAGTTTCTATTCCCAAAGAATAAAGAATTGTTCATTGACAAACGGGCCCTAGAGTGCTTTTTTTTTTTGTTTAAACTACACAATCACCACAAGGCGACGGTACCCTAGAGTGCTTCACCAAGATAGACTTTAAGCTCTGCTATTTCCCAAATTCATAACAAGGCATCTCCTTGATTTAAATTGTGTCTTGTTTGTTCCTCTTTCGTATGATAGTTTTTTAGCTTCTTGAAAAACAAATGTAATCGGGGATAAATATTTTTTTTATTAAAAACTAAGGTTATATTATTGAATCCTAAGAGTTGGTGAATCTTAACCATAGTTAATTGAACTAAAAAGGGACACATGTTAACCTATGCGTGTAATTGGACTTATGGAGAGTTCAATCATAATTGATTGATCCAATCTCCACAAGCGAAAGACCCTAAAAGGATCTAGCGAAATATCACATTTAAAAGCACGTTAACTGAATTGTGACATTTTAATAGGTAAATTAACACTTGGGATGGCAAAAGAATCATCGAATGCCCCCAGATCCATTAGACGGCCGACTTCCGAAATTCCCCAAAATAGAACCTACAAGCTACCTTCTATAGTCCAATGAGCGTACGGGCTCTGCATCATTTCTCTGTAGGGTCTGGGATTGTCTCTGGCGAAGCCAGAAAGGGCTTATCTCGGGGTTCCATAGAATAGGTGACAAGTGGTGGAGAAGTCAAAATCATGGGGCCCACGATTTTGACTTCTCCACCCTTAATAAGACATGTGGCGATAAGTGTGTGAGAATAAAGGGGAGAGATATCATATGGGGAGAAGTCAAAAAAATGGGGAGAAAATGAAATGACTTCTCCCCATTTTTTGGCCAACTGTCGCACAATGTATGGAACCCCGACAGGGGTTTCTGGCTTCGCCAGAGACAAGCCAAAGCCTTCTCTGTAGAGTGTAGGACCTTTGAAGTTGATCCCGAAGTCATCTCAAACCAGTTGGGATCACAGTCAATTATGATTGAACTCATGAGAAATAGGTCAACACATCTCTTTTAATCTTATTAATTGTGGTTCATGTTTATTAACTCATCAATTTAACCTTAATTTTTTTAAAAAAATTTTTTAAAACTCTAAATTTTAAGGGTTAAAATTTCTTATCCATGGTTTAAAAAAGTTTAAAATGGCAGTTAAAGGGCTTGCAAATGCCAGGAGTCAAGCTCATCTAAAATGTAGGTTACGTGGCATACACACAAGGGAAGTGATTTAAAACTCTCGATAGTACCGAGATAGACCGTCGGATTCAAGATCTAATGGTTTCAAGTATTAAGTGGAGCCATCATTGTTTAAGGCACATATAGACATTGAACCATTGAATGTTAAATCCAACGATCAATTACAATCGAAAGTTTTTCATCACTTTCCTACTGACAAATAAATAATAATAATTTTAAAATAATTGCAAAAATAAAAGGATAGGTATACACGTAAATTTCAAGTCGGTCTTTTTTTTATGATTGACCTCTTGAACCTTGCAGTCAGATTACCTCCATTGTTGTATGAAGTTTATTATTTTGTGTAGGGGACTATCATTCTAATCTAAATAAACTGAGACTGTTAATTATCTTCCCTATTTAGAGAAGAACCTCTAATTAAGAAAAAGAATAACAAGAAAAACAAATATTTGAATAAAGTATTTGTATTTATTCAATAGGGTTGCACAGATCCCATGTAGGCGTTACAAGATACCTCATTGAGGTTTTAGCATAAAAAGAAGGAAAAGAAAGAGAGGTGGCCTTATTGAGGGTTCACCTAGTATTCTCCATTTAGTAGGAGATCTTTCTTCTTCCTCTTTGGTTGCTCTTATCCTATAAAAAGGAAAGAAAATCCTTGTGTTTTTTTTTCTCTTCCTTCTTGTGTTTTTCACGTATATTTATGCATTGTAGGAGCTGTGAGCACTGAAATCTCTCACTCACATGGGAGATTATTATATCCTCACGGGTATGTGAAGGTTGATTTATGTTTAAGAGTTGCCACCTATTTATTCAGAAGGGATAAGTCTCCTGGGTTTGGATAAGGTCTTAGTCTGCGAGTGAGATCAGGGTAAGGGATTCAGTTATGTCTGGGGAATGTGTTTGACACCCCGAGGACGGTTCCGTACTCCCCAGATATAAGCCAATTAAAGTTAATCTTATTCAAAATACTGGAGTGTTTAAGTTAACACTAATTCAAGAAAAGAAAAGATAACTGGGGTCGAACCCGGGTTGGGTTGCCTATGTACTCACAGGGTGAGATCAGATCGAGCATAATTCTAGCATGTGAGCCTGTGCCGAGGCTAGGGGCGTGTGTGTGTGCACCAAGGGTGGCTAACATAGACTAGTCCAGTAGACTAGGGTTTGAGTGACCAAGGAGGGTCAAGTGCAAGGTATTCAAGCCCAATAGGCTTAGGGGTAGTCCGGTAGACTACGATGGAGTTCGGCCCGGGTTCGGGTTGCTAACCGGGGTTAGGTCAAACTAACTATGGTTAGGGTTACTAATCATAGTCAAGGGGATATGAGATTTAGCCCGGTAGGCTAAAGCGAGGCCCGGTAGGCCGAGGATAAGTCCGGTAGACTTGGTTTTTAGGCCCGATAAGCCGTAAACCGAACATAACTGTGATTAAGGTTGTTAATCGGAGTTAAGGGGGATCTAACTGTGGTTATGGTTGTTAACCAGGGTTAGGGATGGGCCAAGGTCAGTTTTATGGTCCACTTGATTTTTAGAATTTTTAGGTTATTTTCCCAAAATTTGTGGGGTTAAGGGGGTTCTTAACCGCAGTTAAATATTAACCGAATGTGCATTTAACCGTGGTTAAGAGTCAGGTTAAGTTTGAGGTGGACCCAGGGGGATAGGCAAGGCCTAAAGTGGCCTCCTACCAGGCCTGGGCCCCTACAAAAGCCCAGAATTAAAACAAAGTTAATATCGGTAATTAGATTACCGACACTTAGAAGAAAGCTTTTGAGCATGGTGTGGGCCCCAGGGGATGCCTGGAGTGGACCCCACAGAAGTGGAAAGACACTGTACCTACAAGTGTATATTGGTGGTAGATGTTCTACCGCCAATCTCAAACTAGGCGAAATGGGTACTGTCGGTAGAAGGTCTACCGCCAATAATGCACAGTATTGATTTTCTTGGATTTAACCATGGTTAAGGCTAAACCATAGACTTGGAAGGACCAGGTTAAGCTCAAGAGAGTCAGGGGAGTTCAATCCAGGCCTTGGACATGAACCAGGGCCCACCTAAGGGGGTTAATCAAGGCTGAAATAGAGATTACCAGGAATGGCGGTACTGAGATTACCGCCATTCCTGGTTTTGCTCAAAACCGAGGTTGCACCCCATAGGGCTGTGCACCCATGCTACCAGGGGTTCCCTCATGTGTTGAGGGACCCTCCTATGGATTTCTCCCTAATCTCCCTTCTCCTCTCTCCCTCTCTCTTAGGTTTAGGTTTCCCCAAAACCCCCAATTTGACCTATTTATAGGCCAAGGGGTGAAAACCCCAAAAATCACGATCAAAAAAGGTGATTCGCGCGCCTAAGATCGTTCGTAAGCTTCCTACGATCGATCGTAGGTTGGCCAGAGGGTTTACAGCAATTTTGAGGCTTTACGATCGATCGTAGGTTGGCCAGAGGGTTTACAGCAATTTTGAGGCTTTACGATCGATCATAGCAACTCTACGATCGTTCGTAACATCGCTACAATAATTCGTAGGTTGTTTATGAACGATCGTACCTGGGACAGAAAATTTACAGGTTTTTCACATTTTCATATTTCTGTCATAACTTTTGACTCTCTTATTGGATTTTGACGATTGAACTTGCGTTGGATTCGTCTTTCGAAGAGGAACATCTTTTATATTTTATAAAAATTTAAATTTTGAGTTTTTATTTACCAAAAATAGCTTTAAAGCCGACTGACATGCGAATGGGTTTCATCAACTCGTTTTTGCAGCAAATCCGATTTTAGAAATCGGATGTTTGACTTAACCTTGACTCAAAATCTGGAAAACTGATCAACATAAACCACAAAGAGGGTTCCAATACCTTTCCAAAAATTCAAGAATCACTCAATCCTGACCAGCGGTGACAAAACTATGCCTCCCTAAAGTGAAAGGTATGCGGAGACCTTTTTCTTCTTTTCAATTTTGATCATACTCTGATCACGTAGAGTGTTTCACACTCTTGTTTTAACACCCTTAAACATCAAGGGGTATTCTTTAGTACCCTCACACACCATAAAATCTATAATAAGATCCTCACATTATACACAAGCACATAGGGAACCTTGGCCTCAAAAGCACTGTTCACAGAACTATTCACACACTATTTACTTCCAACCGGTTAAGCACTTAGGGTATTTTATATACCATTGCTTCTTCACACAGAGAGTATATTTGTACTCTCTTTTTGAGGTTCAACACCCGCACCTAAAACCCTCACTTAACTCATTAACCAAACCCAACTTATAATAAAGGCCTTTGGCCCTTCCAATACTAGTGCCCTTGGTACTATTCACTTGAACAGTGAACCAAATTTTTTAAGGCGTTACAAGAAAACCATTCAAATAGGTGATACAATCATACAACATATTGAACTTTTGAAAAATTTTGTGATGACTTTCCAGAAAAATCGGTATATAAAGAGGTTTGGTTATGAATTTTGAAAAAACCCCATGTTAATATCATTAATGGGGGCTATATTAGTAATTTATAACTTAAATAAAGTATTCTTAAAGAGGGGAGAATGGGCCAGGTCTAGAAGGGTTGGGCAAGGGTCAGCCCTAGCCCAATCCTATGGAAGAAGAGCTTGGTTTTGGGCCCTACCCAACCCAAGGGCCGAAGAAGGTCCGGGCTTTGGCGGGTTTGGAAGGGTCGAGTCGGGCTGGGTACCCTTTGACATACTAGGGCTTTTTTGACAGGCCTATCGCCTTTGGCTCTGTTCATCTCTCAGTTATTTGGTTCTTGTTTTCAATCCCTCACACATTTCGAACATAAGGTGTTTGATGAAATGTCTCAATGGACTAAATCAGTCTCAAGGTGTTTGATTATTTTTACATGAGAACTTTATTTTATTATTCTCGTGGTTTTTTTTTTCCAATTCTTTTTTAAAATTATGTGATGCGTGGAAGTGTGGTTGGATTTGTTGAAACAGGTTCTTTTTAGTTGGGGTTATGGATCAATAATATATTATTGTTATTATTATTATTATTATTTATTACTTGTTCTTGGGTTCTACAGTCAATTCATGCTCAGCAAGTTTTTTCCTACATCGTTTTGGGTTAATTTACCAGCTTTATACTTTGTATAGATTGAACTTCCAATTTTTTTAAATGGGTAGAGAAAAACTATTGCCATTTGTGAAAATTTTCATATCATCCATTAAACTCCATCATCATTGCTCTAGAAGAGGAGATATTAAGAGCAGTACTACGTGTGAGAGACATAATTAGATACAGAAAGAGAGAATTGAAAAGCAAGAAAAATAAAAAAAGAATCTCCTCCTACCTGTTGCTATAATTAGTAGGAGCAAATCTATATAAAAAAAAAATCTAAATTTAGTATGGTGTTTATGTGGCCTTACTAAGGAAATCTCCCAAGCTGAAGTTCTTGCCAGCAACCCATTTCTGGTAATTTGGTGGATCATCTTAATCTTGCCAGCGACCCATTTCTAGCTAGATTGCATGTTGGTCAACTAATTTTTTTGTTTTTTGAACCTTAGATTGCATTAGGACTATGGATTGTATTTGAAATTACTGTCGATGGTGGAATCAACACCAAAATTTGTATTCTTAATTGAAATGTGGATCCAGTTGCTTTCTATACCACCCATACCCCATCTACCCATTAATCCATTTCAGAATATGGAATCCAAAGTCATATTCTGAAAATTCTTTGAAATCGTTCCATCAATGACATATACCTTCTCCTTTATGGATCTCCCCAATCACTCCATCCTGAAGGAGTTACAATGTTAATAGGGATATATTGGAAATGGGCTTCAATTCTTCTAGTAGGTTAGTAAACACTGACTAGCAAATGGGTTTCTTTCACAACTTATTTACAATCAGTACACAGAATGAAAGAAGCGGGTATCAATCCAACCCCCCCCCCCCCCCCCCCCCAATCCATCGATCTGGTATAACTGAAAATCTGTTTTTAAAAAATGACCCTTTTGCTGAATGTTGTTTAAAAAATGACCCTATTGCTGCAAATGCTATGCATTCTCTCTTGGTAAATAGCTACTGCATTTGGTTTTAGCAGCAAATTTCACTCACTTTATTTGAACTCATGATTTCCATTTGGATTTAGTAGATTTTACTTGCTTTATTTGGCTTTAGTAGTAGCTATTTAGTATATTTCGCTTGCTTTATTTGAACTCATGATTTAAATTATTTGAACTCATGATTAAAATTAATTAAATTTATAACAGGATTGCATAGGTGCAATTGATGGGACACAAATTCGTGTAAAAGTATCAAAAGAAGATGTGCCTAGATATCGAGGTCGAAAAGATTATCCATCACAAAATATCTTGGTTGCATGCTCATTTGATTTGAAGTTCACGTATATCCTTCCCAGTTGGGAAGGTTATGCTATTCTAGAGTATTAAACTCTGCTTTAACAAGGGAGGACAAGCTAATTGTTCCTCAAGGTAATTAAGATTTAGCATTAAAAATATTTAGTCCTATTTTAGATAACATTCTCATTTTCTTGTAACTAAACTTCTCATTTGCTCTTAGGTAAAAATTTACTTGGTTGATGCGGGGTTTACATTGCAAAGTGGATTTCTTGCACCATATCGAAACACACGTTACCATCTTAAAGAGTATACTAACCACCAGCCTGAGAATGCGAGAGATTTTTAATCTTCGACATTCTTCTTTGCAAAATGCAATCGAAAGAGCTTTTGGGTTATTGAAGAAGCGGTTTTCTATTATAGGAAGTGGAACTGAACCGAATTATCCTTTTGCAACCCAAGTAAGAATTGTGCAAGCATATTGCATCCTTCACAATTTTCTCATGGGCATCGATCCAGATGATGCACTTTTGGCTGAAGTTGACCAGGAGCTTATGATGCAAGAGGTGACTCGAGAGGGTGTTGTTTCTTAGACGAATAAAAGTGATGATTCTAGAGAATGAGCAATTTTAAGGCAAAATATAGCCGATAAGATGTGATGTGATTATATGTTCACTCGTCACTAAGAGATGATTATGTTGAACAATACATGTAATTGTTGTGTTGCATAAAAATAATTACAAGTCTTATATGTTGAAGGTAATGACAAATAGGGACTTAATCAGGCTAGCCCAGTTCGGGCACGACTTGGCCCGATTAATAAATGAGCCAGGTCAGCCCACCTATAAAATTGTATTTGAAATTTTACCTATAAACTAAACAGGCCTAATCGTCGAGTTAGTTGGGCCAAGCCCAGTTAGCAACCTGCTAAAACGGCCACAGGTTTTAGACTTAGCCCATGTCTAACCCAACTAATAATGGGCCGACCTGGTCCATTAACACCCCTATTGACAAAGATAACATAAATGATATGGAAAATAGGTTTGACTTTCTTTTTTAATCACAAATAACATTCTATGAATATGTATTTTATAATTAAGAATGATTATTGTGGTGAAAAAAACAAAAAATATAGTTTTTTCATATATTTTCTTAGCAACCAAACAAGAGAAAATTCTTTCTTGATAATTTTCTCTCTATTTTCTAGACAACCAAACAACGGATTTGACGGTTTCTCTTCTTTTCTCTTCTTTTTCAAATTTTCTTGGCAACCAAATACAGCATAAAGGAATACATGCAACCAATTATGTGAATTATGGGCCTATAAAGAGGGAATTGAATCCAACAGTCACTCTCAAGTAAGAGAAATAGATCTCTTTCATTTCAACATAGAGAGCTCCACATCTAACTAACACAGAAAATGTAAAGCTGGTCATCTGCAAAGGAAGAAGATTTGTCATTCCAACTAAAGTAGGAAGCCTGAGAAATCTGTAACCACGCCAAGCATGCAGTTTGAATGCAAAAGTCGTAAGATTCAATTGTTAGAGGCGGCTCAAAGAGCGGGCAACTTGAAGCAGTCGTGCAACCCAACTTCGAGTTGTTGGTTTGTAATTGTTTTCACACAAACAAGAAAAATCTCAAAAAGATCTATAGGATATACAAGTACAATTGTTGCAAATGATATTCTAAAATTTAGAACTTGCTCATCTTTTTTTTTTTGGTTGAAAGATAGCTTCATTGAAAATTAGTCAACAGAAGCAAGGTGGTCCCCGGAGAAGCGTTGCTGGAAACCACCTGACCTGGAATTACATGAAACCCAATATATAACGAAAATAAATCACCTGTGATGCCGCCCATACAATGAAGCTGATCAACGATCCTAATTTTCTAAACAGAAAATTAACAAAAAAAGGGCTAAGAAGAAAAGTCCCACAGACAATAAAACAAGTAAAAATGGCAAGCCATAAGGAATTAGTTAACACCGCGTACAGGCCAGCCACGAATGCGGCAAACATCGCTATTACGGTGATGAGTATCAGAATTGTGACATAATGGTTAATTCTTCATCAATGTTGGAGTCAAAGTAACGGTCACAAGTAAGGGTGAATATCAAACTGAGGAATACAGCGGTCAAGGAGCATGACAATGCTATGGCATCCGTTACCACAAATACTTGAAAAGCTGCTTTTTTGGCAAGGGTTGCTGTGCTATCATTACTATTGTAACCTCCCGGAACTTGGAAAGCTGCTGCAAAGGTGACTGTGGCAATCAGAGCTGCCACTATCATCTGATTGCTGTTAATTTCTTTTATAATATCGAAGGTATTGTCTTCAGCATCCTTTTCTGCATTTACAAGGTCCCAATCTGTTTCAGTAAATGGTTCCACTATACCGATTTCAGTGCCAGCTTGACGCAGGTGCATATAGATTTTTTTTTTTTTTGGAAAGTAAAAGAAATATATATATATATATATATATATATATATATTTATTTATAGACTTGAAACTCCTGTTCATATTTATATAAACGTGAAGAAAGTAAGGGGAGGACCCAAGTAAGACGTTCATTTGATTAAAACAATATAATCTTACATTACACCCTTGATTTATTAATAGGATATTGCTCGCCCCCTAGACCATCTCTCGGAGAGAAGGACAACTAGTTTAGGTGTGGTTGTCCTTTTCCCAACCTAATAACATAACTATTAGACTAGTACTAAAAAAATTATTATAAGGAACCAACTTGGCACCTCGGTCAATAACTAATATCTTCTAATGTCCTTGGTTTTTGGATAGTTCAAATGTAATATAGTATTTGCATTTTGTTGGATTTTGGTAGCCATAGAGGAAGCAGGGCATCATCTTGGCAAGCGGGCTAGGCCTGACCGTCTAAGGCTAGCACACACGACATTTTTGGTTTGGTTGATCCTGAGTCCTGACTAAGGCTTTAATTTCGGTACAATTTTGCTATTAGTTCCATCATCCGAAAACCTTTTTTTTTTTTTTTTTGGGTATTGAGACACGTGGTTAGGCCGCAACCTTGGTTAGAAGTTAATATATGTTCTAAGTTAAGGGCGGGTGGAGAGTACAATACTCTCATCTCTCCGTAATGGATCCCGGAACCTCCTTCCTAATGACACCTACCACTGGGTTATTCCTAGGTGTGTCATCTGAAAACCTTATTAAACAAGAAAATTTAGAAAAACTATTTAAGTAATACATTTAAACTAAAAAAAAACACTAATTCTTAGGAATTTGGACTGTTGATATATTAAAACACCCTCATCTGGTAACTTATGTAAACTAGAATAACTATCTAAGTAACTTATTAAAACTATAAAAA
The DNA here is from genome assembly GCA_015143295.1 of Tetracentron sinense. Classification (NCBI taxonomy): domain Eukaryota; kingdom Viridiplantae; phylum Streptophyta; class Magnoliopsida; order Trochodendrales; family Trochodendraceae; genus Tetracentron; species Tetracentron sinense. The sequence goes on along the minus strand of CM026566.1, from coordinate 5,971,614 downwards.
TCTATTTATTAAGAACTAAGACTCTTGATATATTAGCAAAAAAATTAATAAAAAAGAAAAAATTAAAAATTAATTTATTTCAAAATAATGGAAGATTTCTAGAGAATTTTTGATAGATATATTTCAATAATAAAATTTTCGTGAATAAACTTTCAAATTTTCACAAAAGATGTTAGGATTTAAAACTTTGATCCGACTCGACATGAGTAAATTCCATAAATGGATGTAGTGAATGTTTGTAGGCTCCTATGACTATAGAAGAGAAACTAATCTCTAACCGGGGTTGCGGCCTACAAACCGTCTCTCACCAAAACAAAAAAAAGGTTTGTAGGCTTACTAAATAAAAAGAAAAGGCTTTTTTCTAATTTCAGTTTCATAATCAAGCACTATCCTCATTTCCCCAAAGGAAAATATTCACCTCCTCGGTAGGTGAGGCAATGAAGGGTGTCATGGGTCTCTTTTTCATACCACGTGTCCCCATTTAAACTCCTTTTAACTGTGATTAAGGTTCACTAACCCCTAGAGTTCACCCATCTCCCCTTTGTTTTTAGAAAATATAATTTAAAAAATTTAACCAAGGGTTAATTTGCTCTTCCCCAAATTTCATTTCATTTCACTTTCTCACACCCATTTACACCCCCCAACCGAACACAAGTGGGATAATAGTAGCCTATACTTTTATTTAATGCACTCTCTAATAGAATAGAGTGTTGGCAAAACACAGATGTATAAGACAATTACGCAAGAAAAAAAAATTTGTTCCAAGCGGAGCTTTGAACTCCTTTTGCGGAGCTTTGGACTCCTTTTTAATGGATAGACTGTTGCAATTTTATAATTATAAATAGAGTACACTTTCTAAAGAGATTATTTCACCACCATAGATGGTGGCAAGAGATTATTTTACCCACCATAGATGATGACAATTTTGTAATTATGAATAGAGAAAATAGTAGTTTTGTAAAGAGATATTTCTTCATAATTATAAAATTGCCATCTATTTTTTACATTAAAAAAAGTAATCTTTTTTTTTTTTTTTTGGGAAGTTAAGTGGGGTAATCTTTTGATGCATGAAATTAGTACCTGTTTTGATGCATGTGCATGTTCTCTCGAAATAGCCAAGTCGAGGGGTGTGAAGTTGTCCTTGTTCATGGTATCAGTGTCCACTCTGCCCTCCTTCTCTAAGATAGATTTCACCAGTTTAGGATTGCCTCTCTTAACGGCCAGATGCAAAGGGGTGTTTCCATCATTGTCCTGCTGGTTTAAGACCTCATCATCCTTAACCTCCCTCATAAGACAATTGAGCAGCCATGAATGTGCCTTTTCAATGCAAACATGAAAAGCATTCTGACCTCTATTGTCAACCAGCTCAACAGCATCTGGGTACCTTCCAATGATCTCTCTAGTTACGTCTTCATCGCCTCTACCAGCAGCAAAGTGAAGAGGTGATCTGCCATCCTTGTCTTGGATGTAGGCAACTGACCTGTCTTTCTCTAATAAAAGTTAGGCCACTTCAACACGGTCATACTTATAATAGGATGCAACATAGTGACGAGCAGTCCTCCCATAGATATCTTGTTCTTTGATGAGTTCTGGCTTTTTTTCAACTAGTAATTTTGTAATATCTGTCATGCATATAAGAGAGTTAAAAACAGAGAGATACCAATTTTTGTTAAATTGAGATAGCGTTAGAAATATTTATTTACTAATCTACCCCTGCAATTTCTTGATCTTATTTCAAATATGAACTCTTCCACATTTCCACATGGCTGATGGGAAGAGTCTTCTCATTTATGAATAGGAAATGGCTAACCCAAATTAAGAATGATAAGAATGTGTGCTAATTACCATTATGGCCCCAAATGGCCGTGGTGTGTAATGCCGTCAAGCCGTTTGGCCAGCTGTGAGCATATCGGTGAGAAGATTCTAAGACTACTTGACGGACAATTTCTATAATTAGGCCTCCTTTTGCGGCCAGATAAAGTGGGGATTCACCAGCCTCATTAACAACACACCATAATTTAGGGGCCTTCTTGGTCAACACCTTTGCTACATCTTCGTGACGGTATCGTAGAGCCTCATGCAAGACTGTGTTGTTCCTTTGATTTTGAATCCCCGGTATATAATTAGTCTGGTTTCCTCCTTGTTCGACATCTATGGATGTTGATGCAGAAATGAATTTCTCCACTGGGAAATTGACTATAGAGAGATGGCCAGGCCTTGCAGCAATGCGTTGACCTTGCAGCAATGTGCAACGCAGTGTCTCCCTTGGAGTTCGTCATTGCCAGAAGTGATTCGCATTGCTCGTCATATACTTCCTCAACCAAATCCCTGTCTCCGACTTTGGCTGCGAGGTGAAGGACATTATTCTGCAGGGTTGGAGTCACTCCTAGTATTCTTGACTTCCTTGACAAGATCAGTGCGTTTCTTGATGAGATCAGCGCATTCCTTGATGAGATCAGCGTGTGTTTTTATAAGATCAGTGTGTTCCTTGATGAGATCAGCACGTTGCTTAATGAGATAAGTGTGTTCCTTGATTTCATCAGTACGTTTCTTGATGCGATCAGCGTCTTCCTTGATGCGATTAACTCTTCTGAATGTTGCTGCAGCTTTATACAATCTAGGATCCATGGTGTTCACTATCAAACGAACCACTGATGGGTATTTTTTTTTTAATTTCCTCCTTCTGATTGTGTGTCGTTTTACCTTTCACGAGATATATATATATATATATATATATATATATATATACTAGCAAAAGCCCCGTGCAAATGCACGAATTGTTGAAGGAAAATAAATAAACGAAAAATATAATGAGAAAGTTAAAAATAAACAATAAGAAAAGAATAAAAATAAAATAGCTAAAAAATTATGATAATTTGGTCATCTTGTGAGATTTTTTTATATGTATCATATTAAAAATAGTCAATGTAATCATTTAAAATTTCATAATTATATTATTATATATAAATTTTTATTTCATTATTAATATAACTTCAAGAAAGTAAGTTTGTATCATTATAAAAAAAATTATCTCATCTCATCTAAAAATTTAGTGTCAAAAAAAAAAAGTCATCTTGTGAGATTTTTTTATATGTATCATATTAAAAATAGTCAATGTAATCATTTAAAATTTCATAATTATATTATTATATATAAATTTTTATCTCATTATTATATAACTTCAAGAAAGTAAATTTGCATCATTATAAAAAATAAAATTATCTCATCTCATCTAAAAATTTAATGTGTCAAATTATTTAAAAGTTTTAGAAATCATGACATTTCTTATAAATAAATTAGTTCTTTAAATAATTATATTTAAATAATTAATTATTAAAAAGAAAAGCTTACATAGAAAAAAAAATGTTAGTCTCTTCCTATTCTTCAACACGAAACAACATCTAATTAAAAAAAAATTCTAAAAAGACTCACTTTAACATTACCACTGGTTTGCATAATATAACAAAATGCAAAATAAAAATCAAATAGAGATGAAAGACTTTAGAGGAAACCAATTGACATTTTGACACTAATGAATATCAAGAATAATTTGAATTTCATTTTATTACTCTTAATATCAATGATAGCGTGAATCTCATTAATTTCAGTGAGAATAATCTATGTTATTTCAAATCGCCACTGCAAGAGCAAAACAAAAGACCCCAAATAGTGCCTAAAATGCACTAATATCCAGCCAAAGCTCCATGTAGAGACTCATAAGTATAAAGGTAAGTAATGCTAGAACCTGACAACTTCCAATAGCATCGAATTACCCAAAATATAATATTCAGACTCAATAACTTCCTAATAGCTGTTGTGAAAACAAACCTCTTAAGATTTCCACTCTAGATGCTCTAATCTTTAGGAACCTCTCTGATGAACCATACTAACTAAAATGCATAATATATCAAATTCTTGCATGTTTGAGAATGAAAAGTGTCTTGTGGGTTTGTCTACTATTTATAGGGGATTAGAGAGAAGGTAGATCAAGAGTTAGAAAATTTGAGGATGAAAAATATTACAATTAAAGAATAAGAATGTGGAGGAAAGAAAGAAGAGACTCTTAAGCTTCTTATTTTTAATAATTTAAATGTTACAACTTAAGTAGTTGCAATTAAAGAGTAGAATTAGAAAAAAATAATAAATATTTAATGTTACAATTTAATTAATTATAATTAAAAAAAAATAGAATGTGAATGGGTGAAGGTGAGCATTTAACTCATCACTTAATTAGGAAGGAAGAATAATAATTAAATGGGTGATGTGGCATCTTTTATTGGATCAATTAGAAGATATGTGGCATGAACCATAATTGAGAATAGAGACTAATGAGATATGCCACGTGGAACCAACCGGCATATAGTATTAGTATAGATATCAACGACAATAATATTAATCTGAATAGGTAAAAATCAACTGTACCTTAACTAAGTTAACTAACTAAAAGAAATAGAAAAAGGATTTACCTAGTGTCGTGGGGGAGGAGGCTTGGCCAACGAAATGGTGGGTTGGCTGTAGGAAGAGGCAGCCAAGGATTCTGAGAGTGGGTGAGTGAAGGCAGGGACCAAATGGGATTTATAGAGAAGAGAGAAGGATCTATCTAGCTCTTTATAGAAAAAGAATAGACCGAATTGGTTATCCTTAGGTCTTTTCATATTGGTTATTGGTTAAGACTTATTAAAAGGGAGAAGAGAATATCTCGTTGTTTTAAGGTTCTAAGGGTAAACTCATCCACGACAGACAGATGATTCAGATTGAGGACTGCACGGAGATTGAGATCATTTTCATGGAGAAGTGTAAGAGACCTTACCACATTGATCGATCTTACCACATTTAAAGAAGTCAGCTATACATTTAAAAAAGACAGCTGGATCGCAATGAGAAGTATTTAAAGAAGTCAACGATACACTTTAAAGAAGTCGGCGATTCATTTAAAGAAGACAATTGGATCATAATTTTATTAATATGTATTCGATATTAATTAGTCTTTTTAATTGTTGTAATATAAATTTTAAGGATATTTGACCAAGAAAATAAAAAATATGTTATTAATAATAAAAGGACATGATCCAACATGATCGATTGAGCCGGTCACCATTAACTAGTAAGTTTGGTGATGAAAATATTGTTTTATACATTAACAAAAGGTAGCTTTAGAATTAAATTAAATTAAATTTCAATCAACTTTTTAAATTCCCTTTTTTTTAAAGAGAAAAAAGTATCATATATTAATAAAAGCTAAAATTAATAAAAAGCAATTTTGAAATTAACCTAAAATCTAATTAACTATTTTAAGTATCATTCTCTTTTATATATTAATAAATTGGTAGTTTTGAAAATAAACTAAAATTCAATTAGCTTTTCAAACTACTATTGTCTTTTATATATATGTAAATGATAGTTTCAGAATTAAGTAAAATTCATGTGAAATTTATACAAAATTTCATAAAATGATATTTTATACAAGTTGAGTCTTTTGAAATGTAAGAATATACCCAAGAGAAAATTTTATTAATATGTATTCGACATTAATTAGTCTTTTTAATTATTGTTTAAGAAATTTTATGTATTAAACATAACTGACATTCCAATCATTATCTTAATTTCTTTTATGTCCCAAAAAACATGGTAACTGATAATGAGGTTACTACATCATGTTGTAGTTGAGGGATATAATCACTAACAATGAAATAAAAATACATGATTAGATTGTTGACTATTTTGATAAGTGTGATGAACCAAATAGTGAGAAAACAATAGAAAGATTTAAAAAGGATCTGACTGAATATTTTAGAAGCGTTATTGGTTAAATTAATTATCATTTATGCATATAATATTCTGATCACACTGTAAACAAATTTTATTAATTATTAATGAAAGTATAATTTTCTGTTGTTATAATATTCATGGTGGAGGTTAATTTATTATATTATTTTCAAGTTGTGTTGATGAATGTTTTATTTTAATCTTGTATAAATTTAGAAATGGTTGTGAGGAGCTACAAGTGATAGGGTTACATGAAAGAGGAATTCAATTGAAAAACAAAATAGAGAAAGATCAAGAAAAAAAATCAATGATCATAATTTATTACAACACTATGAGCTTTTAATTTTAAACAATCACGGTTAATTATGAAACTATGGTTGTAAGATGAACATGAAATGACTGTATTTTGAATGTACAATCTCGGTTAATTTATGTGTACAATTACGGCTATGAAACTATGATATTTGATATGATATACGATCATGCATCGAAAGGTTACATTTCGTCATGCGCGCTGCCATGATCAATGACCTACAGTTACAGTTAAAAATCGTGAGGGATGAGTCGATTTCTTGTAATGAGTTTTGTTGTTGTTCTTCTTCACTTACGAAACACAACACAGTGGATTTCATACGGGTTTGAGGTTGAACAGTGGCAGCGGATTTTGGTCTGAAGGTATAAAGCTCACACCCGTGCAACTAAGTCACACATGTGTGAACATACAAAAATAAGAACTTGAAAAGTGAGCTCATTTTTAGACTTTTTTATAGGTGGGGCCCATTTACATAAAAACTCAGTTATTTATAGAGCATAATCACCCTTTTCCTAGTTTGGTTATCATTAATTTAGATTAGCAAGTCTAAGTTCATGCACTTGGTGGATCTCTCAACCCACACTGAGACTGAAACCGAGTCCACCTCTAATGTTGTGTTTGGTTGTTGAGAAAATAAAGGGACAAAAGAAAATAGAGAGATTTTGGATTTCCATCATTTGGTTACTAAGAAAATAAATGAAGGAAAAGAAAAGGGGAAGAAAATTTTAAAAAAATTTCTCTCAAATGGATGATTTAGAATCCTTACAAAAAGGTTCGATTTTAAAAAGAAAAGAAAAGAAAAGAAAAGAAAGAGGAGAGAAAAAAAAAATCGGGTTCTATTTTCAAACCCCACTTCTCTACTTCATTCTCTCTCCTTCTCCACCTGCAATTTCTGGCCAGAATTCGACGACTTCGGCGATTTCTTCAACTCAGGCGACTTCGTCGACTCCATTCAGGTATATATATATATATCTCTCTCTCTCTCTCTCTCTATTTGTCAGTCTCACCTTCGGCTCTGTTCATCTCTCTCTCTCTCTCTCTCTCTCTATTCATATGATATGGAAAATAGTTTTGACTTTTTTTTCAATCATAAATAACATTGTATGAATATGTATTTTATAATTAAGAATGGTTATTGTGGAGAAAAAAACAAAACAATATACTTTTTTCATATATTTTCTTAGCAACCAAACAAGGGAAAAAATTTTCTTGATAATTTTATCAGTAATTTTCTAGACAACCAAACACGGAAAAATTTGAAGATTTCTGTTCTTTTTTCTTCTTTTCTTTTTCAAATTTTCTTGGCAACCATGCAACCCATTATGTGAATTATGGGCCTATAAATAGGGAATTGAGTCCAACAGTCACTCTCAAGTAAGAGAAATAGATCTCTTTCATTTCAACATAGGGAGCTCCCCATCTAACTAACATCTGCAAAGGAAGAAGATTTGTCATTCCAGCTAAAGAAGGAAGCCTAAGAAATCTGTAACCACCCCAAGCATGCAGTTTGAATGCAAGTCGTAAGATTCAATTGTTTAGAGGCGGCTCAAAGCGGGCAATTTGAAGCAGTCTGCAACCCAACTTCGAGTTGTCCGTTTGTAATTGTTTTCACATAAACAAGAAAAATCTGAAAAAGATCTTTAGGATATACAAGTACAATTGTTGAAAATGACATTCTAAAATTTAGAACTTGCTCATCCTTTGTTTTTGGTTGAAAGATAGCTTCATTGAAAATTAGTCAACAGAAGCAAGGTGGTCCCCGGAGAAGAGCTGGTGGAAACCACCCGCCCTGGAATTACATGAAACCCAATATATAACGAAAGTAAATCACCTGCGCTGCAAATGCATCACAAATACAATATAGCCGATCAACCATCCCAATTTTCTAAAAAGAAAATTAACAAAAAAAGGGCTAAGAAGATAAATCCCACAGACAATAAAACAAGTACAAATGGCGAGCCACAAGGAATTAGTTAACACCGCATACAGGCCAGCCACGAATGCGGCAAACATCGCTATTACGGCGATGAGTATCAGAATTGTGAAAAACATAATGGTTAAACTTTCATCAATTTTGGAGTCATCGTTACGGTCACGAGGATTACGGTCACGAGTAAGGGTGGTAAGGGTGAACATGAAACTGAGGAATACAGCGGTCATGGAGCATGACAATGCTATGGCATCTGTTACCACAAATACTTGGAAAGCTGCTTTTTTGGCAAGGGTTGCTGTGCCATCATTACTATTGTAACCTCCCGGAACTTGGAAAGCTGCTGCAAAGGAAACAGTGGCAATGAGAGCTGCCACTATCATCTGATTGCTGTTAATTTCTTTTGTAATATTGTCATTGTCCTCAGCAGCCTTTTGTGCATTTACAAGGTCCCAATCTTTTTCATTAAATGGTTCCACTATACCAATTTTAGCGCCAGCATTACGCAGGTGCCCATAGACTTGAATCTCCTGTTCGTATTTATGTAAACGTGAAGAAAATAAGGGGAGGACCCAAGTAAGAAGTTCATTTGATTAAAACAATATAATCTTACATTACACCCTTGATTTATTAATAGGATATCGCTCGCCCCCTAGACCATCTCTCGGAGAGAAGGACAACTAGTTTAGGTGTGGTTGTCCTTTTCCCAACCTAATAACATAAAAATTTAGTATTTGCATTTTAAGGAACCAACTTGGCACCTCGGTCAGTAACTAATATAGTTCAAATGTAATATGGTATTTGCATTTTTTTGGATTTTGGTAGCCTTAGAGGAAGCAGGGCCTCATCTTGGCAAGCGGGCAAGGCCCGACCGTCTCAGGCTAGCACACACGACATTTGTGGTTTGGTTGATCCTGAGTCCTGACTATGGTTTTTAATTTCAGTAAAATTTCGCTATTAGTTCCCTCATCCGAAAACTTTTTTTTTTTTCCTTTTTTCGATATTCAGAGACACGTGGTTAGGCCGCAACCCCGGTTAGAAGTAAATTAGTATATGTTCTAAGTTAAGGGCGTGTGGAGAGTACAACACTCACCCTCTCTGGAATGGATCCCGGAACCTCCTTCCTAATGATACCTACCGCTAGGCTATTCCCAGGTGTGTCATCTGAAAACCTTGTTAAACTAGAAAATTTTAAACTAAAAAAACTAATTCTTAGGAATTTGGACTGTTGATATATTAAAAAACCCTCTTCTGGTAACTTATGTAAACTAGAAAAACTATCTAAGTAACTTATTAAAACTATAAAAATCTATTTATTAAGAATTAAGACTCTTGATATATTAGCAAAAAGATTAATAAAAAAGAAAAAATTAAAAATTTATTTATTTCAACATATTGGAAGATTTCTGGAGAATATTTGATAGATATATTTCAATAATAAAATTATCTCGAATAAAATTTCAAATTTTCACTAAAGTTGTTGGGATTTAAAACTTTGATCCGACTCGGCATGAGTAATTTCCATAAATGGATGTTGTGAATGTTTGTAGGCTCCCATGACTTTAGAACAAATACTAATCTACTAACAAGGGTTGTGGCCTACAAAGCGTCTCTCACCAAAAAAAATAAAAAATTAATGCTTTTAGGCTTACTAAATAAAAAGAAAAGGCCTTTTTCTAATTTCAGTTTCATAAAGCACTATCCTCATTTCCCCAAAGGAAAATATTCACCTCCTCGGTAGGTGAGGCAATGAAGGGCGTATTGGGTCTCTTTTTCATGCCACGTGTCCCCATTTAAACTCCTTTTAACTGTGATTAAGGTTCACTAACCCCTAAAGTTCACCCATCTACCCTTTGTTTTTAGAAAATATAATTTAAAATTTTTAACCAAGGGTTAATTTGCTCTTCCCCAAAAAGGAGTGTCAGAGTGCATTTGAAGGAGAGTCTTGCAGTCCCCCTAAAGGTCAAAAACAAGTGGGATAATAGTAGCTTATACTTTTATTTAATGCACTCAAAATCTAATTGAATAGAGTGTTGGCAAAGAACAGATGTATAAGACAATTACGCAAGAAAAAAAAAATTGTACCAGGCGGAGCTTTGAATTCCTTTTTAATGGATAGATTGTTGCAATTTTATAATTATAAATACAGTGCACTTTCTAAAGAGATTATTTTACCACTATAGATGGTGGCAATTTTGTAATTATGAATAGAGAAAGTAGTAGTTTTGTAAAGAGATATTTTTCATAATTACAAAATTGTCACCCATATTTTACATTAAAAGAAGTAATCTTAATTTTATTTTTGGAAGGTAAGGGTGGTAACCTTTTGGCAAAAGGTTTACTCTTGTGCTCACAAGCGTATCCCTCTTGTGAGCACAAGTTCAATGGACAGAAAAAAGTTATCTCACCGAAAGTCATTTTTCCCCCCTCATTTTTTGACTTCTTCCGATTCAAATTTAATTTTTTTTCTTTTTTTTGTCCATTGATCTTGTGAGCACAAGATTAAACCTTTTGCCTAATCTTTTTATGCATTAAAATAGTACCTGTTTTGTTGCATGTTCTCTCGCAATAGCCAAGTCGAGGGGTGTGAAGTTGTCCTTTTTCATGGTATCAGTGTCCAGTCAGCCCTTCCCTAAGATATATTCCACTCTGCCCTTCTCTAATATACGCTTCATCTCTAACATAGATTTCACCAGTTTAGGATTGCCTCTCTTAACGGCCAGATGCAAAGGGGTGTTTCCATCATTGTCCTGCTGGTTTAAGACCTCATCATCCCCAACCTTACTCATAAGACACCGGAGCACCGCCTCATAACGCCATGCGGGACACCTTCTGATGCAAACATGAAAAGCATTCTGACCTCTATTGTCAACTAGCTCAACAGCATCTGGGTACCTTCCAATGATCTCCTTAGTTATGTCTTTATTACCGGTACCGGCAGCAAAGTGAAGAGGTGATCTGCCATGCATCTTTGTGTTGGATGTATGCTACTGAGCTGTCTGCCTCTAATAAAGGTTTCACCTCTTCCCCATACCTTTGATAGGATGCAGCATAGTGTAGAGCAGTCCTCCCATAGATATCCTGTTCTTCGATGAGTTCTGGCTTTTTTTCCACTAGTAATTTTGTAATATCTGCCATGCATATAAGAGATTTAAAAACAGAGAGATACCAATTTTTGTTAAATTGAGAGAGCGTTAGAAATATTTATTTACTAATCTACCCCCTGCAATTTCTTCATCTTATTTCAAATATGAACTCTTCCACATGGCTGATGGGAAGAGTCTTCTCATTTATGAATAGGAAATGGGTAACCCAAATTAAGAATGATAAGAATGTGTGTTAATTATCATGATGGCCCCAAATGGCCGTGGCGTGTAATGCCGTCAAGCCGTTTGGCCCGCCGTGAGGATATGGGTGAGAAGATTCTAAGACTACTTGACGGACAATTTCTATAAGGCCTCCTTTTGCGGCCTGATAAGGTGGGGATTCACCAGCCTCATTAACAACACACCATAATTCAGGGGCCATCTCTGTCAACACCTTTGCCACATCTTTATGACCGTATCATAGAGCCTCACGCAAGACTGTGTTGTTCCTTTGATTTTGAATCCCCAGTATATAATTAGTCTGGTTTCCTCCTTGTTCCACGTCTATGGATGTTGATGCAGAAATGGATTTCTCCACCAGGAAATTGACTATATGGAGATGCCCTGACCTTTTAGCAATGTGCAACGCAGTGTCTCTGTTGGAGTTCGTCATTGCCAGAAGTGATTCACATTGCTCGTCATATACTTCCTCAACCAAATCCCTGTCTCCGACTTCGCTGCGAGGTGAAGGACATTATTCCCCAGGGTTGGAGTCACTAGAAGGTTGGGATTTTCTTCTTTGACTTCCTTGACAAGATCAGTGCATTCCTCGATGAGATCATCGTGTTCTTTAATGAGATCAGTGTGTTCCTTGATGCGATCAGCGCGTAGCTTAATGAGATAAGTGTGTTCCTTGATGAAATCATTACGTTTCTTCATGCGAGTGTTCCTTGATGAGATTAACTCTTCCCAATGTTGCTGCAGCTTTATACAATCTAGGATCCATGGTGCTCAATATCAACCGAACAAATGATGGGTATTTCTCTTTTTTTAATTTGCTCCTGCTGATTGTGTCATTTTACCTTTCACAAGCATTATATAAAGACAAACTAATTTTATTGAATTCTCAAAAGGTGATTACAAAGAGACCTAACTAGGCTTTATATAGATAATAGTATATAGATAAAATAGAAACTATATGAAACAATTCATAATCTCTCAATCTCAATCACAATCTCTTTCTAAATCCAAATCATTCCAATAATCTCAATCACATTCTAAATCCAATTCTTTCCAATTGTGATGATGGTAATGATATGGTGCATCTCATGCATATCATAACAATACATGTACTCTATTACACCCCCTCAAATTCATGTAGATTTGAAAAAATATGCGTGAGTTTGATACTCAATCAGGTAAGGTAGCTTCTAGTCATTCCAATGTCGTTGCAGATCTTGATAGTTGCCAATCGTCACCGTTGTTGATGTGTTGTATGAAGAGAGAATAATAGGGGCTTCAATGGGCCAATAGCCTCTTGGGTAATGAAATGGGTCTCGTGGACCATATTCAAAAAGACATCTGTGATCGTGCATATGGTCTTGCCAAAGGGGTCACAGGTCTAGACCTCAAAAGGTCAGGGCCTCTTTGGGCCGAATAGTCTCTTGTGCAATGAAATGGGCCTCGTGGGCCATATTCAAAAAGACATCTGTGATCGTGCCTATGGTCTTGCCAAATGGGTCACGAGTCTTCAAAAGGACCTCTTTGGGCCTAAAAAAAAAGTCTTTCTTTCTAACACGATCAACAACATTGGTTTTTTTTTTAGAATGATGATTCACGTGGCTAAACGTTTTGTGATCGGATTTAGGATTTGAGGATTTTTTTTTTTGTGAGGCTTTTTGAGATGGGTTTGAGAGAGATGGTGATATTTGTTGCTTGATGAGTAGGAGTTAATTGTTGAGTGATGGGTGCTTGATTTTGAATTGGGTTTAGAAGCTGGAGAGAAGGTGATTGGTTTGGATTTTTGAGTCTCTGAGTGAAGTAAATGGAGAGAGGGATTCAACCTCCGCTGGTTGACACCACCACATGTTTCTGTAGAGTAGATGGAAGCCTGAAAATTGTTGCTGGGGCAAAGAAATTTGTTCCAAGAACAAAACTCTGCATCCAGTCCAACATCAAACTGTCCATTCATCCTTCTGAGCAAAAGGCTACATGTGGTGACCGGAATCGGAGCCCGTCCCCTCTTCTACCTGGACTCCCTGATGACCTTGCCATTGCATTCTTGATCCGGGTCCCATGTATCGACCACCAGAAGCTACGGCACCTTGCTGCCCACTGGAATGGTTGTCCAACAATAGAGAGACTAAATCTAACACCCGGCGGGCGGTGGCGGCACCACCCGCCAAAACAGCGGAATAATAAAAAAAATCAAAATAGGCGGTGGATCGCCCGCTCTGATACCATAAAGACAAACTAATTTTATTGAAAAATCAAACAATTCCTAATCTCTCAATCTCAATCACAATCTCTTTCTAAATCCAAATCATTCCAATAATCTCAATCTCATTCTAAATCCAAATCATTCCAATAATCTCAATCTCATTCTAAATCCAATTCTTTCCAATTGTGATGATAGTAATGATATGGTGCATCTCATGCATATCATAATCATACATGTACTCTATTAATATATATATATCAAAGACAATAATATTAATCTGAATAGGTTAAAATCAACTGTACCTTAACTAAGTTAACAAACTAAAAAAAATAAAAAAAGGATTTACCTAGTGTCGTGGGAGAGGAGGCCTGGTAGCCGAAATGGTGGGTTGGTTGTAGGAAGAGGCAGCCAAGGAGTCTGAAAGTGGTTGCCTCTTCTAGAAGCTAGCGTGAGTAGATGATGGAGGACCACGGCTGTACATGTTGTTCGTCGAAATAGAGAAGTTGCTGCTGGGAGAACAGGAAGAAGTAAAAAGCAGAGAGAGAGGAAATCTCTTCCTCCTTCATGCTACAGTGGTGGCGTGAAAGATTGTGTGAGAGAGGAGAGCTCTCTTTCTCTTGCTATGGTGGTGACGATCTGCTAGGGAAAAAGAGAGGGATGAGAATGGGTGAGCGAAGGTAGGGACCAAATGGGATTATAGAGAAGAGAGAGGGACTTGTCTAAGCTCTTTAAAACAAAATAAGACACAATTGGTTATCCTTAAGTCTTTTCATATTGGTTATTGGTTAAGACTTATTAAAACTCATCCACAATTCAGATTGGGGACTGCACGGAGATTGAGATCTTTTTCATTGGAGAAGTGTAAGAGATCTTACCACATTGATCGATCTTACCACATTTAATGAAGTCAGCTATACATTTAAAGAAGACAGGATGATCGCAATGAGAAGTATTTGAAGAAGTCAACGATACAGTTTAAAGAAGTCGGCCATACATTTAAAGAAGACAGCTGGATCGCAATTTTATTAATATGTATTTGACATTAATTAATCTTTTAATTGTTGTTATAAAAACTTTAAGGATATTCTGTCTAAGAAAAAAAAATGTTTTCAATAATAAAAGGACATGATCCAACAGGATCGATCGAGCCAGTCACCAGTAACTAGTAAGTTTGGTGATGAAAATATTGCTTTATACATTAACAAAAGGTAGCTTTAGAATTAAATTAAATTAAATTTCAATCAACTTTTTAAATTCCCTTTGTTTTAAAGAGAAAAAAGTATCATATATAAATAAAAGCTAAAATTAATAAAAAGCAATTTTGAAATTAACCTAAAATCTAATTAACTATTTTAAGTATCATTCTCTTTTATATATTAATAAATTGGTAGTTTTGAAATTAAACTAAAATTCAATTAACTTTTCAAACTACTATTGTCTTATATATATATATATATATATATAAATGATAGTTTCAGAATTAAGTAAAATTCATGTGAAATTTATACAAAATTTCGTAAAATGATATTTTATACATGTAATCACCCAATTTTTACACCCCTGGCTAACTATGGTCAAGTCACTTAACCATAGTTAATCCCCAGCCTAAGTCCCTAACCCTAGGTGAACCCTAGCAAACCCTAGGTCCTAAACCCTAGTTGAACCCTACATAAGTCTAGCCCTAACCTAAACCCTAGGTGAACCCTAGGACCAAACCCTAATTAAACCCTAACCCAAGGTAAGCCCTAGCCTAGCCCAATCAAGCCCTAGGCCCATAAAATTTCAAAACCAAACCACTCAAGTGCATGCAGGCCTGGGCAATGCCCTAGGGGCAAAGTCCTCTAGGTGTCGGTAATCGAATTACCGACACCATGAATTTATAAAGTTTAGGGGATGTCGGTAATCGAATTACCGACACCCTTGGTTCTTCGTTTTTGCATGCAACCACTCCCCCTGCAGGCTTCAGGCACACCTGTACACCCCCTTTCCAGCCTGCAGAACACCCCTCCGGCCACTGTAGATGTCCCCCAACTCTGTCCTAATTCCACATGTGTCCCCTTGGACCTCCCCTGTAAAGGGCAGTGCCCCCATAGCTTCCAAGCCACTCCCCAACTCCCAACTCGAACCCCTGTTCGAAACTCAAGCCCCCGGTCCTCTCCTTAGGTCTCTAGGTAAGCCCCAGCAACCTCCCTTCACCTGCAGTAGCGCCACAAGGCACCACCACAGTGTGTTACAGCCCACCACCGACCACCACCACACTCGGCAGCAGAACAACAGGGTAGGGCTTCCTCCTACCCTTATTTTTTTTCCTTTCCGAATCATTTGTGAGCCCCTGGTCCGTTCCAAGGGACTTTTCTCCTTGATTTGTTGCAAGTACACCCCAATGGGGGGTCTCTCCCACCTCCATAGGTGTGGGGAACCTCTCCAAGGGCATAACACTGTTTGGCACAACCTCTTCAAGTTCTGGGGGTCCCTCATGGCATAAGGGAACCCCTGGTTCTAACCCCACAGCAGCCCCAATGGGCATTTTCTAATTTCTGAAAAAATATCAGGGTGTTGGTAAACTCAGTACCAACACCCTGGAACCTTACCGTTTCGAGGCCTGTGGATCCCACTTGGTAACCTCTTAAGCCAAACCAAGGCAGGGTTTTGTTCCTTAGGAACTCCCCTACTTTTTTCCAGAAGACACCCAGACCTGTAGGTGGCTTTAATTGAGCTTATGATACCCATCTTTGCAAACTACTCAGAGTTAACTGGGGTTAAGATACACTTATGATTTTATGTAACATGCCACTTCACCAGACTATGGGGCCCACACCAAGCAACCCCTGAGGCCCAAACCTGGTCCATTGTCTTCCCCTCACCCCAGGCTTCAAATCCACATATTGTGGGCCCCATGAATCCCGATAGAATCAAAGTTATGGGCTTTCAAAGTTTGAGAAAAACTTGCACCCAACCCAGGCCTGCCCTTGCCTTCCTTGGCTTAATCACGGGTTAAACTAACCCCGGTTAAAATTTAACTACGGTTAGTTGGCCTAACCACCTTGGAAAATCCTAAAAAATTAGAAAAAATCCCAAATGGCATTTTAATACCAAACTTGAACTTGTAGAATGCCCCACCTTGGTTAATGCAACTAACCATGGTTAAACCCATGTCTAAACCATGGTTACTCCCTTTAACTTGGGAAATTGGGATAAAACCCTAAAATCAACAAGTCAACTCTATGAACCATAAAACTGAATTTGGACCTTAACCCTAGGCCTACCGGGCCGATCCAAGCCTACCGGGCTTAATTTTAGGCCTACCGGGCTGGTCCAAGCCTATCGGGCTTAACCCCAGGCCTACCGGACCGATCCAAGCCTAGCGGCCTTAACCTTAGGCCTACCGGGCCACACCCCAGTCTACTGGACATCCTCTCGGCTTACCAAGCCTAAGCCTACTAGGCTTCAACCTTGGCCTACTGGGCCCAATCAACTAAACCAAACACTTGACCAACCTGGTCAACTACCCCTAGTCTACCGGACTAGACCCTAAGACACCCTTGGTGCACACACGACACACCCCTTAGCCTCGGCACGGGCTCATGTGGCAGAACTACGCTCGGTCTGGTTTCACCATAATGTGAGTACGTAGGCAGCCCAACTCGGGCATGACCTTAGTTTAGCTTTCCCCTTCTTGGGTTTGTATAAATTAAATCAACGACATTTGATTAATACTCGACATTTAAATGGCTTAAACCTAGGAAATAGGGAACCGTCATATGACGGAAGTGCCGGCGTGCCTAACACCTTCCCTGGGCTTAACCGAACCTCTTACCGAGAACTCTGACCAAACCAAGACCTTATCCATTGACTGGGACCTATTCCTACCGAATAAATAGGTAGCGACTCTAAACTTAAAATTAACTGACCATTGCTAGGGCATATACCCATCTCTGTGAGCGGGACCCGAAATACTTGTTCACAGCTCTGGCAACTTTGCTGGGGACCGTTGAGTGGGTTCAACCCGGAACTTAGGTTTAAGCCAATTAAACCTCAAATTTAATCAAATGTCCTAAGATTTAGTCTAATACCAATTCTTTTACATCTTTTGGTTGTATTGTGTACTGTGTATCCCATACATGTCATAGAAGTATAATAACTCAAAAACCCTGTAGACAGGCTTAATACGCTCACGACTGCTGGATGATTATCCTTAGTGATAGGGGCTTAAAAGTCTTGGAGGTCCATAGAACTTTATCTACTAGGTGACTATCCTCAGGAAAAGGTTCGGAACGCTCCCGCTTACACCAATCGTCCCTTTCAGGAAGTCGCATATACGGTGTTAAGTGATCCCCCACCCTTAGGAACACAATTCTGCATACACGGGCATGTATACATGTAGCCTAGGTCAGGGAATAGCTTTCAAGTAGCTAAACCCAGAGGGATATTCTAAACCCTAACCTGCTTGCACTCTATGCCCGTCCCTTTCGTGGTTGACTACTCAGGCACATCCTACCCGGATAAGCACCTACCCAGGGGTATGTGATGAGCCAAATTTATGCTTGTAATAAAACACATCCTACCCCCACATCCTTGACATAGCACATGGGGTCCAAATCCCCGGCATATAGGTCTTCACTTAAACTTGTCATTTGCCTTGTCATGATAAGCCCCCGGTTTTCAATAACCCGGGTAAAGCATACCGGACCTCTGTCCAACTGCCCTATCAGGACACATGTGCCATGTCACACCATAACAAAATAATCAAAAATATTGCATCATCTGCATATTTCACATGCATACACGGTACATTTACACAGAGTTTGTATATTTGTCTAGGTAGATGGTAGGTCCGTCAGGGATTGTTCCGTCAAGCATCCAGTCGTCATGTCCCATACACCTAACCTCCCAGGGGGCATATGACCAAACCATCCTTGAGAAAATTGAGGCACTGAGTCAGGATCAGCATCTCACTTGGACCCAGTACTATAGACTAGGTAACATCTTCGACCTCACCATGGTTAAGACAAATTGACGCCTCATTAATGCCGTCGTCCAGTGTTGGAACCCTACTACATGGTATTCCGTTTCGGTAAGAATGAGCTGTGTCAAACACTGGAGGAGATACAGTGCATTCTGGGCTTAAACATGGAAGGTGATGCCATAGTACCGTGCTACAAGGCAAACTTCCAGGTAGACCTCTCACGATTCTTACGAATCAAGTCTGCCTCCTTACAGTACGATCCTAGTGGCACTTACAACAGGGTGTCCATTGAATTTCTTGAGAAATTGTACCACCCCAGGTGGGACCCTGACTCCATAGAAGCTGAGATCGCTGGCCTCAATTCCTTTACACTAATCATCATGTCGCAACTGTGTTCCCAAAGAGCCGCACCTTTGCCGACTCAGTACTGACAGGGATCATTGAAGAAATGCGGGAGTCGAAGACGCTCGTCCCGATCATTCTTGCAGAGCTTACTCAGAGCCCTCAACCTAGCAGCAGAACGCAGAAAGGGCATCTTCCATGCCAGTGCATCGCTTCTACATCTGTGGCTAGTATCATACCTGCCCACCATCTTGCAAGTACTTGACGTACCCCGAGATGCATACAACCTGTCCAGAAAGATTACACAGAATCAGGGCCAGATTGTGACTACAAACGTCAAAGCTCTCTACCAGCTTCTTTAAGACCTGATAGAGGAATAGATCACATGAGAATGCATGTGGCTGGTTTACAGATAGCTACCACGTGTTGTCATAGCAGGAAGATGATGTATGGTCCTAGTCGGCATCACCGGCTCAACCGCCTACGTACCACTCCGAGTCCTTAGACAATTTGGACTCCCTCAGTGCATCCCGATTGTTGAAAACTTGGAACAGGACTTCGTTGACTTCACAGTGCAGTCTGAATGCCTCACCTGCCGATTCCATGCAGATTGGCAAAGCTCCCGCAGAGACCAATGGCCAGACTTTGTGATCACATCAGGACCACCAACTGATTCTGCATACCGACAGTGAGTAGAAAACCAGGACATTCTACTCGGTATCCCTACACCCAGGAAACTAACTACACCAGTTGCTGCTCCATCTCGCGGAACCATAGCCATAGCAAAAAAGGCGGTTCCCTGGACAGACTTTTTCCTGGAAAGGTAACTGTACATCCAAGAGAAAGAGAAGCGGTTTCGTAGAGCCCAACGCTCATTCAGGCAACAGGAAGCGGAGCGATATTGCGAACTCTTAGCCATACAGGAACAGGTTGACCGGCTCGAGCACACGATCCAGTCTCTTCAGAGGAGGCACAGAGGCGACGCCTGAGAAATCACCACCATCAAGGCCCAGTTGCACTTCCATCAGGAACAACTTGATAGTGCAAAGGTAGAAATGACCAGCCGGATCCGTCAGTACGGATCTCACATGTACAACGCCTCAGAAACAATTGAGCGCATGGAGGAAGAAATCACATCCCTCTAACAACAGATAATGGACCTTGAAGGCGTGCCCCGGCCGCTTGACTTTGCCATCCCAGATGGACCTGCTTAGGGTTGAGTCTTTTCTATTTTATTGAGTCAGTCATGTACTCAACTCACTCACTTCACTGCTATCAATGAAAATCCTTCCTACATTTTTTGTCTTGCACCTCATGCATAATCGTGATTATTCGTTGCATTCTTTTCAATTTCAAGAGCCAACCCATGACTCGATCCTTCACTTTCCTTCTCGCACAAGTAGAGGACGTAATGTAGCACCCCGGACTTTTTCAACTTTAATGAATGGCACTCTCATAGCTAATTGGCCGTTTTCGTAGTGTAATTAATAAATAAGGGAGAAATCAGAAATTCTGAAACGTCAAAAATGTACGTTTTTGAGAGATGAATCCAACGTAAGTTGAATCGTCGAAATCGGACGAGCGAGTCAAAAGATATGGCCAAAACAGTCGGGACCAGCAGAGCACCGATCGCTCGGTCCATGGAGCGATCGATCAGTCCAAAACAGATCGATCGGAGGCTATCGACTGGTCAAAAAATTTGTATCGGGAAATTTTCCAGAGAGTGAGTTTTTGACCGGTCGATCGGTCAATAACACCGATCGCTCGGTAGGCAACCGATCGATCGGTCATAACCACCGATCGCTCGGTCTTCGTGTTTTTCAGAATTTTCATTAAGGGTTTTTTCATCTTTTGGGGTTTAAGCCCTTACCTATAAGGGCTTGCCCGAGCCTTTAGGGCTTCAAACACAGCACTTAAGGGATTTTGAGAGATAGAGAGAAAGGAGAAGGGGATTTGCAACTAGGGTTTTCCATTGGAGAAGGAATCAAAGGGGTTTAAGAACCCTAGCTCACCCAACTCGTTTTGCTTCAAGTTCAAGGCTCAAGCTCGTGTGGGGTTCCCTTCTCAAGCTAGGGCAGCACTCTCTACGGTATTTTCAAGAGGGTTTCCTACCCAATCAAGTATAGTTTGAGTAAGGGCTTTCTTCTTCCAAGTTGGAGTTTAAATCAAGGTCTACACCAAGATCAAGCTTCGATTCAAGGTTAGTACACTCTACTAACTTTCTTTAGCAATAATCTAGTTTTCCCCTTTGACATTATGATGTTGGTCTTGTATCTTCCCTTACTTGAAATGTGCTATACTTCCTAAACCTAAACAAGATAAATGTGAATGTGGGGTTGTATGTATGAATGGTGGATGTAGAGGCGATTGGATGCCGTTGGATGTGGTGAAATGTGGTGGAAGGGCACTCTATGAATAATGAACATACTTGGATGTTGTGTTGGAAATTTATGCGCTAAAAAGGGGAAATAAAGCTACTAAAATGTTGCACACCGGATGTTTGATAATATGCCTAAACCAAGAATAAATGAAATTGATAAAGGAAATGGATGTAAGCTTTATGTAATTATTCTTGTAAATGATGACTTGACCAAATGCCATGTTGATCACCTAAATGCTTACATGCTATACTATGAATTGAAATATGATGCGATATCCCTCTTGTTACACGTGTCCCCATGATTGTCACTATTGGCACGCACACGAGTACACATGCATGCATGAAACCGGGTTTTCCAAGATTGTATTTATACATGATGAATCCACAACAAAACAAGAACATGACAAGGAGGTTGGTAGCCCAAGGAAGGGTGCTAGCCTCTGGCTCACAAGAGAAATGGAACAAGAACATGACAAGGAGGTTGGTGCTAGCCTCTGGCTCACAAGAGAAATGGAACAAGAATATGACAAGGAGGTTGGTAGCCTAAGGAAGGGTGCTAGCCTCTGGCTCACAAGTATACAAGTCAAGAACAAATCAAGACATGAAATACAAGACAAGACACAACACACATTCATGATTTTCACAAGCAAGACCGAGACACCAAAAAGGTTTCCGAGACATGAGTTTTACCGAGGTTTTTGCATTCATACACGCATGTCAAGATATGGCTATGTATCTTATGCTTTCACTATTGCTTTAAATTAATATCTTGTATTGCTTACTGTCGTTATGCTTTCGCTATTGTTTTGGTTAGCTAGTAGTTTGTACTCGCTGAGTATTCCATGCTCAGTCGTACTTTTATGTCGGCAGGTACTGTGGATGTCCTCGACCCCGACCCTTGGGTCGAGGAGGAGTATGTAGAGGAGAGGGAGCCACCTATCCCATGGCAGTCTCTGGAGGATAGGGACTTGGATGTGTGGCCATACCTCGACCACTGTTGAGAGGAGAGGGTTAGAGAGTTCCTTTTTGTATTTTGATAGGTGGGCATGTCCACCCTTACTTTGATTGTATTTGGTATATGTTAACTTGGAATACTATTTGGAGTTATAGAAGAAAAGAAAAAGTTGGCTTATGCTTCCGCACTTATGTTTAGTTTCTGCGCTCTGATTATCATTGTATTATATTATGTTTAGCCTCTTGCATTACAGGATGGTTTGACAGGTACACGTAGTCACCTCTAAAGTATCCCTTAACTCCTAGGGGGTATTTTGGGGCACGACAGAAGTGGTATCGGAGCCCTAGGCATTAGAGTTCCTAGGGTCACTTAGATGATTGAACAAGGTATTAGAATCACCTTAGAGAGTTGTATTTCAAGGATAGACTAACAAGTTAGTCTTAGTCAAAATGGGTTGAACTTCAACCGAACATAGAGTCCTACGCTAGGAACACGGATTGTATGTTATGCTATTGTGTTATATACCAGGTATACATTATTTGTGTTGTACTTATTAAATATGCTTGATGAATATGTATTGAGTGAATTGCGAAATTTGTACTAAATGCGTATCCAAGTTAGACTCATGTTGTATTGTCGTTCTCAGGAGAAATCATGAGACGCAATACCCGGGGTCGCGGGTACAACACGAGGGGCAATGGAGGTGATGCTCCATCGGGTGATGATCAACCCGACTTTGCCCAAGCTTTCGCTTCAATAGCCGAGACTTTGGCTATGCTAGCGGCAAGGCAACCGGCCACTCTGCCTAATGCGGCACTTATACCGGCTCCTCCTAACCGAGCCCAAGCCGGGATAGAAGCTTTCCGGAGGATGAGGCCTCCAACTTTTTGTGGAAGCATTGATCCACTTGTGGCCGAGGGTTGGATTCGGCAACTTGAGAAGGTATTCTCGGTATTGGCACCTACGGAAGTAGAGAGGGTCACATGGGCTGCCTTTATGCTTGAAGGCGAGGCCGACCATTGGTGGAAGTCTGCACTTCGGACCCGAGAGTTGAACCGGCAAGGCCAAGAATGGACATGGGGAGAATTCTTGGACGTTTTCTACAAGAAGTACTTTCCGGTTGGGATGAAAGAAAAGAAAGAAATTGAATTCATTACCTTGGAGCAAGGTAATATGTCTGTAGCGGCTTACGAAGCCAAGTTCTCAGAGCTATCTCAATTTGCTCCACACATGATAGCTACCGAGGCTATGAAGGCCCGGAAATTCGAGAGGGGGTTAAAGGTCTACCTCAAGGATTGTGTCTCAATGTTCCGACATGAGACATATTCAGAAGTTGTGGACAAGGCATTGTTGGCCGAGTCGAATTCCGAAGAGTTCTTTAAGAGAAGAGGAATAGAGAAGGGACAGTCTAGTAGTTCAGGGGAGAAGAGAGCTAGGACTATGTCTTATCAGTCCGCAGGGCCGGCTCAGTCACAGAGGATGTACTCGGCACCACAGGCCCCCCGCCCTTTTGCTCCACCAGCTTTTCGCCCGGCTACCTCGTATGCTCCTCGCCCCGCAGTGACTCAGGCTACGGGTTATACTCCTCCCACTTATTCACATGATGTCTGCACCCTTTGTGGAAGGAGGCATCCAGTAGGGGAATGTCGGAAGGCTACAGGAGGCTGTTTTCATTGTGGCGACCAGGGCCACATGATTCGGGATTGTCCCCGACGTCGATTGCCAGCTCAGTCTTCGGGGAGCAGGCCCCCGATTTGGCAGACATCTCAGCCTAGCTCTTCTCAGGCTTCGAGGGCCTCACAGTCTACCCGGCCTCCTCACCCAGCCACTCAGGGCCGAGTCTTCGCCCTATCGGAGAGAGACTCACGTGCATCCGACGATGTCGTGCAAGGTACGCAAAAAAATTCTAGAGTCTAAATTGTGTAAAATTTCTATGGTTTATTATGTGATTATTTATACTAAGGGTTACCTATGTATGATGCTTGTTGTTGTTTGAAATCTACTAATAATAGCTACTTAATCGCACAGGTGCTTTATTAGTGAACGAGTGTCTCGCCCGAGTGTTGATCGACACAGGATCCACTCACTCCTTTGTGTCACCTAGTTTCGCGAAGGGATTTTTGACTGAGGCTATTCCGTTAGAGCGGGAGTTGACCATTGCAACTCCACTCGGTAAGTCAGTTGACACGGACAAGATATTCAGAGATTGTGTGGTTCAAGTAGGGGAGAATGAACTAGTGGTCGATCTTATCATTTTGGATTTCCAAGATTTAGACTTTGACGTCATTCTTGGTATGGATTGGTTGGCAAACCATCACGGGCATGTTGCGTGTTTTGAAAAGATGGTGAATTTCAAGCCAGAAGGGGGTAAGCCTTTTCACTTCCGAGGATTAAGAGAGAGGGACATTGCTCGCCTCGCAGCCTTGAGTATAGCACACCCAGAAGCACAAAAGTCATCGGCTATTCCAGTTGTGAGTGAGTTCTTAGATGTGTTCCCGGAAGAACTTCCCGGATTACCTCCTGATAGAGAGATCGAGTTCGCTATAGAGCTTGCTCCGGGTACCGTTCCGATTTCAAGGGCACCATATAGAATGGCCCCTATAGAGCTTGAAGAATTAAAGAAACAGATTGAGGAGTTACAACAACTTGGTTTCATCCAACCAAGTGTCTCGCCGTGGGGAGCTCCGGTTCTCTTTGTGAAGAAGAAGGACGGGTCTATGAGGATGTGTATAGACTACCGTCAGTTGAACAGGGTAACTATCAAGAATCGTTATCCCTTGCCAAGGATAGATGACTTGTTTGACCAACTGAAGGTAGTGAGATTCTTCTCCAAAATTGATCTTAGATCGGGGTATCACCAATTAAGGATCAAGGCGGAAGATGTTCAGAAGACGGCTTTCAGGACTCGGTATGGGCATTACGAGTTCCTTGTCATGCCTTTTGGGCTGACGAATGCACCGGCGGCATTCATGGATTTGATGAACCTGGTGTTCCGATCTTACTTGGATCGATGCGTGATTGCATTCATTGATGACATTTTGGTGTATTCTCAAACACGGGAAGATCACGCACGAGACCTCCGCCTTGCTCTGGAGATGTTGAGAGAGCATAGGCTATATGCCAAATTGAGTAAGTGCGAGTTCTGGCTAGAGAAGGTCGCATTTCTTGGACACGTGGTGTCGGCTGAGGGCATTTCTATAGATCCAGCCAAGGTTGAGGCAGTCATGAGTTGGGAGAGGCCCAAGAGCGTCACGGAGATACGTAGTTTCCTCGGATTGGTAGGCTACTACCGGAGATTTGTGGAGGGATTCTCCAGTTTGGCTGCACCTCTCACCTACTTGACAAGAAAAAGTGCAAAGTTCAGTTGGAGTGACCGATGTGAAGTAAGTTTCCAAGAGTTGAAGAAACGCTTCACCACAGCCCCTGTCCTTACTGTGCCATCTGGACCTTTTGGGTATGAGGTGTATAGTGATGCCTCGCACGTCGGACTCGGGTGTGTCCTAATGCAACACAAGAAAGTCATTGCCTATGCATCAAGGCAGTTAAAAGAGCATGAAAAGAACTACCCTACTCACGACTTGGAGCTTGCGGCGGTCGTGTTTGGACTCAAAATTTGGCGACATTATCTGTACGGGGTGGAGTTCTATGTGTACACGGACCACAAGAGCCTCAAATATCTCTTTTCCCAAAAAGAGCTCAATTTGCGACAACGGCGTTGGATTGAGTTCTTAAAAGATTATGAGTGCACGATCCAATATCACCCGGGAAAAGCAAATGTGGTGGCAGACGCTTTGAGTAGGAAACCATCGGGGTTGTTGGTTCACATGTTGGTGTGGGAATGGAGACTGTTAGAAGATTTGGCAAATCTGGACATCAGTGTGAATGATTCTGTCCGCAGTCCTGTTTTGGCAAATGTTACGGTTCGGCCGTACCTTATAGATTTGATCCAGGAGTACCAGGCCACGGATGCTGACTTGTTGGCTTTTCTGGACAAGGAAATTGCCAAGGGTAGTATGGACTTCTCTCTCAATAGCCGGGGTGCTATTACATTCAAGGGAAGACTTTGTGTCCCAGCCAATGCAGACCTTCGGAGAGAGATCATGGATGAAGCTCACCGTTCAAAGTACACAGTGCATCCTGGGGGTACGAAGATGTACCGGAACCTCAAGAGTCACTTTTGGTGGCGAAACATGAAGAGGGAGGTTGCGGAGTATGTGGCACGGTGTTTGGTGTGCCAACAGGTGAAAGCGGAGCATTTGAGACCGGCGGGTCTTTTGCAGTCTCTCCCTATTCCCGAGTGGAAATGGGAACATATCTCTATGGACTTTATCGTGGGATTGCCGAAGACGGTCAAGAAGACCGATGCTATATGGGTAGTTATTGATAGACTCACGAAGTCCGCTCATTTCTTACCGTACCGGACTACATTCAACTCCAATCAGTTAGCGGCGCTATACATCAAGGAAATAGTCCGATTGCATGGGGTGCCAGTGAGTATTGTGTCGGATAGAGACCCAAGATTCACATCCAGGTTTTGGAAAAGCTTTTAGAATGCTATGGGTTCCCGACTAGACTTTAGCACGGCTTTCCACCCACAGACCGACGGGCAAACAGAGAGGGTGAATCAAGTGATAGAAGACATGCTCCGAGCTTGTATGTTGGATTTTAAAGGAAGTTGGGAGGATCACCTACCTTTGGTGGAATTTGCCTACAATAACAGTTATCAAGCAAGCATACAAATGGCACCTTTTGAAGCCTTGTATGGAAGAAGTTGTAGGTCCCCCTTGTATTGGGATGAGGTTGGAGAAAGAAAGATTTTGGGCCCCGAGTTGATTGAACGAACCGCGGACAGGGTCAAGCTTATATGGGAGAGGTTGAAGACCGCACAGGACAGACAGAAAAGCTATGCCGACAACCGAAGGAGGGATCTTGAATTCTGAGTCGGTGACTTTGTGTTTATCAAGATTTCACCGACCAAGGGTGTTATGCGATTCAAGAAAAGAGGCAAGCTTAGTCCGAGATATGTGGGTCCGTTCGAGATCATTACTCAAGTCGGTGAAGTTGCTTACCGTGTTGCTTTGCCCGCTCACATGGCGGTGGTCCACAACGTGTTTCATATCTCCCAGCTTCGGAAGTACATCCCGGATCCTTCTCACATCATCGAGCTTGATCCGGTTGAGATTCGAGAGGATCTCACTTTGGTTGAGAAGCCGGTTCATATTTTGGATCGAAGAGACCAAGTACTTCGCAACAAGACTATTCCGTTAGTTCTCGTGCAATGGCAGCATCACGCTCGAGAAGAGGCTACATGGGAACGTGAGGCCGAAGTCAAGGCGAAGTACCCCGAGTTGTTTGAATGATTTTGTGTATGACTTGTAATTTTGTTTCGAATTGTTATGCTAAGTTGTTTAAATTTTAAAGCACGCATTGTCCAAATTTCGAGGACGAAATTTTTGTAAGGGGGGGAGAATGTAGCGCCCCGGACTTTTTCATCTTTAATGAATGGCACTCTCATAGCTAATTGGCCATTTTCGTAGTGTAATTAATAAATAAGGGAGAAATCAGAAATTCTGAAATGTCAAAAATGTGCGTTTTCGAGAGACGAATCCAACGCAAGTTGAATCGTCAAAATCGGACGAGCGAGTCAAAAGAGATGGCCAAAACAGTCGGGACCAGCAGAGCACCGATCGCTCGGTCCATGGAGCGATCGATCAGTCCAAAACCGATCGATCGGAGGCTATCGACTGGTCGAAAAAATTTTATGGGAAAATTTTCCAGAGAGTGAGTTTTTGACCGGTCGATCGGTCAATAACACCGATCCCTCGGTAGGCAACCGATCGATCGGTCATAACCACCGATCGCTCGATCTTCGTGTTTTTCAGAATTTTCATTAAGGGCTTTTTCATCTTTTGGGGTTTAAACCCTTACCCATAAGGGCTTGCCCGAGCCTTTAGGGCTTCATACACAGCACTTAAGGGATTTTGAGAGATAGAGAGAAAGGAGAAGGGGATTTGCAACTAGGGTTTTCTATTGGAGAAGGAATCAAAGGGGTTTAAGAACCCTAGCTCACCTAACTCGTTTTGCTTCAAGTTCAAGGCTCAAGCTCGTGTGGGGTTCCCTTCTCAAGCTAGGGCAGCACTCTCTACGGTATTTTCAAGAGGGTTTCCTACCCAATCAAGTATAGTTTGAGTAAGGGCTTTCTTCTTCCAAGTTGGAGTTGAAATCAAGGTCTACACCAAGATCAAGCTTCGATTCAAGGTTAGTACACTCTACTAACTTTCTTTAGCAATAATCTAGTTTTCCCCTTTGACATTATGATGTTAGTCTTGTATCTTCCCTTACTTGAAATGTGCTATACTTTCTAAACCTAAACAAGATAAATGTGAATGTGGGGTTGTATGTATGAATGGTGGATGTAGAGGCGATTGGATGCCGTTGGATGTGGTGACATGTGGGTATGGAAAATGGTGGAAGGGCACTCTATGAATAATGAACATACTTGGATGTTGTGTTGGAAATTTATGCGCTAAAAAGGGGAAATAAAGCTACTAAAATATTGCACACCGGATGTTTGATAATATGCCTAAACCAGGAATAAATGAAATTGATAAAGGAAATAGATGTAAGCTTTATGTAATTATTCTTGTAAATGATGACTTGACCAAATGCCATGTTGATCACCTAAATGCTTACATGTTATACTATGAATTGAAATATGATGCGATATCCCTCTTGTTACACGTGTCCCCATGATTATCACTATTGGCACGCACACGAGTACACATGCATGCATGAAACCGGGTTTTCCAAGATTGTATTTATACATGATGAATCAACAACAAAACAAGAACATGACAAGGAGGTTGGTAGCCCAAGGAAGGGTGCTAGCCTCTGGCTCACAAGAGAAATGGAAGAAGAACATGACAAGGAGGTTGGTAGCCCAAGGAAGGGTGCTAGCCTCTGGCTCACAAGAGAAATGGAACAAGATTGGTAGCCCAAGGAAGGGTGCTAGCCTCTGGCTCACAAGAGAAATGGAACAAGAACATGACAAGGAGGTTGGTGCTAGCCTTTGGCTCACAAGAGAAATGGAACAAGAACATGACAAGGAGGTTGGTAGCCCAAGGAAGGGTGCTAGCCTCTGGCTCACAAGAGAAATGGAACAAGAACATGACAAGGAGGTTGGTAGCCTAAGGAAGGGTGCTAGCCTCTGGCTCAAAAGTATACAAGTCAAGAACAAATCAAGACATGAAATACAAGACAAGACACAACACACATTCATGATTTTCACAAGCAAGACCGAGACACGAAAAAGGTTTCTGAGACATGAGTTTTACCGAGGTTTTTGCATTCATACACGCATGTCAAGATATGGCTATGTATCTTATGCTTTCATTAATGCTTTAAATTAATATCTTGTATTGCTCACTGTCGTTATGCTTTCGCTATTGTTATGGTTAGCTAGTAGTTTGTACTCGCTGAGTATTCAATGCTCAGCCGTACTTTTATATCGGCAGGTACTGTGGATGTCCTCGACCTCGAGCCTTGGGTCGAGGAGGAGTATGTAGAGGAGAGGGAGCCACCTATCCCATGGCAGTCTCTGGAGGATAGGGACTTGGATGTGTGGCCATACCTCGACCACTGTTGAGAGGAGAGGGTTAGAGAGTTCCTTTTTGTATTTTGATAGGTGGGCATGTCCACCCTTACTTTGATTGTATTTGGTATATGTTAACTTGGAATACTATTTGGAGTTATAGAAGAAAAGAAAAAGTTGGCTTATGCTTCCGCACTTATGTTTAGTTTCCGCGCTCTGATTATCATTGTATTATATTATGTTTAGCCTCTTGCATTACAGGATGGTTTGAC
Source organism: Tetracentron sinense (assembly GCA_015143295.1). Taxonomy (NCBI): domain Eukaryota; kingdom Viridiplantae; phylum Streptophyta; class Magnoliopsida; order Trochodendrales; family Trochodendraceae; genus Tetracentron; species Tetracentron sinense. The sequence continues at coordinate 5,941,573 of CM026566.1, read as the reverse complement.
AGGTACACGTAGTCACCTCTAAAGTATCCCTTAACTCCTAAGGGGTATTTTGGGGCACGACACGTAATCTTGATAGAAATACCGGTCTCCAAACAAGTACCCATCCAAGCACCATCTGAAAGCAGCTCGGATACAATGACAGAACCAGCTAACCAGCAACAGAGAACCAATGAGATCCTATAGTCTTATGAATGGGACATTACGGCCATGCAGTCCAAGCTAGACAAGGTTCTGGATTCTTTGAAAATTTTACTGGGTACCCGTATCAACGATCCCGCTTTCCGAAACCCGACCGGTGAATCAGCCGAACAGCCAATCCCTGAACCCCACCAAAACCCGTTCATCATCCCTAACCCCGGACCCACTGCAAGTGGAGGAGAGGCGGAGTATGAACACTGTAATGGGGCGGAGCAGCCCAAGGCCTCCCACATTAATTATGATAGACCATCTTCTTCTACAGGCACAATGACAGCTCTTCGTGACCAGCACGAAGAAATCAGGCAGATGAAAGAAGAACTGAAATAGATGAAGGGTGCTTCTACCAGCACCAGTCTGTCACTGGAGGACTCGACCTTCTCTACAGGAGAGGTTGTGCCAGCAGGCTTCGAAGTCTCAGACTTCGACAAGTACGATGGGTCAGGCTATCCGAAACAACATTTACAGTTATACCTGGGGGACATGCTCCTAAACCAGAAGAACCAGTCTCTCCTTATACAGTACTTCCAGAAGACCTTAAAGGGAGCAGCCCTAACATGGTGGATGTTAGTGGATAAACAGAGGATCAAGACATGGCAGGATGCTATAGACTGCTTTGTCGAGCAATACTCTTTTAACCAGGAACTCCGGCCTTAGCGGAGTCATCTTAAACAAATGAGCCAGCACAATAACGAGTCTTTCCTAGAGTATACTACCCGGTAGAGGGAAATGGCAGTGAAAATCCCCACTCTTATCCCAAAGGAAGAGCTCGCAAGTATGTTCATCGGCACACTAAAGTAGCCCTATTCTACCTTGATGGTCACACAGCCCGTAGTTGACTTCGGCACCATCGTCAAGACTGGTGCCCGTATTGAAATAGCGATCCAGAGTGGGGCAATCCACTCTAGTCTAGGGCTTGATCCTCCGAAGACGACAACTTCAACCAGTAGGAATAGTGGTCCACGAGACCATAAAAAGAAGGAAAGTGTAAACATGGTGGCTCCTACAGCACCTATCTGACTTCCAGTAGCTCCAGCTCAGCTAGCTAGTAGAAATATCCGGCCAGCCCGGCCAACCAGGGGCAAAACCAACACCAGAATAAGCCCCCTCGGAAACTTACACTCTTAGCTAGTTGCTAGAGTTTCTGACCAAACAGGGTATTCTCACCCTGAGAGGCCCTACTCCTCTTCTACCCCAAACAAAAGAAGCAAGAACTATGATGTCAATCAGCACTGCGCCTTTAACCAAGGCCCTGGCCATGCAACGGGCGACTGCATCGGCCTCAAGTGCACCATTCAGAACCTCCTGGATGAGGGTAGGGTGGAACTGGCTCCCAATAATGCCAGCATCACCCAGGCACCACTGCCCCCACACAATAATCAAGTTAACTTCATACAGTGGGAAGAGCCTGGGGTAGGGCAGCCGAGACCTATCGCACCTGCAGTTGATGATGGCATCATCAGACCCTCCTACAGACAGCCAGTCATTATCCCTCTCCTTCGATCAAACATCCAGGCCATTCAGGCCCCAGTTCAAGTTCCTGCTCTCGAAACTGACAGGGAGCAGATTGTCTGCACAATCCCTTGTCCTGCCAATTGGCCCATGGCTCCAGCCCAAGCCTTAACTTCTACCGGCCCAGTCTGAATCCCTCACCCTTCTTCCCAGTCCTTCGCCCTGAACCATGTACCTGCTCCCTGATCTCTCATCATCGAGAGTGAGAGCATAACCAACATAACCCGTTTAGGCCGGGTGTACCAACAGCCAGCTGCTGAGCTGGCAAAAGGGAAAGGAAAAGAGATGGATGCAGAGAAAGTAAGGGTACCAGGCCCTGATAAGGAAGCAGCCGACTCTGCAGTTCTGCTAAAAATCTTTGAGAAAATTCTCTGCTCAGATCTCAATCTTGGGTCTTCTTCTGACTTCCGAACACCACAGGAAGCAACTCCTCTGGGTGTCACGACCCAAAATACCTCCTAGGAATTAGGGATACTTTAAGCACATGACCGCCATGTCATAGTATCCTGTCATGACACATAAGGCGTACATACCATCCTGCAAGAGCTTACAAGGCATACTAGATTGTGAACCTGAAAATTTCTTATGACATCAACTGTATTCCAAGTATAAGAGTCAATTAAAACTGAATACAAACTAAAACTTGTACATAATTTTGAATGAACCCTGTACACAAAATTCATAACTTGAGTTACCAACTCAATCTAATACAAAAACTCCCACAAGATCAACCCCAAATACATGTCTCTCCCTATCATCACTCAACCATCACTGATGACTACCCAGCGGCTTCTCGACATACTCCTCCTCGACCCCTAGTTCAGGAGTACAACCATCCAACCAGTGACCTGCCGAAGATAACAACTTCGGCTGAGCGTTGAATACTCAGCGTGTACAAACTACTAACTAACAATGTTATGAAACATTAACATGTCATACAAAGTACAGTTCATCAGAATATATGCATAATTAGAGTGCAGAAATTTAAAACAATCTAACAATTGTATATTCTCGAAAAGCATACTTTAATCATATCTTAAGTCTAAACTTTCACAAAACATATTTCAATATCTTATGAGTCTTACGAGTCTCTTATGAGCTTTTCAAAACATACTTCTAAACAAGGCTTTAAGAGCATGACTTTGAGACATTCTTTACAAGCAAAGTGTTTCCCTTCTCAGAACACCTTAGAGACGAGTTCAATACTTATCAAAGTGATTCCCTTCTCGGAATACCTTAGAGACGAGTTCATACTTTACAAGCTTTCAAAGTGATTCCCTTCTCGGAACACCTTAGAGACGAGTTCATTGCTTTCAAAGTGATTCCCTTCTCAGAACACCTTAGAGACGAGTTCATTACTTGTAAACTTGTGAGCTTGTGAGGTTCTTATGAGCCGTAGAAACTTAGAGCAATTATGAGCTTATCAAAGTGATTCCCTTCTCAGGACACCTTAGAGACGAGTTCATTACTTGTAAACTTGTGAGCTTGCCTAATGCCTACCCTGCAAGGAGTAGAGTCCACTAGTTTCACATGTATTTACTAATGCCTACCCTGCACGGAGTAGAGTCAATTAGCACTAATGCCTACCCTACAAGGAGTAGAGGCCACTAGTTTCACATACAATTACACATACACTTTACTAATGCCTACCCTGCATGGAGTAGAGGCCATTTGGTTCACATACAATTACACATGCACTTTACTAATGCCTACCCTGCATGGAGTAGAGGCCATTAGGTTCACATACATTTAGTTGGTTCACACTTTCACGTTACACTTGACACATACACCTGGTAAATCTCGATCATTTTTTAGAGGCAAAACTCCTCTTTTCAAAACCCAAATTATTCTTTCAGGCAAAACTCATCTTTTCAAAACCCAAATCATTCTTTGATCCAAAACCTTCCTTGAAGCACAATATTTAAAAAAACCCCTTCTTTAAGCCAAACCTATACTTAGAGCAAATACTTTGAAAAACCCTTCTTTGAATCAAACTCTTCTTAAATAAAACAATACTTTAAAACCCCATCTTTGAATCAAACTCTTCTTAAATAAAACAATACTTTAAAAACCCATCTTTGAGCCGAAGCCATACTTTGTACACATACTCCATTGATCGGAAATCATATTTGTAAGCAAGTAATACTTCAATCGGAAATCATATTTGAAACTGAAATCAGAGTTCAAATAGAATTCATGCTTTAACAGAAATCAGATTTTGAATGGAAATCATACTTTAAATGGATACCATGCTTTAACGGAATCGTATCTTGCATAATTAATACTTTAAAAAAACCAAAACCATCATTTGAATGCTTGCATTCGATAAAAACCAATCATAAGAGTGAGTGATCAAGTATATCCTTTGTGTGCAATTAGGGAAAGCAAGTAACCCATCATCTATTATGAAAATCCGATTTTCATTTCATTTATTTCAATATGATATACATACCCGGCTATATACCTTTATTTCCTTTAAAATTCATACATCAATTGTTACTATCTAACTAATGGGATGTGCCTAATCTCTTTTATCAAAACCATAGAGCATGACTTACTTTTATACTAAATCCTAACATGATAATAATAGAGTTTCTACTTCCTTTTCATCTAAATAGCATGCTTTGTATTTAAAACTATACTTGATATCATAATAAATCAAGAATGAATAATGACATAGCTAGTTAGTAGATTGTTCTACCTTTCAAAAACCGGATCCCTACAGTTTCTCGCTTTGGAATACTACTTGGAGGCAAAAGAAAGCTTTGAGGAAGCTTTTGAATCAATCCCAAGCTTGAGAAGCTTAAGGAAGTGAAGATCGAACCTCTAGAAGCAATACAAGCTTCACCTCTAGCCTTGACAACTCACATAGCAAAGCCCCTTGCAAAACCCCTAACTTCTCTCTCTTTTCTCTCAAAATCCTCTTCAAGGGTTGTGTAAACCCTTGCCCACGAATTTGTGGTTATATAGGCCAAGACATTGAGGCCAATGACCCTTAGACCCCTAAAATATCCTAAAGGGTCGGTTTCTAGGCAAAACCCATCACCAAGGATCTATCCTCCTTGATGAAGGATAGATCCTTCAAACAATCACTCTCTGGCCAAAAAACCCATACAAAAATGGGCTTGTTCGATCGATCGGTCATGGGGATGGATAGATCCATCACTGTTTGGAATTGAAGGATCTATCCTCCCCAAGTTAGATAGATCGGTCTACTGTTCATCCATGCATTTTCCTGCAATGGTATTTTGACCATAACTTTTGACTCGGTGATCGGTTTTTGATGATTCAACTTGCGTTAGATTCTACATTCAAAGGCAAACAACTTTCATGCTTTACACAAAGCCTAATTCTTCCGTATTAATATTCCAAAATGGCCCTAAAGGCTACTGGTCAGGAATTTTAGCAGAAAAATTTGCCTAAAACCCACTTTTCACCGAGCTTCGACTCAAGATTGGGAGATGTGGTAAACATGAACCTTAAAGAGGATATCGATATCTTTCTGATGGCTCAAGAATGAATCGATTCCAATTTCGGATGAGAAAACTAGAGTTCTCTCAAGTTGAGGTATTCTTCGACATTCCTCTTTGCGACACTTAGAGTATTGTATACTTTTGTTTGTTTTTCATCCCAACACCCTAAAACATTTTCCACACATATTTTGTCTCATTTGAAATCTCCTTTCACTTTAAAACATGAAGCCATCATCCCATTAAGGGTTTTGGCCTGGAAAGACACTATTCACAGCACTATTCATAGCACTATTCATTACCCTATTCATAGCCCTATTCATAGCCTAGGGAACTTGGTTCCGGGGTTCTACATCCTCCCCCCCCTTATAGAAATTTCGTCCACGAAATTCAGACGAGACAAAATCCAACAGGGATACTTTTTCCTCACATAACCCTGCTCAACTGAGCATACTAGCTCAATATCACTACACATGACAAAAGGATGTATAAATCCAATGTCGACCAACACACAGCTAGACATACTCTTATGAACAAAGTCCCTAAGTACTACAAATAACTATGTTCTTAATTTTCATTCAACACGCATAGGTTCATACATCACAAGGTATTGTTATTATATCCTAGCATTTCACACTGGGTACCTACTTCTTCGGTTGCTGCGTCTCATGACAAGAGTTCTGGGAGCCATGACACAACGTGAGTCTAATTTGAATCAAGCTCCTTGAATAGTTCAATGAGCATATAGTGCTTAGATAGCGCATCATATACATCAGAGTATATAATTAATAGTATAGGCATACCATAGAAATTCTATGCTAAGCTCTTCGATTCAGTTACGGTATTAACCTATTACAAACTTAAGACATTACCCGGCTTAAGACTAGGATGACCGAATCATTGACGCCCTTGAGTTGTTTAAGCGATTTCCTTTGAATCTTCGTGACATGTATGATGCGTCTAGGATCTATATGATGCATATGAGATGTTCATGATGCTTATGACATGTATGAGGTGCATGCTATGTATGATGCTTATGAGATGTATGGTGCCCATGCTATGGATGATACTCATGCTAGGTGTGATGCATATGCTATGTATGATGCTCATGCTATGTGTGATGCTTTTGTGTTTGAGCCCAAAACCATATTTGGAGTTTATAATATATTTATCACTTTGTACTGAGCATAGGGTTTAGAACGAGCTGCAGAATTAACGCGCATCAGTATCTAGAACTTTCTGGACTGAACAGTGAGTCTAGAGCGAGCTGCAGAATTAACGCGCATCAGTATCTAGAACCGTGCATCAAGTATCCATGAGCTTGTCCAAAATCATATATATATTTATTTATTTATCATTATGTTTTCCTTATAGGGTTCATACTAGTCATGGGCAAGAATGAACTCAATTAGACTATATCATCATACTATAGTGTGTGACTTGTGCTTGTTTGTGATAAAAGATGCATAATTTATCATATGAAATTATCCAGATTACATATAATAGCACATACATCGTAACCTAAGTCCTTAGTTCTGCAACGACTCTAAATCTACTAAACTTGTAAGAAGAGAGAGAATCCTATGCTTGATGAACTAGTTTCCAATAATTTATAACGTATAGTACGCACCCAACACTTAGCATATAGTAACACCCACCAACACAGTACATATAGTATACACACAATAGGGATTTCTAGATAACTTAGCGAAGCTAGGAATTAAGTCGGTTGAAGTATCAACCGGTTTCAGATGAAGACTATTCAATAGTCTATACTTGGAATACCATTTTCTATACTTACCTAATTTGATACCTATTCAATCGTTGTATCAAACCTAAATTTTAAAGTTCATCTGAGTTCTAAGTCCAACTCAAAGAACCACTTCTACCCATACCGTTCTAATGCCTAGGCTTGATACTAATTTCTCGCGGTGTCAACCACTCACTAAAACATACTCCAACTTGAAGGAGAACTACTCAACTTGTAAGAAGACTCTAAGTCACATGCCTTATCCCTAAGGGAACTAATGCCTAAGCTCTGATACCAACTCTGTCACGACCCAAAATACCCCCTAACAGTTAGGGATACTTTAAGCACATGACCGCCGTGTCATAGCATCCTGTCATGACACATAAGGCGTACATACCATCCTGCAAGAGCATACAAGGCATACTAGATTGTGAACCTGAAAATTTCTTATGACATCAACTGTATTCCAAGTATAAGAGTCAATTAAAACTGAATACAAACTAACTTGTACATAATTCGGAATGAACCTTGTACACAAAATCCATAACTTGAGTTACCAACTCAATCTAATAACAAAACTCCCACAAGATCAACCCCAAATACATGTCTCTCCCTATCATCACTCAACCATCACTGATGACTACCCAGCGGCTTCTCGACCCCTAGTTCAGGAGTACAACCATCCAACCAGTGACCTGCCGAAGATAACAACTTCGGCTGAGCGTTGAATACTCAGTGTGTACAAACTACTAACTAACAATGTTATGAAACATTAACATGTCATATAAAGTACAGTTCATCAGAATATATGCATAATTAGAGTGCGTAAATTTAAAACAATCTAACAATTGAATATTCTCGAAAAGCATACTTTAATCATATCTTAAGTTTGAACTTTCACAAAACATATTTCAATATCTTATGAGTCTTACGAGTCTCTTATGAGCTTTTCAAAACATATTTCTAAACAAGGCTTTAAGAGCATGACTTTGAGACATTCTTTACAAGCAAAGTGTTTCCCTTCTCGGAACACCTTAGAGACGAGTTCAATACTTATCAAAGTGATTCCCTTCTCGGAACACCTTAGAGACGAGTTTATACTTTACAAGCTTTCAAAGTGATTCCCTTCTCGGAACACCTTAGAGACGAGTTCATTGCTTTCAAAGTGATTCCCTTCTCAGAACACCTTAGAGACGAGTTCATTACTTGTAAACTTGTGAGCTTGTGAGGTTCTTATGAGCCGTAGAAACTTAGAGCACTTATGAGCTTATCAAAGTGATTCCCTTCTCGGAACACCTTAGAGACGAGTTCATTACTTGTAAACTTGTGAGCTTGCCTAATGCCTACCCTGCAAGGAGTAGAGTCCACTAGTTTCACACACATTTACTAATGCCTACCCTGCACGGAGTAGAGTCCATTAGCTTCACATACAAATACACATGCACTTTACTAATGGCTACCCTGCATGGAGTAGAGGCCATTAGCTTCACATACAAATACACATGCACTTTACTAATGCCTACCCTGCACGGAGTAGAGGCCATTACCTTCACATACAAATACACATGCACTTTACTAATGCCTACCCTGCATGGAGTAGAGGCCATTAGGTTCACATACATTTAGTTGGTTCACACTTTCACGTTACACTTGACACATACACCTGGTAAATCTCGATCATTTTTTTGAGGCAAAACTCCTCTTTTCAAAACCCAAATTATTCTTTCAGGCAAAACTCATCTTTTCAAAACCCAAATCATTCTTTGATCCAAAAGCTTCCTTTAAGCACAATATTAAAAAAAAACCCCTTCTTTAAGCCAAACCTATACTTAGAGCAAATACTTTGAAAAACCCTTCTTTGAATCAAACTCTTCTTAAATAAAACAATACTTTAAAAACCCATCTTTGAATCAAACTCTTCTTAAATAAAACAATACTTTAAAAACCCATCTTTGAATCAAACTCTTCTTAAATAAAACAATACTTTAAAAACCCATCTTTGAGCCGAAGCCATACTTTGTACACATACTCCATTGATCGGAAATCCTATTTTTAAGCAAGTAATACTTCAATCGGAAATCATATTTAAAACTGAAATCATAGTTCAAATAGAATTCATTCTTTAACAGAAATCAGATTTTGAATGGAAATCGTACTTTAAATGGATACCATGCTTTAACGGAATCGTATCTTGCATAATTAATACTTTAAAAAAACCAAAACCATCATTTGAATGCTTGCATTCGATAAAAACCGATCATAAGAGTGAGTGATCAAGTATATCCTTTGTGTGCAATTAGGGAAAGCAAGTAACTCATCATCTATTATGAAAATCCGATTTTCATTTCATTTATTTCAATATGATATACATACCCGGCTATATACCTTTATTTCCTTTAAAATTCATACATCAATTGTTACTATCTAACTAATGGGATGTGCCTAATCTCTTTTATCAAAACCATAGAGCATGACTTACTTTTATACTAAATCCTAACATGATAATAATAGAGTTTCTACTTCCTTTTCATCTAAATAGCATGCTTTGTATTTAAAACTATACTTGATATCATAATAAATCAAGAATGAATAATGACATAGCTAGTTAGTAGATTGTTCTACCTTTCAAAAACCGGATCCCTACAGTTTCTCGCTTTGGAATACTACTTGGAGGCAAAAGAAAGCTTTGAGGAAGCTTTTGAATCAATCCCAAGCTTGAGAAGCTTAAGGAAGTGAAGATCGAACCTCTAGAAGCAATACAAGCTTCACCTCTAGCCTTGACAACTCACATAGCAAAGCCCCTTGCAAAACCCCTAACTTCTCTCTCTTTTCTCTCAAAATCCTCTTCAAGGGTTGTGTAAACCCTTGCCCACGAATTTGTGGTTATATAGGCCAAGACATTGAGGCCAATGACCCTTAGACCCCTAAAATATCCTAAAGGGTCGGTTTCTAGGCAAAACCCATCACCAAGGATCTATCCTCCTTGATGAAGGATAGATCCTTCAAACAATCACTCTCTGGCCAAAAAACCCATACAAAAATGGGCTTGTTCGATCGATCGGTCATGGGGATGGATAGATCCATCACTGTTTGGAATTGAAGGATCTATCCTCCCCAAGTTAGATAGATCGGTCTACTGTTCATCCATGCATTTTCCTGCAATGGTATTTTGACCATAACTTTTGACTCGGTGATCGGTTTTTGATGATTCAACTTGCGTTAGATTCTACATTCAAAGGCAAACAACTTTCATGCTTTACACAAAGCCTAATTCTTCCGTATTAATATTCCAAAATGGCCCTAAAGGCTACTGGTCAGGAATTTTAGCAGAAAAATTTGCCTAAAACCCACTTTTCACCGAGCTTCGACTTAAGATCGGGAAATGTGATAAACATGAACCTTAAAGAGGATATCGATATATTTCTAATGGCTCATGAATGACTCGATTCCAATTTCGGATGAGAAAACTAGAGTTCTCTCAAGTTGAGGTATTCTTCGACATTCCTCTTTGCGACACTTAGAGTATTGTATACTCTTGTTTGTTTTTCATCCCAACACCCTAAAACATTTTCCACACATATTTTGTCTTATTTGAAATCCCCTTTCACTTTAAAACATGAAGCCATCATCCCATTAAGGGTTTTGGCCTGGAAAGACACTATTCATAGCACTATTCATAGCACTATTCACAACACTATTCATAGCCCTATTCATAGCCTAGGGAACTTGGTTCCGGGGTTCTACACTAGGTATTTAACAGTGTCCATGTAACACCAGACATCACGCCCGAGAAGCTAGGACATATGGTTGGGGAAGTGCTAAACCACGAATCATCTCCTTCACAAAAGAGGAAATACCGAACGGAGATAGAGACCATACCTGGGCCCTTTATATAGCAGTACAATGCATGGATAGGACCCTGTCCTCAGTGCTAATCGACAATGGCTCCGGCCTAAACGTCTGCACTCTATCAACTCTGTAAAGCCTGGGTATGGACCTCAGCCAAGTCAAGAAGAGACCCATGACCATCAGGGCTTTCGACAACTCAACATGGCAGAATCTGGGTGATATCGATTTGGCTATCAAAGTCGGACCTGCTCAATTCACTACAAAATTTCAAGTGGTGAATGTGCCCGCCTCATTCACCTTGCTCCTGGGGAGGCCTTGGATCAACACGGCCGGAGCCATTCCCACCTCTCTGCACCAACGAATCAAGTTCATTTAGGATGACCACCTAGTCGTCATTCTGTCAGAGGAATTGGCAAGTTCCCCCGGGGATGTACAAGAGCTCGGGTGTAGAGCCCCGGACTTTTTCACATTTAAGGCATGACACTTTCATTGCCATTTTGCCTTTAAAGAGGTATAATTAATAAATAAGGAAGAAATTGAAAATTCTGAAATGTTAGAAATGTTCGTTTTCGAAGTACGAACCCAACGCAAGTTGAATCATCAAAATCGGACGAACGAGTAAAAAGTTATGGCCAAAACAGTTTGGACCTGCAGACCACCGATCGCTTGGTCCATGGAGCGATCGATCGGTCCAAAACCGATCGCTCGGAGGCTATCGACTGGTCAAGATTTTTGTATGGGGAAATTTTCCAGAGAGTGAGATTTTAACCGATCGCTCGGTTATGAAACCGATCGATCGGTCATTAACACCGATCGCTCGGTCCTCGCGTTTTACAGAATTTTCACTAAGGGCATTTTCGGCATTCGGGTGTTATACCCTTTCTTATATAGGATTGCCCGAGCCTTTAGGGCTCATTCTCAACACTTAGAAGATTTGGGAGATTAGAAGAGAGGAGAAAGGGTTCCTAAACCTAGGGTTTCCATTTTGAAGAGGAATCAAAGGGGTTTGAGACCCTAGATCATCCTCAAGCACGTTTTCCTTCAAGATCTCGGCTCAAGCTCGGGTGGAGCTCGTGTTCCAAGCTAGGGCAGCAACTCACGGTCGTTTGGAAGAGGGGTTTCTTCCTCATCTCTTCAAGGTCGGTACTTCTTGCTACCCTCCTAGTTATAGTTCTTCTTTTCCTTTATTTTCTTTGTGTTCCTTTATATATCCATGTATGATGAGACGGGTTGTGAATGGTGAATGGCGAATGGTGAATGGAGATGAATGTGGGCGATTGGATGCCGTGTGTATTGATGTGATGGATGAATGGGGAGGGCATTGTACCCATAATGAACATACATATGTGATGTGAGTAAAACCCACCTAGAAAAGCATGTTGTAGGGTTAATAAATGATGAATGCACCATGTTTGATGAAATGCCAAGGTGAATAAAATGAATAATAAATTAAGAAAATGCATGTTTAAGGTTATGGAAATTGCTAGGGTCATGATAGTGTGATTGTTCGCTTTCCCTAAATGATATGAATATTAAATTGCTCAAATCATTGATGTTATGTGTTATGAATTACTCAAATGCCATATTTAATTTGAAATGCAAGTATGCACACGACCTCACGAGCACGCATACATGACATGATTTACCGAGGTTTTCAAGAATGGGATTTAGAGGTGGGGCATATCCGACGATATGTTTTACCTCGCTTTGGCAAGGGCAAGAAAATCATACATTTTCATAAGAAGGGTCTCCCTTCCCTCGCAAGTGCATACATATCATAAGAAGGGTCTCCCTTCCCTCACAAGTGCATCTCACAAGGACATCTCACAAGTGGAAGGACAAGACATGGCAAGCATTCTAGGAAGAAGGGTCTCTCTTCCCTCACAAGTAGTTTACTCTTCCAAGCAAGCATGACAAGACATGGCATGACAAGCATAAGCATTCTAGGAAGAAGGGTCTCCCTTCCCTCCCAAGTAGTTTACTCTTCCAAGCAAGCATGACAAGACATGGCATGACAAGCATGAGCATTTTAGGAAGAAGGGTCTCCCTTCCTTCACAAGTAGTTTACTTTCCAAGCAAGCATGACATGGCATGACACGCATGATATGACAAGATAAGACAAACATGACAAGTTTCAAGCACGGAAATTGTATTTCCAATCAAGTCAAGTGCACAAGGTTTTCAAGGGTTTTATCGGCTTTTCTGAATGCAAGCATGATTACAAACTGCTTTACTTCCTTGTATGACATAAATTGTTCCTGTTCTATATATGCAATTTGTTTCCTACTTTATGTATGTTATCTGTATACTATGACTGTTGATTACTATTTAGTATCCGCTGAGTATTCCATGCTCAGCCGTACTTCTTATGTCGGCAGGTTCTGAGGGAGCTGCTGCTCCATTTGATGTTTGTGCTCCTGGTCCATGGGTGGAGGAGGAGTACATCGAGGAGCCTTTGGAGGAACCTCCCGTAGAGGGTTATCAGTAGGTGGTGTTAGATTCTGAGTGGATTAGCTATGGGTGAGCATGAGTGATTATATCCATGTATTTTGGCGGGCATGTCCGCACTTTCTTTGTGTTGATTTCTTTGTATTAAAACTTGGACCATGTGTATATACTTAGAGGTTTGTTAGACTTCCGCTGTGTCTTATAATTATGCTTCCGCCGTTATCCTCTATTGTATATGTTCTGTGAGGTTTTGCAGGTTGGTTCGTCAAGCAAGTCATGTGAGTCATGATTAAGTCGTCCGAGATTCACTCTAACTCCTAGGGTGGGTTTTGGGTCGCGACATCGGGTAGGGCACTTCCTTTATGTCATATCAGTTTGAGCAAGCCAGTTCTATTGCCCAGATAGAAGAACAGAACAAGAAGCAGATTCCGCTATTACTCAGGATGATGGCAAAAATGAACTACCAATTAGGCGTAAGTCTTGAAACCCGAAATCAGGGAATGAAGAAGAGATACACTTCTCCATGCTACACCACACTATTCGGGCTGGGGTACAAGCCCACATATCAGGATTATCTCACCAAGCTTACACAGAAGAACAACCGGTCGATGAAACCAGAACCACAGCCCCACATCTGGGTAACCTTCCCAATCGGAACCTTTGAGCCTTATCCCACTGCATCAGTTGCCTCAGCCCCTCAACCCGATGTTGAATTTTCAGGGAATCCAGTCCCCGAAGTTTACAGCATGGCCACTTTGTTCGACGAGCTAACTATCGAAGATGCTGTCGCAGAAGTAGAATATCTGGCGGGAGAACAGGTTTATACCCTCTCCAATAGCGCCGAGGCATCATCCAGTCGCCAACCACTGATCCGTTCGTGGACTGAGGCTCTCACGATCGAGGCCATCCAGGGCCGGGGCAGCAGCTGTGCAGAAAAGGTCAAGCAGTGAAAAAGAATCACCATTCTCCCCCTTCTATTTCTCTTTGCTCTCGTTTGCAAAATCCAAATGTCAGGCCACTGTCGGTCGCTCTCTTTTGTTTGAGTCAAACTTTTGTAACAATAATCATACTGTTTTATAAATGAAATCTATCATTTCGATTCAAAATCATGTTTTGCATCAAAACATTTTGGGTGATTACAAAAATCACACGGAATCTTCCCCTGGAAGGCCTAGTGTCCTGAAGCCACCAAAAAACAAAAAATCATAAGCATGCTAAACTTAGCTAATTGATTTGTTAGGAAATCACCTGCACTAGGGCTACCCCTGAAACACTTTTGAAACTGACATAAGTGGAATATGACTCAGATCAGGAAGAGGAACCGCCTTAGGAACTCCTGGACCTTCTGTAACGTAGTAAAGGGCTTCTGCAGTCTAACATTGAGGATACCGAGATAGTGAACCTTGGATCCGAGGACAACCCACAGCTAGTTAGGATTGACACAAGCATGAACTCTTAGTAGAGGACAGATATGATCAGCTTTCTCAAAAGCTACAGTGATGTCTTTGCCTGGTCATATATTGACATGCCCGGCCTGGACCCAGCATTGGTGGTACACAGACTGCCCCTGAACCCAGACGTCAGACTAGTTAAATAGAAGCTAAGATGGATGAGGCCTGAATGATCGCAGAAAGTCAAAGAGGGAGTTGAAAAGCAGATCAACGCAGGCTTTCTGACAGTAGCAACCTATCCTGAATGGTTGGCCAACATAGTGCCCATACCCAAGAAAGATGGCAAAATCTAGATGTGCATTGACTACCGGAATCTGAACAGGGCAAGTCCCAAAGATAACTTCTCTCTTCTACATATCGACATTCTGGTCGACAATACTGCGGAACATGAAACTTTCTCATTCATGGATGGTTTCTCTGGATACAACCAAATCAGAAGGGCAGAAGAAGAAATGGAGAAAACCTCCTTCATTATGCCCTGGGGCACATTCTGCTACAAGGTCATGCCATTCGGACTCAAGAATGCAGGGGCAACCTATCATAGGGCCATGATGGCACTATTTCATGATCTGATCCATAAGTCGACTGAAGTCTATGTAGATGACATAATCGTCAAATCATCTACTGCCAAGAACCACCAAAAAGACCTGAAATGACTCTGTGATAGACTCAGAGAGTATGGCTTGAGACTGAATCCAACCAAATGCGTCTTCGGAGCCTCATCTGGAAAGCTCCTCGGTTTTATCGTCAGCAAGAGAGACATCGAGATTGATCCAGGCAAAACTAAGGCTATCATCAAAATGCCGATCCCCCAAACTGAAAAGGAAATCCGTGGCTTCCTGGGTAGAATTCAGTACATCAGCCGGTTCATCTGCCAGCTCACGTCGATCTGCGAACCGATCTTTAAGCTTCTCTGGAAGAATACGCCTACAGTCTGGATAAAAGAGTGTCAGGAAGCCTTTGACAGAATAAAGCAGTACCTGCTCAACCCTCCAGTACTCGTGCCTCCTATGCCAAGACGGCCCCTACTGCTCTACATCTCAGTGCAAGCAACCTCCATGGGGTGCGTCCTAGCATAGCACGACGAGACAGGCAGAACATAACAAGCTATCTACTACATCAGCAAGCGCCTTCTAGAGTATGAGGAGAGGTACAACCCTCTTGAGAAGACATATCTGGCACTAGTCTAGGCAACTCAGCGTCTACAGCACTATCTGTTTTCCTACTCGATAATCCTGATCTCCTGGATGGATCCACTCAAGTACCTACTGGAAAAGCCAGCTACCACTGGAAGGACTGCCCGATGGCTTATGATGTTGTCTGAATTCGACATCACATACATGACACAAAAGTCAATCAAGGGGCAGGCGATAGCAGATCACTTGGCCCACAGTCCAACAAAGGACTACTTCTCAGTACACGATCAGTTCCTAGACGAAGCTATCCTGTAGCCAGAAGCAGATGAAAGAATACTCCGGCTGGGAGTTGTACTTTGATGGAGCTACCAACAGTCACGGACACGGGGTAGGAGCAGTCTTAATCTCACCCAAATGAGCACACCTCCCTATCTCAGTCAAGCTGAAATTCTGATGCTTGAACAACGAAGCAGACTACGAGGCATGCATAGCTGGTCTGAAAGAAGCCCTGAGCATTGGGATTGAAAAGATCGACATCTACGGTGACTCATCTCTACTAATCTGTCAAGCAAACGAGTCTTGGACCATCTGAGAAGCAAGGCTAGTCCCGTACTTGGCCTATCTCAACCTACTGATCTCCCAATTCAAAAGAATCACATTCAGTCATCGAGCCAGGAATCATAACAGGTTTACCGATGCACTGGTTACCCTTGCCTCCATGGTTTAGATCTCCAAGGGCATCATGCTTTGGCTTATTGAGATCAACTACAGGAGTAACCTGCTTACTACCTTGAACTAGACGCGGTATCAGACAACAAGCCTTGGTACACGGACATCAAGCAATATCTTGAAGATGGAACCTTTCCCCTCGATGCCACCAAAACAGACCGACGGGTAATCAGAAGGCTCACTATACAGTTTGTCCTCTCAGGGGGAGTCTTATACAAAAGATTGCCGAATCTGATCTGGCTCAGATGCCTCGACACTAGTGAAGCAGCATAGGTAGTCGAAGAGGTTCACGGAGGAGCTTGCGGCCCACACATGAACGGGTTAATGCTCTCTAAGAAGATTCTCAGGTTGGGCTACTACTGGTCTACAATGGAAGCTGACTGTTGTAAGCATATACAGAGGTGCCACTAACGCCAAATCTATGCTGACTGGATAATGAACCGCCGACAAGGCTAAATAATCTGACTGCTCCCTGGCCATTCTCTGCCTAGGGCATTGACGTCATCGGACCCATAGCACCGAAAGCATCGAACGGACATCGATTCATTCTGGTTGCAATTGATTACTTCACAAAATAGGTCGAGGCAGCCTCATATGCCAACGTCACAACTTCTGTGGTTCAGCACTTTCTGAAAAGGGATATCATCTGTCGATACAGAGTCCCATATGAGATTGTGATATGTAATGCTCTCAACTTCTGAAACAAGGGGATGACTGATCTCTATCAGAAGTTCAAAATACAGAATCACAACTCCATGCCATACAGGCCCCATACTAATGGTGCAATTGAAGCGGCCAATAGAAGCCTGAAGAAAATCATTGAGAAGATGACGACAAACTACTCTGCATGGCATGAGATGCTCCCATATGCACTCATGGCCTACAGAACATCCATCAGGACCTCAACTCGGGCAACATCATTTTCTCTGGCCTATGGTATGGAAGCAGTCCTCCCCATCGAAGTACAGATCCCATCACTCCGTGTGCTAATGGAAGCGGAGCTGTTAGAAGCAGAATGGGCACAAACCCGGTATGAACAGCTAAATTTGATTGAAGAGCGGCAACTGAAAGCCATCGATCACTCACAGGCCTATCAGAGGTGTATGGCTAGGGCATTCAACAAGAAGGTCAAGCCTCGTAGCATCGAAGTCGATTACCTGGTTCTCTGGAAAGTGTTGTCAAACCGCCCTAATCCGAGGGGTAAGTTCACACCAAACTATGAAGGTCCATACATTGTCTGAGACAAATTCTCCAGCGGTGCCCTTCGGCTCGGACAAGTAGACAATGATGATCTCCCGGAGCCCGTTAACATTGACAAAATCAAGAGATACTATGCTTAGGGTCTAGATCTGATAGGCGCTTTGCACTCTTAGCTTCTCCGGGAAATGACAGGTGGCCATCTTTGGCACACTCTTTTTCCCCAATATTGTAAATGAAATTCGCTAGTTAGCCCTTTGAGCCTAACAACCTTTCTTTCATAAAATCTCTTTAGGGACACCCTCTCTTGCTAGCCTATGACATTTTGCTAAACTATATCATAACCTAATCCTGCAAAAGGTACGTAGGCAACCTGGCAGATTAGGTGCAGTCACAAAAAGGGGTAATCATTCCCCCGACACTCCCCAAGCAGAGACCCTTCTCCCCAGAAAAGGTACCTTACCGACTCTCCCCACGGAGTCACCACCAAAGCAAACCCCTTTCAAACTTCCCCAGCTGGGTCGACTCGTAAGTTTACAAAGTTTCCATCAATGGAAAACCCAAAATAGAAGTTGAAACATTCTCAAAGTCAAAAACTCCCTCGCAGAGACGTCTTCTCCAGAATCCCTCCCCAAGTTTCCTTCAGCAGAGTCGAACTAAGGTTTACAAAATTTCCATTCAGGAAAATCCCAAAATAGAAGTTGAAACATTTCCAAATATCAGGGATTCCCTTGCAGGGTTTCATCCCCAACAGAATCAACTTCTCCTCATCCTCAGTGGAACCAAACAAAACCTCGAGTAGAGACAACCTCTCTCAACATTCCCCAGCGGAATCAAAATCCCCTAGAAGAGTCGACTTCTATGAAAGAGAAAATCCCCAGTGGAGCAAAAAAAACTCCAAGGTAGAGCAAATCGACAATCCCTCAGGGTGTCCCAAACTTCGGTCCCCTAGCCTATGCTTCGTCCTACTCCAAAGTCCTTCTAAATCCCTTTGAAATTACGAGTGCAAACGTAATATCATATCTACATCCTCAACGGAGTACAATCCTCATAGGAGAGCGCCATTCAGGGCAATGACAGGAGAAGATCTACTTTTTCCAACAAATCAAGTTTCCCTACCAGTCGCGGGCATGAGTGAAAACCGGAAACGGCCTCATTGAGCAAAAATTACGCGACTCCCAGACATAGTCTCATGACTATGGGGAAAAAAGAGACAAAATTCAATCAGCTTCGCAGGCATGAGGAAAACCGACAACGGCCTCATCACGCAAAAATTATGCGAACCTCATGGCTTGGTCATTCCAAGGGTAAAAAATAGAGGAAAAGCTAAAAACCAATTTGGCAACACTATATGATAGTAATCAGACTCACCGGGTTCCCCCAGTGGTCTCATATCCCCAACAGAGATCCCAAAAGGGCATTCCCCTAGCATAGGATTGACTTCCCAAGCATTCCCCAGCAGAGAATCTTTTGAAAGGTATAACAGGTGGGGAAATATCAGGAAATCCCCAGCACATACCAAATCCCCTAGTAGTGGTCCTCAGCAGAAGTCCACTCCTAGGCAGAACTCCAGTGGCAGGTAACTTCTAATCCCGAGTGGATTCCTAGCAGAAGCTTCCGACGGCTCACAACGATGCTCTTCCCCAGCAAGAGTTCAGAAACCCATTGGATAAGCTTCTCCCTAGATAAGGCTGTCAGTCTGCCACAGCATTCCAAGCCTGCTCATCCCCAATGGTGTCTCGCTCTGGATCATACTCCTCGTTCCTAAAAGTGAAAGACGATTCTCAAATCCCCTTAAGCCCTAATCTAGACAATTTACTGGTAAATCTAAAAGCTAACTAAGCATTTTGTCAACCTTAAAATCTTTACAAAAAGTTTCTTACACTTTCTAAAAAGGTTTTCAAAAAAAAACTTATGGTGTCAAGATCCATTTGTACCCATCTGCACCAAGCAGCCCCGGCAAGCAAGCAAACGAAGTCGATGCCGCACGTCTCCGAAAATTGTGAATCACCGCAGAGTCATGGGAAAGCACTTCTGTCTTTATCCCTATATGAAAACATAGCCTCATATCAACATGATCAAGTTCAATCCACCTTGGGCAACTCAATTTGTACAGGCATCACGCCTCAAAACCCTCCTTTTGTGACCCCCCGACCTCCTAGTGCTACGTGATAGCCTCATCACACCGCAATTTCACTAGCCTGTCCCTCTTTTGGGACGCCCCCGTGTGTCCTTGACTTCCTAGTGCTACATGATAATCTCATCACACTGCAGTCTCACTAGCCGGTCTCTCTCTCGTGACACCCCCGTGTGTAACGACCCCAAATCCTACTAAGGCTAAAATAGGACTTTGGAATCGCCACATTCACTTAACCTGTTTAAAACCATGCATACAAGGCTACTACACAAGTCTCCAAAAATGAGAGTAATAAAATTCCGATATATAAACCCAATCCAACCTGCACAAGTCTAAGGTCTATATATACAACTCACAATGAACCAACAAGTCTGATACACAACTAATGAGAAGTCTACTGAGCAACATCCTCTAAAAGTCAATTACAAAACTCTGTCAATGAAAAGAAATGTAAACTAAGAGGTGTAGCCGCCCAAGTCTCCGGCTCCCTCCTCAGAAGGCTCACCTTCACCTCCTTCCTCAATGTATGTTTCCTCAACCCACGGCTCCACCGTGTACTCTTGCTCTATACCCGCCAAGACAAAAGTCTGGCTGAGTACAAAGGTACTCAGTGTATATAAAATCCAATCAACAATAATAATATACCTGCACTTAGTCAGAAACATATCCAATAGCATAATAACATAATCAGAGTGCGGAAGAACGTGTGCGCATATTCATCATATCATCACCTTGACTTGTGTACTTGTGAGAATCTTAGACTTGGAAGACAATACACTTATGAGTTGCTTATGCTTATGAGACCACGTGCTTGTGAGATGCTTACACTTATGCTTATGCACTTATTCAGATCATACCAGGATGAGACATGCCGTTCTTGGCGGATACGGACCATGCCTTATGCACTTATTCAGATCACACTGTAATGAGACATGCCGTTCTTGGCGGATACGGACCATGCCATGCTTATGCTTATTCAGAATGTCATACGTATGCCATGTTCATGCTTGTAGTCCATATGTGTGACTTGTGAGACTCTTATCTTAACATACACGTGCATATGTGCTTAAGTGTCGAAATTAATATTCGAGTTGGTAATTGCTTAGGTTCCGATCTCCCACCATGGAAACTCCACTATATGTCCCATACCAAATAGTTAGAGAATTCCCGGTCTGAGAGATTTTCCTCTAAGTTCTTACCTTCCCGACTACCAATTTCCATGCAAGTAATTAGATATACTTACCAAACAATCACATATATATCTTATCATAATCCTTAACACAATTCATAATCAATTTACCACCATTTCATAAGAGTATAATAGCATTTATCCTTTCAAGCATTTTCACAAACACCTTGTGTACACATAATATGAACCCATTGTTTCTCTACCTTTTTCATGCATTCATCAAATCATAATTCCATCCATACAATCCATATATTCATCCACATCCACAAATTAATCTCATCCTCCATACATTTCCCATCCTCCATACATTCTATCCACATTCAAATCCATATTTTCATTCACATTCTCATCCATAATTAGCTTATTTCATAGAAAATTAGGGAAAATGCATCAACTATCTATTTCTACAATTCTTAGCACATCAACATTCACAAAACCTTAAAATAGAGTTGATTAGGATAGTATATCGACCTTAGGAATCCTTCCCTTGGATTCAAAACGCTCCCGAGACGATTTGGAGAAGCTTCCCAAACTTTTCTTGCAATCTCCTATCAATCTCCTCCTTCTCCAAGAAAACCCTCTCTCAAAACCCTAGGGTTTCTCCCCCTTTTTGCCAAATTAGGTTAGAACTAGGTGGAGTATTTTAATATTTCGAGTAGGACCCCCTATTTATAGCCCCAAGGTCTGAGAACGAAAAGACCAAAAAGCCCATACTAAAAATCAGCAAAAACACGAAGGACCGAGCGATCGGTGGTAATGACCGAGCGATCGGTTGCCTACCGATCGATCGGTGTTTATGACCGGGCGATCGGTCAAAAACACACTCTCTGGAAAATTTCTCCATACAAAATTTTGGACCAGTCGATAGATACCGATCGATCGGTTTTGGACCGATCGATCGCTGGTTCTGACCGAGCGATCGGTTCCTGCAGGTTTTGACTCCCTTTACTGTTTTGGCTATAACTTTTGACTTGTTCGTCGGATTTTGACGATTCAACTTGGGTTGGATTCGTCTTTCGAAAACGAACATTTCTGGCGTTTTAGAATTTCTAATTTCCACTTAACTTATAGACTAAAATACCCTTAATGCAATGCACTAAAAACATGAAAAGATTCGGGTCTCTACATCCTCCCCCCCTTAAAAGAATTTCATCCTCGAAATTACGTACCTTAGGTGAATAAGTGCGGGTACTTTTCCCGGACCTCGGCTTCTCTCTCCCAAGTAGCCTCTTCTCTAGAGTGATGCTCCCATTGCAAGAGCACAAGAGGAATGACCTTAGAACGCAAAACTTGCTCTTTCCGGTCTAAAATTCGAGCCGGTTGCTCCACTAGAGTCAAATCTTCCCGAATTTCCAACGGTTCCAAATGAATGACATGTGAAGGATCCGCTATGTACTTCCTCAACATAGAGATGTGAAAGACATTATGCACACCTTCCATGTGAGGTGGCAAGGCGACCCGGTAAGCAACTTCCCCGACTCGGGTGATGATCTCAAAAGGACCCACATATCTCGGACTGAGCTTGCCTCGCTTGCCAAACCTCATCACCCCCTTCGTAGGTGAGTTCTTAACAAATACAAAATCTCCGACTTGGAACTCAAGATCTCTCCTCCGAGTATCGGCATAGCTCTTCTGTCTACTCTGAGCTGCTTTCAACCTCTCCCTGATCAATTGAACTCTATCCACAGTCTGACCAACGAGCTCGGGACCCAAAAGCTTCCTCTCACCAACTTCATCCCAACACAAAGGTGAACGACAACTCCTCCCATAAAGTGCCTCAAACGGTGCCATCTGAATGCTAGCTTGATAGCTGTTGTTGTAGGCAAACTCAACCAACGGCAAGTGATCAACCCAACTACCCTGAAAGTCTAACATGCAAGCTCGTAGCATGTCCTCTATGATCTGGTTCACTCTTTCAGTTTGCCCATCTGTCTGCGGATGAAATGCCGTACTAAAATCCAAATGGGAACCCATGGCTTGCTGAAAACTCTTCCAGAATCTGGATGTAAATCTCGGATCTCGATCAGAAACAATGCTAACTGGCACTCCATGCAAACGAACTATCTCCTTGATATAGAGGTTAGCCAATTGATTGGAGTTGAAAGTGGTCCGATATGGAAGAAAATGAGCTGATTTAGTCAATCAGTCAACCACAACCCAAATGGCATCAAAGTTCTTGGCCGTCTTTGGCAAACCAACAACAAAATCCATGGAGATATTTTCCCACTTCCACTCGGGAATAGGAAGAGACTGAAGAAGTCCTGCCGGCCTCCTGTGTTCGGCCTTCACCTGCTGACACACCAAACACTTGGATACAAAGGTAGCCACATCTTTCTTCATACCTTTCCACCAAAAATACTTCTTAAGGTTCTGGTACATCTTAGTACCTCCCGGATGCACGGTGTACTTAGACTTGTGTGCTTCATCCAGAATCTCCCTTCTTAAATCCTCATCATCCGGAACACAAAGTCTACCCTTGAAACAAACTCCACCATCTCTCCAAGAGAAATCCTCAAACCCGCTGCTCAGTGACTTATTCATGGCAGCGTGCAGTTCTCCATCATTCCACTGCAAGTCTTTAATCCTGTCCAATAAGGTTGGCCTGACCATAATGTTAGCCAACAAGGCTCCAGAAGCTCCAACACCGAAACCTGCATCAAGGCTAGACGCCTCTTCTAGTAGCTTCCATTCTTGGACCATCAAGTGTGCCAAGAACCCAGTAGGTCTCCTACTTAGCGCATCTGCCACTACATTCGCTTTCCCCGGGTGGTACTGGATAGAACAATCATAATCCTTGAGGAATTCCACCCAACGACGCTGCCTCAAATTCAGCTCTTTCTGCGAGAATAAATACTTTAGACTTTTGTGGTCGGTGAAAACTTCAAACTGCGCACCGTACAAGTAGTGTCTCCAGATCTTAAGAGCAAAAACCAAGGCTGCTAACTCCAAATCATGGGTAGGATAGTTCTTCTCGTGGTCTTTCAACTGCCGAGAAGCATAGGCAATCACCTTTCCGTGTTGCATAAGAACACAACCTACCCCAACGAGTGAGGCATCACTATACACCACAAAATCTTCACTACCCGATGGAACAGTCAAGATCGGAGCGGTGGTGAGACGCTTCTTCAACTCAAGAAAAATCTTCTCACATTTCTCATTCCACTCGAATCTAGCGTTCTTTCGAGTTAGATGAGTAAGCGGAGCTGCCAAACTGGAAAATCCTTCTACAAATCTTCGATAATATCCAGCTAGGCCCAAGAAACTTCGAACCTCTGTAACACTCTTAGGCCTTCCCCATCCTTCCACTGCTTCTATCTTAGCAGGGTCAACTGAAATCCCCTCTTCTGACACCACATGGCCTAGAAATGCTACTTTTTCTAGCCAAAACTCGCACTTGCTAAGCTTAGCATATAGCTTATGCTCACGGAGTGTCTTCAGGGTGATCTGGAGATGCATCTCATGCTCCTTCTGTGTCCTGGAGTACACTAAAATGTCATCCACAAACACGATCACAAAGCGGTCCAGAGTCGGCTTGAAGATCCTGTTCATGAGATCCATGAATGCTGCCGGGGCGTTTGTCAAACCGAACGGCATGACTAAGAATTCAAAATGCCCATATCTGGTCCTGAAAGCAGACTTAGGCACATCTTCCACCTTTATCTTCAGCTGATGGTAGCCTGACCTTAAGTCGATCTTGGAGAAATACTTAGCTCCTTGCAACTGATCAAACAAGTCATCGATCCTAGGTAAATGATATTTGTTCTTGATGGTGACCTTGTTCAGTTGCCGATAGTCGATGCACATCCTCATCGAACCATCCTTCTTCTTCACAAACAATACCGGAGCTCCCCAAGGTGATACACTTGGGCGGATAAATCCAAGACCAAGCAATTCGTCAATCTGCTCCTTAAGCTCTTTCAACTCTGCTGGAGCCATCCTATACGGAGCTTTAGAGATGGGTGCCGTACCCGGAGCCAACTCAATTGCAAACTCTACTTCTCTATCCGGTGGCAAACCCGGTAAGTCTTTAGGAAAGACATCCATGAATTCCTCTACAACTGGAATACTTGAGAAATCTGGTGCTTCCGAGGTAGTAAGACTCAATGCCGCGAAACGAGCTAAGTCCTTCTTCTTCAACCCTTGGAAACGAAAAGAGGGCTCACTGATTGGTCTAAAGTTGACCACTTTCCCAAAACAGTCAACATGCCCATGGTATTTGGAAAGCCAATCCATGCCTAAAATGACGTCAAAGTCTTGGAACTCAAGGACAATCAGATCAGCTGGCATGTCTCTCTGGCCTACTTGAATGTCGCAATTTCGATAGACCTTATCAGTGATGATTGAACTACCGACAGGAGTAGTGATAGACAATTCACGATCTAACAGACTTGGCACCATCGGAAATTCTCGTGCAAAACTAGGTGTGACGAAGGAGTGAGTGGAACCAGTATCGATCAAAACATGAGCGAGGAAATCATTTATCAACAATGAGCCTGAATTAATACACAAAGCTAATTTGTCAAATCATGAATATATACATGCATCTTACATCATACCACATAACATTTAATATCACACACATAGCATCAGAACAATATTTTAATTGACTAAAGCACAATTAAACGTACCCTGCACAACGTCGTCGGACGCCTGTGCATCCCGCTCCGAGGTAGCAAACACTCGACCCTGAGCTGGCTGGTGAGGCTGCTGAGGTCTAGGACCCTGTGGTGGCCTCTGTTGTGTGGACTGCCTACCTGGGGGCCTGACTCCCTGTGGCTGAGTCGACTGAATCCCCTGCTGAATGCGGAGTGGGCAATCTCGGATCCGGTGTGAGACCTCTCCACAATGGAAACAACCTCCAGTAATTGCCCTACACTCTCCTACTCTGTGCCTCTTTCCGCACTGGCGGCATACATCAAACAGCTGAATGCCAGTAGTAGGCGGAGCCACCTGAGCTGCTCGTGGGGCTACCTGAGTCGGCCTCTGATAAAGGGTAGGCCTAGCAATCGGCATAGGACCCGACACCCTTGGCCTCTTGTCCTGAGGACCAAACCTACCTGCTTGCAACTTCTCCCTCTTCTTCAACAATTCTTCTGAATTCTTCTCAGCTATCAAAGCACGTTGGTACACTTCCCTACAAGTCTCGAGCTGAAGTATCGAAACTTTCTCCCGAATAAAATCCTTCAAACCTCGCTCAAACCTCTTTGCTTTCATTCTCTCTGTAGCAATCAAGTGAGGAGCGAACCTAGAGAGCTCTACAAACTTGGCCTCATACTCGGCCACTGACATCCTTCCTTGCTCTAAGGTAGAGAATTCAATCTCCTTCTGATCTCTCACAAACACCGGGAAGTATCTCTCGTAGAAGATGTCGAGGAACTCTCCCCAAGTCCACTCTTGTCCCGCTCGCACTTCATTCCTCTGCCTAGATGCGGCCCTCCACCAATGTTCAGCCTCGCCTTCCATGACGAAGGAGGCCCATTTCACCCTCTGCTCATCGGTAGCCTCAAGCACGGTGAAAATCTTCTCTAGTTGCATGATCCATAACTCGGCAACTGAGGGATCCGTACTACCATAGAAGGCTGGAGGATTCATCCTCCTAAAAGCTTCCACTCCGTTATGACGAGGTGGGTGAACATCAACCTGCCTCTCCTGTCTAGCTTGACCAGCTGCTAGCAATACAGTTTGCTGAGCCATAATTTCAGCCTGCCTCTCCATGGCTGCAGCAATAGCTTCCATAGCCCGACTCACATTGGCTTGGGAAGCACCATCTGGGGAATCCCCATCTGTCACACTGCCTCCTCCATTCCTATGGTTTCTTCCACCCCTTCTCATGCTTACAGTCCTTCAGAAGAAGAAAACAACTTATTTAGGAATAAACTCACATAAAATTCCTAAATCTACACTTAATCATAACCCAATCCTGAACAATTAGAATCCTAAACTTGATGTTGCTTCCCTGAGGTTGACATCTTCCTATACCCTATACTTAACACCTTAGCCTTAAGGGCTCTAATGCCTTGTGCTTTGATTGATATCCTCTGGTATCAGACCCGGAGTGACATAACATGACTCCTACTAAGAGGACAACTTAGCCCAAGGGAACCTAATGCCTAGTGCTCTGATACCACCTCTGTAACGACCCCAAATCCTACTAAGGCTAAAATAGGACTTTGGAATCGCCACATTCACTTAACCTGTTTAAAACCATGCTTACAAGGCTACTACACAAGTCTCCAAAAATGAGAGTAATAAAATTCCGATATATAAACCCAATCCAACCTGCACAAGTCTAAGGTCTATATATACAACTCACAATGAACCAACAAGTCTGATACACAACTAATGAGAAGTCTACTGAGCAACATCCTCTAAAAGTCAATTACAAAACTCTGTCAATGAAAAGAAATGTAAACTAAGAGGTGTAGCCGCCCAAGTCTCCGGCTCCCTCCTCAGAAGGCTCACCTTCACCTCCTTCCTCAATGTATGTTTCCTCAACCCACGGCTCCACCGTGTACTCTTGCTCTATACCCGCCAAGACAAAAGTCTGGCTGAGTACAAAGGTACTCAGTGTATATAAAATCCAATCAACAATAATAATATACCTGCACTTAGTCAGAAACATATCCAATAGCATAATAACATAATCAGAGTGCGGAAGAACGTGTGCGCATATTCATCATATCATCACCTTGACTTGTGTACTTGTGAGAATCTTAGACTTGGAAGACAATACACTTATGAGTTGCTTATGCTTATGAGACCACGTGCTTGTGAGATGCTTACACTTATGCTTATGCACTTATTCAGATCATACCAGGATGAGACATGCCGTTCTTGGCGGATACGGACCATGCCTTATGCACTTATTCAGATCACACTGTAATGAGACATGCCGTTCTTGGCGGATACGGACCATGCCATGCTTATGCTTATTCAGAATGTCATACGTATGCCATGTTCATGCTTGTAGTCCATATGTGTGACTTGTGAGACTCTTATCTTAACATACACGTGCATATGTGCTTAAGTGTCGAAATTAATATTCGAGTTGGTAATTGCTTAGGTTCCGATCTCCCACCATGGAAACTCCACTATATGTCCCATACCAAATAGTTAGAGAATTCCCGGTCTGAGAGATTTTCCTCTAAGTTCTTACCTTCCCGACTACCAATTTCCATGCAAGTAATTAGATATACTTACCAAACAATCACATATATATCTTATCATAATCCTTAACACAATTCATAATCAATTTACCACCATTTCATAAGAGTATAATAGCATTTATCCTTTCAAGCATTTTCACAAACACCTTGTGTACACATAATATGAACCCATTGTTTCTCTACCTTTTTCATGCATTCATCAAATCATAATTCCATCCATACAATCCATATATTCATCCACATCCACAAATTAATCTCATCCTCCATACATTTCCCATCCTCCATACATTCTATCCACATTCAAATCCATATTTTCATTCACATTCTCATCCATAATTAGCTTATTTCATAGAAAATTAGGGAAAATGCATCAACTATCTATTTCTACAATTCTTAGCACATCAACATTCACAAAACCTTAAAATAGAGTTGATTAGGATAGTATATCGACCTTAGGAATCCTTCCCTTGGATTCAAAACGCTCCCGAGACGATTTGGAGAAGCTTCCCAAACTTTTCTTGCAATCTCCTATCAATCTCCTCCTTCTCCAAGAAAACCCTCTCTCAAAACCCTAGGGTTTCTCCCCCTTTTTGCCAAATTAGGTTAGAACTAGGTGGAGTATTTTAATATTTCGAGTAGGACCCCCTATTTATAGCCCCAAGGTCTGAGAACGAAAAGACCAAAAAGCCCATACTAAAAATCAGCAAAAACACGAAGGACCGAGCGATCGGTGGTAATGACCGAGCGATCGGTTGCCTACCGATCGATCGGTGTTTATGACCGGGCGATCGGTCAAAAACACACTCTCTGGAAAATTTCTCCATACAAAATTTTGGACCAGTCGATAGATACCGATCGATCGGTTTTGGACCGATCGATCGCTGGTTCTGACCGAGCGATCGGTTCCTGCAGGTTTTGACTCCCTTTACTGTTTTGGCTATAACTTTTGACTTGTTCGTCGGATTTTGACGATTCAACTTGGGTTGGATTCGTCTTTCGAAAACGAACATTTCTGGCGTTTTAGAATTTCTAATTTCCACTTAACTTATAGACTAAAATACCCTTAATGCAATGCACTAAAAACATGAAAAGATTCGGGTCTCTACACCGTGTGTCCTCGACCTCCTAGTGCTATGTGACAGCCTCGTCACACCGCAGTCTCACTAGCCTGTCCCTCTTTTGTGACGCTCCCGTGTGTCCTTGACTTCCTAGTGCTATGTGACAGTCTCGTCACACCGCAGTCTCACTAGCCTGTCTCTTTTGGTGACACCCTCGTGTGTCCTTGACTTCCTAGTGCTCCGTGACAATCTCGTCATACAGCAGTCTCACTAGCTTGTCCCTCTTTTGTGACACCCCCGTGTATCCTTGACTTCCTAGTGCTCTGTGATAGTCTTGTCACACCGCAGTCTCACTAGCCTGTCCCTCTTTCGTGATGCCCCCATGTGTCCATGACCTCCTAGTGCTATGTGACAGTCTCGTCATACCGTACTCTCACTAGCCTGTCCCTCTTTTATGATGCCCCCGTGTGCCCTTGACCTCCTAGTGCTACGTGACAGTCTCATCGCACCACAGTCTCACTAGCCTATCCCTCTTTTGCAACACCCCCGTGTGTCTTTGACCTTCTAGTGCTACATGATAATCTCGTCACACCGTAGTCTCACTAGCCGGTCCCTCTCTTGTGACACCCTCGTGTGTCCTGGACGTCCTAGTGCTACGTGACAATCTCGTCACCCCGCAGTCTCGCTAGTCTGTCCCTCAGTACCGACACCCCCGCATGTCCTGGATGTCTTAGTGCTACGTGACAATCTCGTCACACCACAATCTCGCTAGTCTGTCCCTCAGTACCGACACCCCTGTGTGTCTCTGACTTCTTAGTGCTCCGTGACAATCCCGTCACACCGTAGTCTCTCTAGCATGTCCCCTTTCTCGACACCCCATGTGTCCCCCGATCGATTTATTGAAGCCACTCTAGGAGACATTGTCTCAATCACATTCCCCTGCGAAGCGCCTCTGAGCCACGCCATTTCTACATTCACAATCTTCCTTAGCTACTCGCTATCCCCTAGCGGTAGTCCATATCACTCCACATGCATTTACCACTTGCACATCACACACCATGTTGCATCCCCCAAAACCCAAACCTGGTGTAAAAATCAGATGATTCCAGTCTTTGTCGTTCAAATCGCCAATCACGACATTCTCCGACAAAGAGGGGCAGCTATAAGCGCCCAATTTTTACACCCCTGGCCAACTATGGTCAAGTCACTTAACCATAGTTAATCCCCAGCCTAAGTCCCTAACCCTAGGTGAACCCTAGCAAACCGTAGGTCCTAAACCCTAGTTGAACACTACATAAGCCTAGCCCTAGCCTAGCCTTAACCTAAACCCTAGGTGAACCCTAGGACCAAACTTTAATTAAACCGTATCCCAAGGTAAGCCCTAGCCTAGCCCAATCAATCCCTAGGACCTTAGGGCTTAAGCCCTAAGATCTCAAAAAACCCTTAGACTCGGCCTGGGCCCAGGCCCATAAAATTTCAAAACCAAACCACTCAAGTGCATGCAGGCCTAGGCAAGGTCCTAAGGGCAAAGTCCTCTAGGTGTCGGTAATCGAATTACTGACACCATGAATTTATAAATTTTAGGGGATGTAGGTAATCAGATTACCAACACCCCCGGTTCTTCATTTTTGCATGCAACCACTCCCCCTGCAGGCTTCAGGCATGCTTGTACACCCCCTCTCCGGCCTACAGAACACCCCTCTAGCCACTGTAGATCTCCCCCAACCCTGTCCTAATTCCACATGTGTCCCCTTGGACCTCCCCTATAAAGGGCAGTCCCCCATAGCTTCCAGGCCACTACCCAACTCCCAACTCGAACCCCTATTCGAACCTCAAGCCCCCAATCCTCTCCTTAGGTCTCTAGGCAAGCCCCAGCAACCTCCCTTCGTCTGCAGCAGCGCCACCAGGCACCACCACAGTGTGTTACAGCCCACCACCGACCACCACCACACTCGGCAACAGAACAGCAGGGTAGGGCTTCCCCCTACCCTTATTTTTTTTCCTTTCTGAATCATTTGTGAGCCCCTGGTCTATTCCAGGGGACTTTTCTCCTTGATTTGTTGCAGGTATGCCCCAATGGGGGGGGTCTCTCCCACCTCCATAGGTGTGGGGAACCTCTCCGAGGGCATAACATTGTTTGACACAACCTCTTCAAGTTCTTGGGGTCCCTCATGGCATGAGGGAACCCCTAGTTCTAACCCCACAGCAGCCCCAATGGGCATTTTCTAATTTCTGGAAAAATCTCGGGGTGTTGGTGAACTCAGTACCGACACCCTAAAACCTTGCTGTTTCAAGGCCTGTGGACCCCACCTGGTAACACCTTGAGCCAAACCAAGGCAGAGTTTTGTTCCTTAAGAACTCCCCTACTTTTTTCCAGAAGACACCTAGACCTGTAGGTGGCTTTAACTGGGGTTAAGATACCCATCTTTGCAAACTGCTAAGAGTGTCAGTAATCAAAATACCGACTCTTATGATTTTATGTAGCAGGCCACTTCACCAGATGTGGGGCCCACACCAGGCAACCCCTGAGGCCCAAACCTAGTCCATTGCCTTCCCCTCATCCCAGGCTTTAAATCCACATATTTTGGGCCCCACGAATCCTGGTAGAATCAAAGTTATAGGCTTTCAAAGTTTGAGAAAAATCATGCATATTGTCGGTAATTCGATTACCAACAGTGTGCATTTACGGCTTTTGGGCCCATTTCAGTGGGCTCACACCCCATGGGGACCCACCACAGACCCTGCCTTGACCCGTGGGACCCAGACCAGGCTTGCCCTTGCCTTCCTTGGCTTAACCACGGGTTAAACTAACCCTAGTTAAAATTTAACTACGGTTAGTTGGCCTAACCACCTTGGAAAATCCTAAAAAATTAGGAAAAATCTCAAATGGCATTTTAATACCAAACTTGAACTTGTAGAATGCCCCACCTTGGTTAATGCGATTAACCATGGTTAAACCCATGTCTAAATCATGGTTACTCCCTTTAACTTGGGAAATTGGGATAAAACCCCTAAAATCAACAAGTCAACTCTAAGGACCATAAAACTGAATTTGGACCTTAACCCTAGGCCTACCAGGCCGATCTAAGCATACCGGACTTAACCTTAGGCCTACCGGGCCGATCCAAGCCTATCGGGCTTAACCCTAGGCCTACCAGGTCGATCCAAGCCTATCGGGCTTAACCTTAGGCCTATCGGACCGATCCAAGCCTACTGGCCTTAACCCTAGGCCTACCGGGCCGATCCAAGCCTATCGGGCTTAACCTTAGGCTTATCGAGCCACACCCTAGTCTACCGGACTTCCTCTCGGCCTACCGGGACTAAGCCTATCGGGCTTCAACCTTGGCCTACCGGGCCTAATCAACTAAACTAAACACTTGACCAACCCGGTCAACTACCCCTAGTCTACCGGACTAGACCCTAAGCCACCCTTGATGCATACACGACACACCCCTTAGCCTCGGCACGGGCTCATGTGCCAGAACTACGCTCGGTCTAATCTCACCCCAATGTGAGTACGTAGGCAGTCCAACGCGGGCCCGACCCTAGTTTAGCTTTCCCCTTCTTGGGTTAGTATAAATTAAATCAATGACATTTGATTAATACTCAACATTTAAATGGCTTAAACCCAGGAAGTAGGGAACCGTCATATGACAGAAATGCCGGGGTGCCTAACACCTTCCCTGGGCTTAACCGAACCTCTTACCTAGAACTCTGACCAGACCAAGACCTTATCCATTGACTGGGACCTATCCCTACCAAATAAATAGGTGGCAACTCTAAAATTAAAATCAACCGACCATCGCCAGGGCATATACCCATCCCTGTGGGCTGGACCCAAAATCCTTGTTCACAATACAAGTCGAGTCTTTTGAAAGGTAAGAATAGACCCAAGAGCGAATTTTATTAATATGTATTCGACATTAATTAGTCTTTTTAATTGTTGTTTCACAAATTTTATGTATTAAACATAACTGGCATTCCAATCATTATCTTAATTTTTTTTTTATGTCTCAAAAAAAAGGGTAACTGATAATGAGGTTACTACATCATGTTGTAGTTGACGGACATAATAACTAGCAATGAAATAAAAATACATGATTAGATTGTTGACTATTTTGATAAGGGTGATCAACCACATAGTGAGAAAACAATAGAAAGATTTAAAAAGGATCTGAATGAATATTTTAGAAGTGTTATTGTTTAGATTAATTATCATTTATGCATATAAATATTCTGATCACACTGTAAACAAGTTTTTATTAATTATTAATGAAAGTATAATTTTCTATTGTTATAATATTCATGGTGGAGGTTAATCTATTCTATTATTTTCAAGTTGTGTTGATGAATGCTTTATTTTAATCTTGTATAAATTTAGAAATGGTTGTGAGGAGCTACAAGTGGTAGGGTTACATGAAGGAGGAATTCAATTGAAAAACAAAATAGAGAAAGATCAAGAAAAAAAATATCAATGATCATGATTTATTACAACATTGTGTACTTTTAATTTTAAACAATCATGGTTAATTATGAAACCGTGGTTGCAAGATGAACAAGAAATGACTATATTTTGAATGTCTAATCTCGGTTAATTTATGTGTACAATCACGACTTTATAACTATGATATTTGATATGATATACGATCATGCATCGAATGGTTACATTTCGTTATGCGTACTACCATGATCAATGACCCACGGTTACGTTAAAAATCGTGAAGGATGAGTCAATTTCTTGTAATGAGTTTTGTTGTTCTTCTTCTTCACTTACGAATCACAACACAGTGGATTTCATACGGGTTTGAGGTTGAACAGTGGCAACGGATTTTGGTCTGAAGGTATAAAGCTCACACACGAGCAACTAAGTCACACATGTGTGAGCCTACAGAAATAAGAACTTGAAAAGTGAGCTCATTTTTAGGCTTTTTTAATAGGTGGGGCCATTTACATAAAAGCTCAGTTATTTATAGATCATAATCACCCTTTTTCTAGTTTGGTTATCATTAATTTAGATTAGCAAGTCTAAGTTCGTGCACTTGGTGGGTCTCTCAACCCACACAGAGACTAAAACCGAGTCTGCCTTTAAAGGAATACATGCAACCAATTATGTGAATTATGGGCCTATAAATAGGGAATTGAATCCAACAATCACTCTCAAGTAAGAGAAATAGATCTCTTTCATTTCAATAGAGAGAGCTCCCAATCTAACTAAAACAGAAAATGAAAAGCTAGTCATCTGCAAAGGAAGAAGATTTGTCATTCTAGCAAAAGAAGGAAGCCTGAGAAATCTATAACCTCGTCAAGCATGCAGTTTGAATGCAAAAGTCGTAAGATTCAATAATCTATAGTATAGACAAGTACAATTATTGAAAATGACATTCTAAAATTTAGAACTTGCTGCTCTTTTGTTTTTGGTTGAAAGATAGCTTCATTGAAAATTAGTCAATAGAAGCAAGGTGGTCCCCGGAGAACACTGGAATTACATGAAACCCAATATATAATGAAAATAAATCACCTGTGGCGCCGCCCATGCAATAAAACTGATCAACGATCGTAATTTTCTAAAAAGAAAATTAACAAAAAATGATGAGCCACAAGGAATTAGTCAACACCGCGTACAGGCCAGCCGTGAGGATATGGGTGAGAAGATTCTAAGAGTACTTGACGGACAATTTCTATAAGGCCTCCTTTTGCGGCCAGATAAAGTGGGGATCCACCAGCCTCATTAACAACACACCTTAATTCAAGGACCCTCTCCGTCAACACCTTTGCCACATCTTTGTGACAGTGTCGTAGAGCCTCAT
Source organism: Tetracentron sinense (assembly GCA_015143295.1). Classification (NCBI taxonomy): domain Eukaryota; kingdom Viridiplantae; phylum Streptophyta; class Magnoliopsida; order Trochodendrales; family Trochodendraceae; genus Tetracentron; species Tetracentron sinense. Next base: position 5,906,479 of record CM026566.1, on the reverse strand, counting down.
GCAAGACTGTGTTGTTCCTTTGATTTTGAATCTCCAGTATATAATTAGTCTGGTTTCCTCCTTGTTCGACGTCTATGGATGTTGATGCAGAAATGGATTTCTCCACCAGGAAATTGACTATACGGAGATGCCCAGACCTTATAGCAATGTGCAACGCAGTGTCTCCCTTGGAGTTTGTCATGGCCAGAAGTGATTCACATTGCTCATCATATACTTTCTCAACCGAATTCCAGTCTCCGACTTTCGCTGCGAGGTGAAAGACAGTGTTCCCCATTGGAGTCATTCCTAGTAGATGGTTGGGATTTTCTTCTTTGACTTGCTTGATGAGATCAGTTCGTTCCTTGATGAGATCAGAGCGTTCCTTGATGAGATCTTCATGTTGCTTGATGAGATCTGCGTGTTTCTTGATGAGATCTGGGTATTCCTTGATGAGATCAGCACGTTCCTTGATGCCATCAGCGTCTTCCTTGATGAGATTAACTCTTTCGAATGTTGCTACAGCTTTATACAATCTAGGATCCATGGTGTTCACTATCAACCGAACAACTGATGCTTTTTTTTTAAATTTCCTCCTGCTGATTGTGTGTCGTTTTCCCTTTCACTATATATATATATTTATATATATATCAACGCCAATAACATTAAGCAACTGTACCTTAACTAAGTAAACTAAATAAAAAAATAGAAAAAGGATTTACCTAGTGTCATGGGGGAGGAGGCCTGGCAGATGAAATGGTGGGTTGGCTGTAGGAAGAGCCAGCCAAGGAGTCTAAGAGTGGTTGCCTCTTCTAGTAGCTAGCGTGAGTAGATGATGGAGGACCACGGCTGTACATGTTGTTCGTCGAAATAGAGAAGCTACTGCTGCTTGGAGAACAGGAAGAAGTAAGAAGAAAGGAAGAGAAGCAGAGAAAGAGGAAATCTCTCCCTCCTGCGTGCTAGAATGGTGGCGTGAAAGATTTTGTGAGAGAGGAGAGCTCTCTTTCTCTTGCCATGGTGGTGACGATCTACTAGAGAAAAAGAGATGGAGAGAATGTGTGAGTGAAGGCAGGGACCAAATGGGATTTATATAGAAGAGAGAGGGACTTTTCTAGCTCTTTATAGAAAAAGAACAGACCGAATTGGTTATCCTTAGGTCTTGTAACGACCCCAAAATCCTACAAGGTTAAAGTAGGAATTTGGAATCGTTGCATTTCCTTAACCTGCTTAAAATTCATACATACAAGGCGTGTACTAACACAAGTCTCCAAAATTGAGGATAATAAAATTCTGATAAATATAAAACCAAGTCATCCTGCTCAAGTCTATGCTCAACCTAACCACCCACAATAAACAAAAGTCTAATATCCAACTGTAAAGTAATCCAATGAGCAACATCATCAAAAAGTCTATTACAAATCTCTCAACCAAAACAAAACATAAGCTAATAGGGGTAACTATCAAAGCTCCTGACTCCCTCCTCGGAAGGCTCACCTTCTCCTCCTTCCTCGACGTATGCCTCCTCAATCCACGGCTCCGCCGTGTGCTCCTGCTCTAAACCTGCCAAGACAAAAGTCTGGTTGAGTACAAAAGTACTCGGTTAGTAGCGTTGACAAAGAAGAACAACCGGTTAAAAGACAACGAATCTTGTATATAAAATCCAACCAACAATAATAATCTACCTGCACTTAGTTAGAACCATAACAATAGCGTAGTCACATAATCAGAGTACGGAAGAACATGTGCTCATATACATTATATCATCACCTTGACTTGTGTACTTGTGAGAACCTTAGGTTTAGAAGACAATACAGTTATGAGATGCTTATGCTTATGAGACCACGTGCTTGTGAGATGCTTATGCTTATGCACTTATTAAGATCATACAGTGATGTGACATGCCGTTCTTGGCGGATACGGACCATGTCATGCTTATTCAGAATGTCATACGTATGTCATGCTTATGCTTATGAGTCTTGAGCAGCTTATTCAGAACATGCACTTATTCAGATCCCTCATTGGGCTTATTTAGAATGACAGACGTATGCAATGCTTATACTTGTGGTCCACATGTGTGACTTGTGAGACGCTTATCTTAACATGCACGTGCATCTGTGCTCAAGTGTTGAAATTAACATTCGAGTTGGTAATTGCTTAAGTTCCGATCTCCCACCATGCAAACTCCACTATATTGTCCTATACCAAATAGTTAGAGAATTAATGGTTCGAGAGATTTTCCTCTAAGTTCTTACCTTCTCAACTATCAATTTCCATGCAAGTAATTAGACATACATAACAAACAATCACATATACATATCTTATCATGATTCTTAGCACAATTCATAATCAATTTCCTACAATTCCATAATAGTATATTAATATTTATCCTCTCAAGCATTTTCACAAACACCCTAGGTACGTAGATTATGAATCCATTACCCTTTTACATTTCCAACATCCCATCAAACCATAATCCATCCATACAATCCAAATACAATCCACATCCACACATTCATCCCATCCTCCACAATATTTTTCATCATCCATACGTTTCACCCACTTTATTAATCCATATTTCCATCCATAATAACTTACTTCATACAAAAATAGGGAAAAACACATCTAATTTCTATTTCTATCATTTCCATCATATTAACATTCACAAAACATTATAATAGGGTTGATTTTGATAGAATATCGACCTTAGGGATCCTTCCCCCTTGGATCCAAATCGCTCCCAAGATGATTTGAAGAAGATCTCCAGGCTTTCCTTGCGATATCCAAGCTATCTCCTTCTTCTCCAAGCAATCTAACTCTCAAAACCCTAAGTTTTCTATTCCTTTTTGCCAAATTAGGTTAGAAATAGGTAGAGTATTCTAATACCTCGAAATAGGACTCCTATTAATAGTCCAAAGGTTTGAGGGCCAAAAGACCTAAAAGCTCTTACTGAAATTCTGTAAAAACATGAAAGACCGAGCGATCGGTACTTATGACCGAGCGATCGGTTCTTAACTGAGCGATCGGTGTTTTTGGCCGAACGATCGGTTGAAAACACCATCTCTGGAAAATTTCCCCATACAAATTAGTTAACCAGTCAATAGCTATCGATTGATCGGTTGTGGACCGATCGATTGCTAATTTAGACCGAGCAATCGGTTGTGAACCAAGCGATCCCTAGCTATCGGTGCTCTACAGATTTTTTACCCAATTTACTGTTTTGGTCCTAACTTTTAACTCGTTCGTCGGATTTCGACGATTCAACTTGCGTTGGATTCGTCTTTCGAAAAGGGACATTTCTACCATTTTAGAATTTTCACATTTCACTTAGATATAAATACATAAATATTAAAACATTACAATGACTATAATACCCCTAGTGCTTGCAATCAAAACATGAAAAGATCCGGGTCTCTACAGGTCTTTTCATATTGGTTATTGGTTAAGACTTACTAAGAGGGAGAAGAGAATACTCCGTTGTTCTAAGGTTCTAAGGGTAAACTCATCCACGACAGACAGATGATACAGATTGAGGACTGCACGGAGATTGAGATCTTTTTCATGGAGAAGTGTAAGAGATCTTACCACATTGATCGATCTTACCGCATTTAAAGAAGTCAGCTATACATTTAAAGATGATAGCTGGATCACAATGAGAAGTATTTAAAGAAGTCAACGATACACTTTAAAGAAGCCGCGTTTCATTTAAAGAAGACAGCTGGATCGCAATTTTATTAATATGTATTCAACATTAATTAACCTTTTTAATTGTTGTAAGAAAAAATTTAGAGATATTCTCACCAAGAAAATAAAAAATATGTTTTTAATAATAAAAGGACATGATTCAACTGGATCGATTAAGCTAGTCACCCGTAACTAGTAAGTTTGGTGATGAAAATATTGCTTTATACATTAACAAAAGGCAGCTTTAGAATTAAATTAAATTAAATTTCAATCAACTTTTTAAATCCCCTTTATTTTTAGGAGAAAAAAGTATCATACATTAATAAAAGCTAAAATTAATAAAAAGCAATTTTGAAATTAACCTAAAATCCAATTAACTATTTTAAGTATAATTCTCTTTTATATATTAATAAATGGGTAGTTTTGAAATTAAACTAAAATTCAATCAACTTTTCAAACTACTATTGTCTTTTATATATATGTAAATGATAGTTTCAGAATTAAGTAAAAATCATGTGAAATTTATACAAAATTTTGTAAAAGGATATTTTATACAAGTCGAGTCTTTTGAAAGGTAAGAATAGACCCAAGAGCGAATTTTATTAATATGTATTTGACATTAATTAGTCTTTTCAATTGTTGTTTCAGAAATTTTATATATTAAACATAACTGACATTCCAATCATTATCTTAATTTTTTTCTATGTCCTAAAAAAAAAGGATAACTGATAATGAGGTTACTACACCATGTTGTAGTTGAGGGACATAATCACTAGCAATGAAATAAAAATACATGATTAGATTGTTGACTGTTTTGATAAGGGTGATGAACCACATAGTGAGAAAACAATAGAAAGATTTAAAAAGAATCTGACTGAATATTTTAGAAGTGTTATTCTTTAGATTAATTATCATTTATGCATATAAATATTCTAATCACACTGTAAACAATTTTTTATTAATTATTAATGAAAGTATAATTTTCTATTGTTATAATATTCATGGTGGAGGTTAATTTATTTTATTATTTTCAAGTTGTGTTGATGAATACTTTATTTTATTCTTATATAAATTTAGAAATGGTTGTGAGGAGCTACAAGTGGTAAGGTTACATGAAGGAGGAATTCAATTGAAAAACAAAATAGAGAAAGATCAAGAAAAAAAAATTAATGATCATGATTTATTACAACACTGTGAGCTTTTAATTTTAAATAATCACGATAATTATGAAACCGTGGTTGTAAGATGAACATGAAATGACTGTATTTTGAATGTATAATCTCAGTTAATTTACGTGTACAATTACGGCTATATAACTGTGATATTTGATATGATATACGATCATGCATCGAAAGTTTACATTTCGTCATGCATGCTACCATGATCAATGACCTACGGTTACAGTTAAAAACAGTGAGGGATGAGTCGATTTCTCGTAATGAGGTTTGTTCTTCTTCTTCTTCACTTATGACGCACAACACAGTGGATTTCATAGGGTTTGAGGTTGAACAGTGGCAACGGATTTTGGTCTGAAGGCATAAAGCTCACACACGAGCAACTAAGTCACACATGTGTGAGCCTACAAAAATAAGAACTTGAAAAGTGAGCTCATTTTTAGGCTTTTTTAATAGGTGGGGCCATTTACATAAAAGCTCAGTTAAGATCATAATCACCCTTTTCCTAGTTTGGTTATCATTAATTTAGATTAGCAAGTCTAAGTTCGTGCACTTGGTGGGTCTCTCAACCCACACTGAGACTGAAACCGAGTCCGCCTCTAATGTTGTGTTTGGTTGTTGAGAAAATAAAGGGACAAAAGAAAATAGAGAGAATATGGTTTTACATCGTTTGGTTACTAAGAAAATAAAGGAAGGAAAAGAAAAGGGGAAGAAAATTTTAAAAAGTTTTCTCTCAAATGGATGATTTAAAATCCTTACAAAAAGGTTGGATTTTAAAAAGAAAAGAAAAAAAAAAAGAAAGAGGAGACAAAAAAAGATCGGGTTCTATTTTCAAACCCCACTTCTCTTCTTCTCTACTTCATCCTCTCTCCTTCTCCACCTGCAATTTCTGACTAGAATTCAATGACTCCGGTGATTTCTTCGACTCCGGTGACTTCGTCGACTCCGTTCAGGTATATCTCCCTCTCTCTCTCTCTCTCTCTCTCTCTCTATTCGTCAGTCTCACCTTCGTCTCTGTTCATCTCTCAAATCTCTCTCTCTCTCTCTCTCTCTCTCTCTCTCTCTCTCTCTATTCATATGATATGGAAAATAGTTTTGACTTTTTTTTTTAATCATAAATAACATTGTATGAATATGTATTTTATAATTAAGAATGGTCATTGTGGAGAAAGAAACAAAAAAAAAAACTTTTTTCATATATTTTCTTAGCAACCCAACAAGAGAAAATTCTTTCTCGATAATTTTCTCAGTAATTTTCTCTCTATTTTTCTAGACAACCAAACAACAGAAAATTTGAAGATTTTTTTTTTCTTCTTTTCTTTTTCAAATTTTCTTGGCAACCAAACACAGCATAAAGGAATACATGCAACCCATTATGTGAATTATGGGCCTATAATAGGGAATTGAGTCCAACAGTCACTCTCAACTAAGAGAAATAGATCTCTTTCATTTCAACCTAGGGAGCTCCCCATCTAACTAACATCTGCAAAGGAAGAAGATTTGTCATTCCAGCTAAAGAAGGAAGCCTAAGAAATCTGTAACCATGCCAAGCATGCAGTTTGAAGGCAAAAGTCGTAAGATTCAATTGTTTAGAGGCGGCTCAAAGTGGGCAATTTGAAGCAGTCGTGCAACCCAACTTCGAGTTGTCAGTTTGTAATTGTTTTCACATAAACAAGAAAAAACTGAAAAAGATCTATAGGATATATAAGTACAAATGTTGAAAATGACATTCTAAAATTTAGAACTTGCCCATCTTTTTTTTTTTGGTTGAAAGATATCTTCATTTAAAATTAGTCATCAGAAGCAAGGTGGTCAAGGTGGTCCTTGGAATTACATGAAACCCAATATATAACGAAAATAAATCACCTGCCCTGCAAATGCATCACAAATACAAAATATGCTCTATTTATTTTGATGTAAAATAGGGGAAAACAAATGAAATTCATGGAAAATGTCAATTGTCCTATAGAAAATACACATGAAAAATGATATTTTCCGTGGAATTCTTTTGTTTTCCTCAATTTTACATCAAAACAAATGGAGCAATAGCCAATCAACCATCCTAATTTTCTAAAAAGAAAATTAACAAAAAAGGGGCTAAGAAAATAAATCCCACAGACAATAAAACAAGTACAAATGGGGAGCCACAAGGAATTAGTTAACACCGCGTACAGGCCAGCCACGAATGCGGCAAACATCGCTATTACGGCGATGAGTATCAGAATTGTGAAAAACATAATGGTTAAACTTGGATCAATTTTGGAGTCATTGTTATGGTCACGAGGATTATGATCACGAGTAAGGGTAGCAAGGGTGAACATGAAATTGAGGAATACAGCGGTCATGGAGCATGACAATGCTATGGCATCCGTTACCACAAATACTTGGAAAGCTGCTTTTTTGGCAAGGGTTGCTGTGCCATCATTACTATTGTAACCTCCCGGAACTTGGAAAGCTGCTGCAAAGGAGACAGTGGCAATGAGAGCTGCCACTGTCGTCTGATTGCTGTTAATTTCTTTTATAGTATTGTCCTTGTTGTCCTCAGCGAGTTCGGATGGGCAACAGCTCTTGCTGTTGTGCTGTTGCCCATATGTGTCTTGCAACAGTAAGTGGACCCATTTTATAAGACACATATGGGCAACAGCGCAACAGCAAGCGCTGTTGGCCATCCGAACTCGTCCTCGGCAGCCTTTTGTGCATTTACAAGGTCCCAATCTTTTTCATTAAATGGTTCCACTATACCGATTTTAGCGCCAGCATTACGCAGGTCCCCATAGACTTGAATCTCCTGTTCATATTTATGTAAACGTGAAGAAAATAAGGGGAGGACCCAAGTAAGAAGTTCATTTGATTAAAACAATATAATCTTACATTAGACCCTTGATTTATTAATAGGATATCGCTCGCCCCCTAGACCATCTCTCGGAGAGAAAGACAACTAGTTTAGGTGTGGCCTTCATCGCCAAGTGAATGTACTAAATAAATTATTATAAGGAACCAACTTGGCACCTCGGTCAGTAACTAATATCTTCTAATGTCCTTGGTTTTTGGACAGTTCAGATGTAATAGCATCTGCATTTTGTTGGATTTTGGTAGCCTTAGAGGAAGCAGGGCCTCATCTTGGCAAGCATTTTGTTGGATTTTGGTAGCCTTAGAGGAAGCAGGGCCTCATCATGGCAAGCGGGCAAGGCCCGACCGCCTTAAGGCTAGCACACACGACATTTTTGGTTTGGTTGATCCTGAGTCCTGACTATGGTTTTTAATTTCAGTAAAATTTCGCTATTAAGTTCCCTCATCCCAAAACCTTTTTTTTTTTGATATTCAGACACGCAGTTAGGCCGCAACCCTGGTTAGAAGTTAGTATATGTTCTAAGTTAAGGGCGGGTGGAGAGTACAACACTCACCCTCTCTGGAATGGATCCCGGAACCTCCTCCAAAACTATTTAAGTAATCCGGAACCTCCTTCCGATGCAAAAATGAAACATTCTGACCTCTCTTGTCAACCAGGTCAACAGTGTCTGGGTACCTTCCAATGATCTCTCTAGTTACGTCTTCATCGCCTTTACCCGCAGCAAAGTGAAGAGGTGTTCTGCCATCCTTGTCTTGGATGTATGCTACTGAGCTGTCTGACTCTATTAAAACTCTGGCCACTTCAAAACTAAGATAGGATGCAGCATAGTGAAGAGCAGTCCTCCCATAGATATCCTGTTCTTCGATGAGTTCTGGCTTTTGTTACACTAGTAATTTTGTAATATCTGCCATGCATATAAGAGATTTAAAAACAGAGAGATACCAATTTTTGTTAAATTGCGATAGCGTTAGAAATATTTATTTACTAATCTACCCCCTGCAATTTCTTCATCTTATTTCAAATATGAGGGGATCAGAAATGAACTCTTCCACATGGCTAATGGGAAGAGTCTTCTCATTTATGAATAGGAAATGGGTAATCCAAATTAAGAATGATAAGAATGTGTGCTAATTACCATCATGGCCCCAAATGACCGTGGCGTGTAATGCCGTCAAGCCGTTTGGCCTGCTGTGAGCATATCGATGAGAAGATTTTAAGACTACTCGACCTGCAATATATCATAGAGCCTCAAGCAAGACTGTTGTTCCTATGATTTTGAATCCCCAGTATATAATTAGTCTGGTTTCCTCCTGGTTCGATGTCTATGGATGTTGATGCAGAAATGGATTTCTCCACCAGGAAATTGACTATATGGAGATGCCCAGACCTTATGGCAATGTGCAATGCAGTGTCTCCCTTGGAGTTTGTCATAGCCAGAAGTGATTCACATTGTTCATCATATACTTCCTCAACCAAATGGCTGTCTCCAACTTTCGCTGCGAGGTGAAAGACAGTGTTCCCCATTGGATTCACTCCTACTAGAAGGTTGGGATTTTCTTCTTTGACTTCCTTGCGTTTCTTGATGAGATCTGCGTGTTTCTTGATGAGATATGGGCGTAGCTTAATGAGATAAGTGTGTTCCTTGATGCGATCAGCGAGTTCCTTGATGAGATCAGTGTCTTCCTTGATGAGATTAACTCTTCCGAATGTTGCTGCAGCTTTATACAATCTCGGATCCATGGTGTTCACTATCAACCGAACAACTGATGGGTATTTTTTAAAAAAATTTCCCCCATGCGAGCTTTTCTCAACGCCACATATTCTTTCACTTTCTCATTTTTCTCATTTTTCTCATTCCACCAAAATTACTAAAACAGTGGAATAGTGGGAAAAGAGAAATAATCACCTCCACCGTGGTGATGCAAAGGAAGGCATCTTGGTTGCTTAATAGTGGACACTTAGCCACTATAGCTAACCTCAATTTCAGACTCTGTTCCGTTCATTTAAGAAAAGATCGGGGGGACCAAAATGCAAAAAGGAAAAAAGCAAGGGGGCTGGGAAAAAAATTTAAACACAAACCTGATGCCTCTTCACCTTCACCTTCACCTTCACCTCGCTCATCTATCTGCTCGGCTCTTTCTCTATTCCGTCCATCACTACCCGCAAACAACAGATGGGCTGCTCGGCTCCTTCTCTGTTCCGTCCATCATTTCCGGCAAACAACAGAGATTTAGGTCTCTCTCTCTCTCATGGAATTTTGGCAGGGTGCCGGAATCCAAGTCTCGCGATCCCTACAACACTCTTCAAGTTTGATTTTCCTTAATCATTCCTTAGAACCTTCCTATTTTATTTTTTAATTTTAAAATCTGTTTATTATCTTCTCAAATGCAATGAACATTGTTTATTGGGGTTTTTTTTTTTTTCATATTTGGTTCTTCTATCCGGTTGAGTTTTTTGCATAATGCTTGCTATTCTCGTCAACTCAAAGAGTTGGGGTGGAGGTCCTATTCTCAAGGAAAAGGTAAAGCTCCAAAACAATTCCCTGTATCACGTATTTGCTCTGGATTCTTTTCGTGAACATATTGTGTCTTTCTCTAATTAAGGTCTCCTTGTTCTCCCTTAAAGAAGTGACATTGAGCCAAAAACATAAATTAAAGTTATTTGATCAGGTTTGTGATGAGAACTATGCATGAATTTAGTAATTGGAAAACCTTGTTAATCTGGAACATTACATACATGGTATAAGAATTGCAATATTCTAAGAAAATAAATCTGCATTGCTTCTCATTTCTTCAAAGATATTGAATGCATCAGACAGATCTGAACACTTTGTACACATGGTTAGAAGAGTGTTACATACAGGAACATCCAAGTTGAAAGCCCTCTTAGTGGTATAGGAGTATACATGTTGGCCTTGACTCAATGTAGCATGACTTGTGCAACAGCAAAGCAAATACTGGACTGTTATCTTGTCTGGGATCAACCATGAATGCCTCAATTGAGAAAAAAATTACATAGCTTCCTTGGCATCGCCACTGTAAGCAAACTCTGCCATAATTGCATTCCACATAGCTAAAATAGGCTTTTCTATAAGATAGAATGATATTCTTGTCAAATCTAAGCTATGACATTTTGCATACATGTCACTGAGGAACGAAACAGAGAAAGCATCTCTTCCTAGCCCAAATTTTATTCCCATCCCAGTTGCTCTGGAATCTTTTAGTGATCATATTGCATCTTTCTCAAATTGGATCACCCTCAAGTAATGAATTTGGAGTACCTCTGAGGCTGTAACTTGGATAAAAATCACTCAGTTGTTCTTAATTCTTCTTATCTTTTGTTTTGAAAATGCTGTTTTAGAGATACCTATTCCTTGCTATGCATATGTTGTTTGTTCATATTGTGTTTTATATTAGTTCTCTGTTTACTCTTTTTTGACCTCTTTGAATAATAATATGATTTTCTTTGTTTAAGTGGATCTTTAGCTCTTATATATATATATATATATATATATATATATAAAAGTGGATCTTTAGCTCAAATGGTAGAGCACTTGGGAACTTGTAAATGGTTACTGAGAAGATGGTGGTTCGAATCCACCAAGATCCTTATGGATTATAATCTTTTAAGACATTTTGTGAGTAGATTGTGTAGGATTATTGCTCCACTTGATGTTGCTTTGGACTCTGGTCATTCAAATAAGTCTTAAGCTACATAAGACTTTTTTTTGGTTAACTCAACTACACCACAAGGCGATAGCTGAAGACGAGACAAAGGAAACACACACACACCCACATACACAACCACACTTGCAACCCAACATAAGCATCACCCAAACACTCCTCAAAATGGGTACCAACTGTTTGAGGCGTGATGACACTTATGAGGGAAGCAAGCTCGGCTTACACAACCGATGTGGGACTAAACACAACACCCTAAGGTTTGATTTTTCTGGTTAACTCAACTACACCACAAAGGAGATAACTGAAGGCAACACAAAGGAAACACACACACACCCACACACACAACTACACTTGCAACCCAACATAAGCAAAGTGTAAAGTACATGTTTTATGTGTTGGCATATTCCGGTGTCAAAACAAGTGAGTCTAGGTGTCTAGGTGTGTGTCTTGTGTCATTACCTTCAAGCATCCACGCCAAAGCGAAGTTGAAGACCAAAGAAGACCGGTTGATCCACTCGGTTGATCATTTCCTTCATAGGATGATAAGTGACCTAGATACCATGTGACCATAGGTGGGATTTGACCTAGAATAATTCTAACATGATGCCTTAGGTGGGAAGTGTTCTAGTCTAATCATACGGACCCTAAGTAATGAGATCAGTAGTGCAAAACAAGTTAACAATGCTGAAATTTTTTCAAAAAACCAAGGTTCCTTGTTTTGGGCATATCTCCCAAACCGTAGCTCAGATTTTACTCCATAATATGTCAAATCGACCACGTCAAAAAAAGATACAACTTTAATGAAGGGACCGAGAGCTCAAAACGAAGTTTTAAATTCGTTTTTAGCCTCAGGGTCAACCTTGGGCGTTTTGGGTCGACTCTGAATAGCAAAAAATATGTATGGGGTTTTGGGACAGCAAGTTGGAAAAATGGGGGTCTACCCTAGAGGATCATTCAGTCAACCAAAGTGTACATTTTGGTCGACCGAACCATCCTTGTGGCTTGACCCTAATATGGGAGTTTTGCTAAATCAACCCCTTTGCTTGCCCCTTTGGTTTTCAACCTATTTTAGCAACTTCTAAAGACTGTTTTTGGGTCTCTTTATATATAGAACCCTTCCACTTCGTGGAGAACAACCTTGGGAGTGGGTAGAGAGGTTTTTTGAGTTTCTCCAGAGGTTATAAATCTATGGAAATTATTTTACTCAACCCCTTTTGTTAGTACATTAAACCTAGAGTTTACAAGACAAAAGTTCCAATATTGCTTATTTGGACTTGTGCATTGAAGGAGTCCATCTAGGTGATGATTTCTATCAAACCATCAACCCGTTCTGGATATAACACCTTAGCCAGAGTGTTTCGGAGCCTTTGCAAAGGAGATCGATCCGAGAAGGATCATGGTAGAGTGATTTGGTCGGTGGAATCCGAAGCCGTCATTGACGGAGATCGATCGAAAGGTCGTAGATTGTTTTCGAGACACAAAGAGAAGTACAAGCGGCTGCGGTTGATCACGGGACTTGAGAGTACGTGGTGAATTTTTGAGGCGTGGAGGAACTGAAGGATCATAGTGTCGAGTCCGAAGGAGTCAAGTTCGAGTCTTGTAAGTTCTTGTTTACTTTGTCTTAGTGGATTCTCATGGTTGGACTAGGTCCCATGGTTTTTCCCGGAAGGGTTTCCATGTAAAAATATTTGTGTTGTGGTTTGCTTGGCTTTCGATTTTCCGCACTTAAAGTACATCATCCCTTAACTTAATAACTTAATTGTTAAAACATCAAAAATGGTAGATAGACTTATAGGAATCCTTAACCATCCCCTCGAACTTGTAGATTCTCAATTCAAACCCTTGATTTAAAGTTCACCGAATTGATTTTACAATTGGTATCAGAGCAGGTTCACTAACTTTTTAGTGTGATCTTGACTCATATTTTCGGTGAATATGAATCTCCAAAGAAAGGGAGGATCCATCACTTGTCCCCCATTATTTGATGGGAATAAGTATGCCTGTTGGAAAGCTCGAATGAGAGTGTTTCTAAAATCATTAGATGAGAGAGTATGGTTCTCCATTAAACAAGGCTGGACCCATCCAGCAAAGACCATAAATGACTAGATCATCCCTAAACCTTCTTCTGAATGGACCAATGTAGAACTTGAGAGTTGTAGATGAAACATTGAGGGTCTAAATGCAATCTTCGCTGCTGTCATACTCGAAGAATTTCGACGTATTTCTACATGTGACACTTCGAAGGAGGTATAAGACATTCTTCAAATCACCCATGAATGGACTACAACTGTCAAGATCTCCAAACTTCAATTGCTGACCTCTAAGTTTAAAAAGTTGATGATGGATGATAATGAAATTTTTGATAGTTTTTATGCTAATCTGAGTGACATTGTCAATTCTAGTTTTAATATAGGGGAAAGAATTCCAGAGTTCAAAATTGTTAGGAAAATTTTGAGATCTCTACCTGAGATATTTCGATCGAAGTTTACCGCCATCGAGGAAAGCAAACATGTTAATGCCCTCAAACTTGAAGAGTTGGTTGGTTCTCTCCAAACCTATGAGTTACATCTGAACCCATCTAAGAAACCAAAATCCATTGCCTTGAAGTCCGTCAAGGAATCCATAGATGGCTCAGATAGTGACTCTACGGATAAAGAAGAAGAGTTGGCTTTGTTTACAAAGAAATTCAGAAATTTTTTGAAACTTAATAAGAGATTTAATCCGAAAGGACAAAAATCTTTTGAAAAGCCCAAGTCCAAGGATTTTGAAAACAAGAAACATTTTAAAAGTGTGAACAAAAAATCCCAAGGTGTTCAATGCTATGAATGCCAAGGCTACGGCCATATTGCCGCTGAGTGCTCTAATAAAAAAAGATTTAAGGGCAAGGCAAGGGATGACAGTGAATCTGAATCTGAGAAATCAGATAGGTCTTCTTGTGAGGAGACTAGGGGTTATATGGCTTCACGGCATCCTTATCTGGGATTGAGGAATCTTCTTCAAATACTATGAGTAACCAACACTGTAATGATGGTGAGGAGGATGATGAGAGTCAGAATGACTCAGATTCTGAGGGAGACCTCAAAACAGTCTATGATGAACTATTTCAGGAATGCCTAAAACTGAAAAAGGTTCAGTTTTCCATGTCCAAAAAGATCAAATCTATTGAAATGGAAAAAGATGCCTAAGACCAAGTGGCTTCGGGGTTGAGAGCTCTTGTGTCACAGTTTGAGGAAGAGAATGCTTCCCTCCTTGCCAAGACTCAGCTACTTGAATCTGATTTTCATGTTTTTCTTGATGAAAAGACAAGTCTTGAAATCAAGTTGGCTAATCTTGAGCAAAACCAGAGGTGTGGAGATGTGAAGGGAACTCCATCCACATCGAACACTGAGCCTGATGCTAAAAGGCACCCTCCTGCTAAAGAGAAAGACCCATCTACTCAAAAATTCATTCCTACATGTCATAAATATTGAGTGAAGGGTCATATTAAGTTTTGATGTCCTAAACTTCGAAGAATGCCCAATCATGATTTTGAGAACCACAACAATTTTCATAGGAATCTTCAAAGGAGAGTTGAGGTCCTAGTGGAAAAGTCTAGGAGTTTTTGTGAAGATGTGATGATGATTGCTCACAACTCTAGACAATGGCATGGTCATTACACTCCTCATGCTAGATATAAAGGAGGTAACAGGGAGAACCATAGTGCCCGCCATAATTCTAGGACTCAATCCTAGAAAAGGAGGAACAGGAGGAAGAGGCAAAAGGTCATACCTACCTCAACTGAAACGGTTAGAGACCAAAGGGTCAATCAAACATCTAAAACCGTTTGGGTTAGAAAGGAAGACCAGAAGGGCTTCACTTAGCCCGTGCTTGTCATAGCCTAGGGTGTGCTGTTAGTGTTTTATCTTGTCTTAGTGCTATGCTATCTGTGTATATTAGTAGTTTTTCTTTTTACTAGTGTTTATTTTCTTTGGTATGTTTTTCTGTTTTCTTTATTTTGAAAAATCCAAAAACATTGAAATACCATAAAATCCAAAATTCTTTTTTTCATGTTGCCCTTGTTTGACTTGCATGATCTGCATTCCTTGTGTGATCTTTATTTCTATACTTGTCCAGGGTTGAACATGAGTTTGTTGCTGATTGAGGATATGTCACCTTCATAGTCTTTTAGTTATGCTGAAAATTAGACCAGTTTTAACTTGAACAGTTAGAGACTTATTCATGTGTGTATGCTTTACAAATTTCACATGCACTCTGATTGATTCTATTGAGAGATCTATTTTCCAATCTGTAGGAGTATGGCTTATCCTAATAGTGTGACCTTGCATGACCAATCTAGAATGACCATTTTGTTAGTTATCCCCATTTTGTGTATCCTCCATGAGTTAAAATTGTTGCAATGAAAGGGCTACCTATTGGGATAATGTGAAAATCACTATTAGATGCAAACAGTATGAAATGGCTACCTAGGCAGACAGTAGGTATCTATCTGGGTCACTAGAGTGAAAGCCCCTACTACTAATAGCCAGGACTACCTACCTAGATAGTGTGAAAGCCATCATTGCATGAAAAAGATATGTTCAGATAAAGAACATCAAAATAAATCTTACAAAGTTTGGAGGTATTTGACTTAAAATAAAAGAAAAATAATGAGTCAAATAAAATGGATACAGGAGCACTAAAATGTAACAATCAGTATATCTGGATTTAACTAGGTTTGACTTTTATGATATATATCTCCGGGAGTTCCCTTAGTGGTTAATGTCATATCCTTGAAAATGGAAAGAAACCTTGATCTAGTATCTAGACAGACCACCACTACACACAATGCTTCACTTTTGAACTGTTCGCTAAATGTGTCTAAGTAAATTGGCTATAATTTAGCATTCCGTGAGATTTAGTTAGATGTGTATCCTCAGTCGGACTAACTAATCATGTTCTTCATTGGATTTGTAATCTTAAATTACTACTGCTTGGAATGCTTTTGATGCATGTTTGTGTGGCACATGATATTTTTTTTTGAGTGTTTCTTTTTGTTTGGCATGGGCCTTTCTAGTATAGGTGCCCTATTTTTTGTGGTCTCCTTGATCTTAGGGGGAGAAGATCAAGTAGAGTTGATGAGGAGGAGTTGGTGATTGAGTTGTTGAGGAGGAGTTTGTGCTTGATTAGTTGAGGGGGAGTTTGTATTTTATATTTCTATCTTGTTCCCCACTTTTTAGTCCCCTCATTGTTTGCATTTGATTGGTTGTATTGTGGTTGCCTTAATATTTCACATTTGTTAAATTGGTATATTTTTTTGTGATATTGGCTTCATGAATACCTTTGGCAATTGTGCCAAAAAGGGGGAGAATGTTGGGTATTATTTCTCAAGTTCAGTACATTCCTTGCATTACCTTTATTTATTTTCATATTCCACACATGCTTCACTGGGTGTTTTGTTTATGAGCATCTGCAGCTGCAAGGTTGCACCAGATAGACTATACTTGACAAGAGCTTAAGTGTCTTAATTAATTTAAGATGATTTATCAATTGATGTCATGTAAGAGTATTGGAGTCATGTAATATCCTAATTCACCGTTTTGATGTGTTTGGGTGAGTTTGTGTCAAGTCATGTACTTCAGTTTGGTTTTGCCACGGAATTGCCAAAGGGAGAGATTGTAAAGTACATGTTTTATGTGTTGGCATATTCTGGTGTCAAAACAAGTGAGTCTAAGTGTCTAGGTGTGTGTCTTGTGTCATTACCTTCAAGCATCCACACCAAAGCGAAGTTGAAGACCAAAGAAGACCGGTTGATCCACTCGGTTGATCATTTCCTTCATAGGATGGTAAGTGACCTAGATACCATGTGATCATAATTGAGATTTGACCTAGAATAATCCTAACATGATACCTTAGGTGGTAAGTGACTTATTCTAATCATACGGACCCTAGGTGATAAGATCAATAGTGCAAAACAAGTTAACAATGCTGAAATTTTTTCAAATAACCAAGGTTGCTTGTTTTGGGCATATCTCCCAAACCCTAGCTCAGATTTTCCTCCATAATATGTCAGATCGACTGTGTCGAAAAAACTTACAACTTTTGTGAAGGGACTGAGAGCTGAAAAATGAAGTTTCAAATTCGTTTTTAGCCTCAGGGTCGACCCTAGGCATTTTGGGTCGACCCTGAATAGCAAAAAATATGTATGGGGTTTTGGGTCAGTAAGTTGGATAAATGGGGTCTACCCTGGAGGATCATTCGGTCGACTGAAGTGTACATTTTTGTTGACCGAACCATCCTTGTGGATCGACCCTGATATAGGAGTTTTGCTAAATCAACCCCTTTGCTTGCCTCTTTGGTTTTCAACATATTTTAGCAACTTCTAAAGACTGTTTTTGGGTCTCTTTATATATAGAACCCTTCGACTTCGTGGAGAACAACATTGGGAGTGGGTAGAGAGTTTTTTTAAGTTTCTCCAGAGGTTATAAAACCTATGGAAATTATTTTTCTCAACCCCTTCTCATGGCTGGAGTAGGTCCCGTGGTTTTTCCCGGAAGGGTTTCCACGTAAAATTCCTTGTGTTGTGGTTTGCTTGGCTTTCGATTTTCCGCACTTAAAATACATCATCCCTTAACTTAATAACTTAATTGTTAAAACATCAAAGTAGATAGACTTATAGGAAGCCTTAACCATCCCCTCGAACTTATAGATTCTCAACTCAAACCCTTGATTTGAGGTTCACCGAATTTGATTTTTTAGCCTCAGGGTCGACCCTGAATAGCAAAAAATATGTATGGGGTTTTGGGACAGCAAATTGGAAGTATGGGGGTCTACCCCAGAGGATCATTCGGTCAACCGAAGTGTACATTTTGGTCGATCGAACCCTCCTTGTGGGTCGACCCTGATATGGGAGTTTTGCTATATCAACCCCTTTGCTTGCCTGTTTGGTTTTCAACCTATTTTAGCAACTTCTAAAGATTTTTTTTGGGTCTCTTTATATATAGAACCCTTCCACTTAGTGGAGAACAACCTTGGGAGTGGATAGAGAGGTTTTTTAAGTTTCTCCAAAGGTTATAAAACCTATGAAAATTATTTTTTTCAACAACTTTTGTTAGCACATTAAACCTAGAGTTTACAAGCCAAAAGTTTCAATATTGCTTGTTTGGGCTTGTGCATTGAAGGAGTCCATCTAGGTGATGATTTCTATCAAACCATCAACCTGTTATGGATAGAACACTTTGGTCGGAGTGTGCCAGAGCCTTTGCGAAGGAGATCGATCCGAGAATGATAGTGGTAAAGTGATTTGGTCGGTGGAATCCGAAACCGTCATTGACGGAGATCGATCGAAAGGTTGTGGATTGTTTTCGAGACACAAAGAGAAGTACAAGCAGTTGCGGTTGATCACGGGACTTGAGAGTACATGGTGACTTTTCGAGGCGTGGTGGACTAAGAACTGAATGATTTTAGTGTCGAGTCCGAAGGAGTCAAGTTCGAGTCTTGTAAGTTCTTGTTTACTTTGTCTTAGTGGATTCTCATGGCTGGACTAGGTCCTGTGATTTTTCTTGCAAGGGTTTCCACGTAAAAATCCTTGTGTTGTGGTTTGCTTGGCTTTCGATTTTCCGCACTTAAAGTACATCATCTCTTAACTTAATAACTTAATTGTTAAAACATCAAATAGGGTAGATAGACTTATAGGAAGCCTTAACCATCCCCTCGAACTTGTAGATTCTCAACTCAAACCCTTGCTTTGAGGTTCACCGAATTGATTTTTCACAAAGCATCATCCAAACACACTTGCAACCCAACATAAGACTTCAAGGATCTAAAATATGGTGTCCATGACTATCTCTATAATGCAGCCCTCAATTGTGAACATACAATTCATTTATACCAATCTTGTCACTAGAATTAAAATAGTTTAAAACACTTTCTTATCAAATAAAATAACTTCACAATAAGGATAACTTGTGCAAAATCCTACTCTCCTGTACAAAATATTCTTTGATGGTTTGTGTAAATAAGTTCACAAGATAGCCAAGAACCAAAATACCAATATCTCCTGTACAAAAAAATTTCCACAACTCACGATGAGTACCTATATAAAATGGTATTCTTCTATACAAAAACATCCTTTCATGATATGTGAATAATTATACGCTTCTCGGTAGGAACTAAAATGTCAATCTCCCATGATCTTGCAATCCACATGATCTTCCATGATCTTGCACCCAAAACAACTTCTTGTAATTCCTCTAGTAATATGAGGTTTTCCTTTAACTTGAAATTTTACAGATTCTTTGTTAGAGGAACCTATGTGTTTGTGCAAATCACAAAGTTACCCAATTTTTACTATTTGTCTATTATTGCTAAGCTTTTATGTTATACAGCAACTTGAGAGTTAAACATACTAATATTAGGGGGAGGTAATTGACCTCCTAAACTGTTAGTAGGCTGAAAGTCGGCTACATGGGCTATAGAAGTTCCTCCAAGGGGAGCTATAGATGGAATAGACATGCCAATGCTTTGGAAAGGAATATGGAATGACCCAAGATAAGGTAGAAATGAAGGATGTTGCATGCCACTTTCATGATAAAGCTCTTGAAAAGCATGCGTACTATCAGATTCTTGTGTAGTAATCTGCATTCAAACATGGAATTAAGTCATTTATATGTGATATGATTCTTTCAATTGTAATAAAAATACATCAATAAGATTATATATAGCATGTTCACTTTCATAAACATCACCAAAGTTTTGTGAGAATTGGTTGACACCTTTTTTGGACAATTGAGATTGACAACTGGATCATTATTCCTCCCCTTAATTGATACACTTTTCCTTACATTCTCAAAGCATAAATTTATAAGAAATAATATTATGATCAGTATGACATTTAAGTAAAATAATAACTTTATGTATAAGAATGAATCTTATAAATGAAATTTACAAATAACATTAAGAAATAAAGGTTATTCCTCACCCTTTCTCCTTTTCTTTTGCGTTGGTTGATCTGTGTTGATCCCACTATTGCCATGAAGATTAATTTTTGATCTTTTCCTCCCTCGTCTACTTTCTAGAAAAATCTTCATTCTAGCATTGGTTGGTGTAGCCCTCTCATTTTCTTGGGCCAAGGTTAGTGTTACATCCATTGGACTTTCACCATCATTCATTTTATGAATGCTATTATGGGAAGTTGTCAATGGTCTTTTCTTCAAAATAGCTTCTACTTCTTCTAATGCTTTTTCTAAACAGCTTATAGCCACTAAGTGAGCCTCTTCACTAACTGCACCTCTTGTCGCAAGATTAACAGCCATACGACAGATATTGCCATAATGGAGCCCCATACTTGTATTAGGATTTGCTTGAATTGAATTTTTCAACATTGTTTTTGACAACTCCAACTCTAGCATCTTTTGACCACCTCTTTAGTATGTATTGGGATGGAAGTGCATGTATATTGTTATAATTTAGTACTTTCATCACATGCTTGCATTGAATTCCAGCAAACTCAAATTTTTTGCAACTGCACAAAACTTCATTATTAGAGGCATCAAATATAACAAAACATTCTTCATCACCCTCAATCTTGGTAACCTTATATTTTTTAATACCTCCATCCACACTGCAACTTTCAACATTATTCAAAATAAACTTTTGGAAATCTTTTTGAAACTTCTCAAACACTGCTCATGTGTATTCTTTGGCAACTTGCTTTAACATTGATGCATTAATGTACAATACCGGATATGTTTGACTTGAATCAAAATCGGCTTTCAACTCCTTTTCACGCCTACTAGCCAATACTTTTTCATAACGTAAAAGTACTTCTAGAAGGCTAAGTTTTCTTTTCAAAAACTTTTTTAGCATGCTATTAATTCTTTCACTCCGTTGTGTGGTGGTCATGTCTGCACAAAAAGTGTTGCGCCCATAAACTAAAGCCCAATGCTTACGAAATTCAAACAAGCCTCTCAACCATTTATCCCCAACAACGCCATGTTTTTCGAGCATTTGATTTCATGCGAACAAAAAAGCCTCTTCTGTCTCATGGTTATATGTCATTTCTTGAAATCAGTGTTGAAATTGGGATCCTTATATAAATGAGGAAGATTCTTTACAGCATTTTGGAATATATGCCACAAGCAAAGTCGGTGATGTGTTTCTGGCATCATAATATTGATTGCTTTCGCCATTGTAGCACATTGGTCTATCAATATTGTATTTGGCTTCCATCCAAACATTGCTTCCGAGAACGTCTTGAACAACCAAAGAAAAGAATCTGTAGTTTCGTCAAACAACAATCCAACAGCAAAAAGAATTGTTTTCCTATGATGATTTACCCCAAAAAATGGGGCAAAAGCCTGTGAATGCTTGTTTGTTCGATATGTCGTATCAAAACATACTACATCACCGAAATAACCATAGTCCATGATGGATCTTGCATCTGCCCAAAAAAAAATTGTCATTTGGTGAACGGAGTTGACCTGTACTACGTAAAAGAAGGATGGGTTCTCTAGCTGCATCCTTTTAAAAAATCCAAACTCTTTGTGCTTCTCCTTTCCAACTTGGTTCTGCTTCGTTCTCTTCATTATACGCAAAACGTTTCTGTAATCCAATTCCGTAATGCTAAGATTTTCTTTCCCTCGAGCTTCTTTAGCCATTAGCTCAATACCATCAGCTGGAGGCACCCCTACATCTTCAAACTCAATGATTCTAGCAACATGACTAGATTGTAATTTCCTTTCTGACCTCAATAAATGTGCTCTTGACGGGGTTACTACAGGATGTTTGTGGTTAGCAACAAACACCTTCACAACCTATGTGACATAATCATTAAGTCCAATAACCAAACCTGCCATGCAACCAGTTCTTGTTTCTACATGCACTTTCTGTAACACCCCGGACTTTTCCATACATAATGAATAACATTTTCATAGCCAATTGGCCTTCCATGTAGTTTAATTAATAAATAAGGGATAAATGGGAAATTCTGAAACATCAAAAATGTTGCTTTTCGAAAGAAGAACCCAACGCAAGTTGAATCGTCGAAATCCGACGAGCGAGTCAAAAGATATGGCCAAAACAGTTGGGACCTGCAGAGCACCAATCGCTCGGTCCATTTCAGCAATCGATCGGTCCAAAACCGATCGATCGAAGGCTATCGACTGGTTAAATTTTTTGACTGGGGAAATTTTTCAGAAAGTATGTTTTTGACCGGTCACTTGGTCAAGAAAACCGCTCGCTCAGTAGGCAACCGATCGATCGGTCATAACCACCGATCGCTCGGTCTTCGTGTTTTTGCAGAAATTTTAGTAAGGGCTCTTTTGGGGGTTAAAATCTTTCCTATAAGCCTTTGCCCGAGCCTTAGGGCTTCATTCACTATACTTAGAAGGTTTTGAGAGATAGAGAGAGAGGAGAAGGAGATTCCCAACCTAGGGTTTTGCTTTTGAGAAGAAATCAAAGGGGTGAAGACCCTAGATCATCTCAAGTTCGTTTTCTTCAAGTTCAAGGCTCAAGTACTCGTGGAGCTCGTTTCTCCAAACTAGGGCAGCGATCCTACGACGTTTTTGCAAGAGTTTCCTTCTCCACACCAAGCTTCCTTCAAGCAAAGGTTTTCTTCTTTCAAGTTGGAGCTTCAATCAAGGTTTCTATCAAGATCAAGCCTTGATTCAAGGTTAGTACACCCTACTAACTTTCCTTAGCAATAATCTAGATTTTCTATTGTGAAATGTGATTATTGCTATTATGTTTTCTTCCTTATGAAATGTATCATCTCAAATAAATATAAACAAGAGAAGGAAAAAGATATGGATGTGTGGATGGGATGTTGATTGAGGCGATGGGATGCCAAATGTGTGATGTATGATATGTGTGGGGTGCGAATTGGAAAATGAAGGATGAGCATTTTACAAATAATAAACTTATCTTTATGTGATTGGATAGAACACATGCGCTAAAAAGAATAAGATGAACTACGAAGGAACATTGCATGTTATGTGTTTAACAAAATGCCTATACCATGAATAAATGAATTAAATTAAGAAATGGAAGTAGGCCTTATGCATGTGTTCTCATGAATGATGAATTGATTCAATGCCAAGTAGATTACTCAAATTCTCATAAGCATATACTATGAATTGAATTGTGATGCCATATCTCTCTTGTTATCCGCATTCCCATGGTTGTCACCATTGCCACGAACACGAGCATGCATGTATGCACGAACCGAGATTTCAAGAGCATATGCATATAATAATCAACAAGAAAACATTGCATGTCAAGGAGGTTGGTAGCCTAGGGAGATTTGGGTACTAGCCTCTGGTTCACAAGAACTCTGAAATTACTACATGTCAAGGAGGTTGGTAGCCTAGGGAGATTCGGGTACTAGCCTCTGGCTCACGAGAAAACTAAACAAGTAATTAAAATTCATGCATGTCAAAGAGGTTGGTAGCCTAGGGAAATTCAGGTACTAGCCTGGCTCACAAGAAAACTATATG